>JAQQAC010025234.1:33080046-33203283 GCA_029783875.1 Phataginus tricuspis | reverse complement strand
GACAGGAAGTTACAGGGTTACATTGAGGAGACGGACAGGAAGTTACATTATTAGGAGAGGAAGCACGAGTTCATATCAGATATGGGGGCGTGTGTATTTCTAAGAAGGTTGTACTGAAAATCAACTTGTCTGTACTCGTAAAAAAATATAAGACCCCAAGACAGGTGACTGCGGCTTACCGTCCTGAGCTAAGATGATGGTAGGGGTCTGGGGCTTCAAAGGGGCGGAAGGCAATTCACAGGAAGAGAAGTGCAAATGGTTGGTGAGCAAATGTTTGCCCTGTCATGCAGAGAAGTTGTTCTGATAAAAGAAAGACGTTATCTCTGGTAATAGCTCTCTTCCTGGTATGAGCCCCCTATCTAAAAATTTTTTAAGCAGTTAAGGGAGAGGTTAAGATTTTTCTAAGAGTTAAGGGAAAAGGCTTTCCTGGGTCTGCTGGATTTTGGTTTTCAGCTCAGCGCGATGCATCTTGGGTGACATCCCACGCCCCCCCCCCATACTGGCGTTTCCTCACGGCCCTCCCACCCGGTTTCCTTGCACTCGTGGGGTTCCGGCCTTAGAGCCTCGTGGGGTGCTCTGTCTCCTGCCCAGAAGCACCCTCCTCGCCTCTTACCTGCTCAGTGAGTTTCCACACGTCCTTCCAGAGTCAGATCAAATACCACTCTTTGGTAAAATCCTTTCTAAAGCCTTTCAGACTCATAGTCTCGTCCTGACATAAATTTTCGGGCACCATGTAAGTAAAAATAAAATTTTAAATTTTAAAGACTTCACGCTTAAGAAGCTACTTGATGCTAAGCACTCTTGAGGCCACCTCTGATTTGATGCACACATAGACTCGCGAAGCAGGTTCTGTGATCATGTCTGTTTTATGAATGAGGAAAATAAGGCTCAGAAAAGTGAAGTCATTTGTCCAGGGTCACCAATGAAGTAAGCAGAGTTCAGTGTGTGTCCAAAACTTGTATTCTTCTGAGGGTCCTGTCTACTTACGGCATAATAATCCTGCCTCAGATCCGAACGTGACACTGGAGCAGTGAAGGCCGGGTGGGTGTTAACCAAGGATAGGAGAGGACAGAAGAGCCGAGTGTGTGCAGGGGACTCAGGAAAGAGGGCAGCGTGGTGAGATTGAGGGTCTCAGAGAGGATCACTGTGGCCACAGTTGTTGAGAATAAGGAAAAATCTAGGGAGGGTGGAAGGAGCCAGACCTTTCAGAGCCCTGTTTTCTATCTTCAGTTCTTTGGTCTGTATTCTGAGGACCATGAGAAGCCATTGAAGAGTTTAAACAAGAGTCATAAATACTTCAGTGTTTGAAAAGATCAGTCGCCTGCATTCTCGAGAATGGTTTAGCAGGGAGCCAGTCTGGATGCATTAAGGTATTAAGCATTTATTGCACTGGGTGGTGGATAATGGTGGCTTGGAGTAAAGGAGGTCTGTTGGTGGTGGTTGTGAGCCTACTGAAGGTGGGAGAAATAGATGGACTTGAAAATTATATTCAGGAGGTAAATGGACAGATTTGGTGCTAGCTTGGACATGAGTTGTATAGAAAAAGGGGCTATCAAGGATGACCCCAAAGTCCTTTTCTTGCTGCCTGGATAAGTCATGGTGCTATTCCCCCGGATGAGGAACACGGGAAAAGAACAAGAATCAGAGGAGAATATCAGGATTTCATTCTTGGATCCATGGATGTGTTTGAATGGCTTATAGATAAAGGGTGATGGTGGAGGGTGATGATAAAATGTGACGGGCAGGCTTCATGTTCACTAATATGATTATCATTATTGACAATGTTTTTGTTTTTCCTGTTCGATATTTTAACTGACCATGGGTTACTTACCGCCATGGAGGATCTCAGGATAAATTGTCTGCTTATGGCATCTTAATGACTCCTAAGACTGTTCTTTGAAGGGAATTTCTCCCTTCTTATCTTTTTTTAGCTAAAAATACACAGTGACTCTTACTTAAAACATGGGAAACATTTGCATCAAAATAGTAAAATCTCTTTTTTCCCCATTGGTTCTGCTAGGGGAACATCTGTATTTAGAAAATGGTTATCTTTTCCATAGACTTAATCTTTTTAGAAGTTTTAGATTTTTAGAAATACTGAAGAGATAGTACAAGGTGTTCCATACATGTACACACACACACACACACACACACACACACACACACACACGTTTCCTTTGTTATTAGCCTCTTACATTACTGTGGAACGTTTTTAAGAATTAGTTAATACTGACACAAAATTATTATTGTTATTGTTGTTATTCAAATCCATATTTTATTCATATGTCCTTAGTTTTCACCTAATGCCCCTTTTTCTTTTCTGGGATCTCATCAAACTTACCATATTGCATTTAGCTGTCCTATCTTCTTACATTCCTCTTGGTGGTGAGAGTTTCTCAACTTTTCTTTTTTTGAAGGCCTTACCAGTTTTGAAGTGTACTGGTCAGGTGTATCATAAAATGCCCCGGTATTGAAACTTAGTGTTTTCCTCATGGTTAGACTGGGATTGCAGATTTGAGAAGGAAGAACATGGAGGTGAAGTCCTATTCTCATCATATTGTATCAACAGTATATCCTATAAATAAATTTTATCACTGTTGATAGTAATATTTGTAATGTTTCTCTACTATAAAGCTGTTATTTCTTCCCTTTCTAAACTGTTTGGAAGGAAGTTACTGTATGCACAGCTTACACTTAAGGAATGGGGAGTTGTTTGGAATTCTTCTGCACTGGAAATTGATTGGTTAATTGGTTCAATCACTTATTTATATCATTGGACTCTTGGAAATGTATTTCATACTTCAGGGTAAAATCCAGTGCTGCTTTATTTATTTTATTGCTTAAATTGTTTCAGCTTTAACTCTTAGGACCCTTTTAAATTGGTTTCTATGTTCCTTTGACATACCTCTATCATTTTCTTTTCCACTTCCTTGCTTTCTGGCACTAAAACTCATTTTGTATAATTCCTGCTATGGGCCTAGAATCAGCCATTTTCTGAGAAGCTCTGGTTCATTTTATTGGAGAATTGTATTAGAAATAAAGGTCTGAATGCTAGATGTGCTTGTTGCTATTGGGTGTCATTTCTTTTAGGTCCCCTCAACTGACAGAGCAAAGAAATATGTGTGTATATACTAACTCACGTATATACACTTATCTGTAAATATTTCTGCATATCATCATCTGTGTTTCAATTAAGCTAAACAAGATTTATTGATGTCTAACTCCAATCCATCACTACATAGATCATTCTAGCTTCTCCCCTTGTTTATCTGCAAATCCCACTCCAACAGAGAGACACTTCACTCCCATAATCTGCCATCCATTTATTTAATTGTTCAATTCAATGCCTAGCAGGTCAGAATTGTTATCTACCCTCGCATAGAGTGGATAACAGCTTTATCCACTAGAGTGCAGCGCGTATGTGCAGTTCCTCTTGTCTTTGGCATTATAAACTTGACTCATCCCCCAAGTTACTTAGGTCTATGTGTTTTCTTCCCACCCCCTTCAGAGAGGCTGTTTCATACACGCGGGATGTGGTCAGGTCCTCTTGTTACTGTCTGTATTCCTTCCTGGGATCCTGACTTCCTAGCTGACATTTTTTCTAATTTGCATATGTTAAGGTTCACTCTTTTTGCTGTACGGTTCCATAGGTTTTGACAGATACACAGTGTTACATATTCACCATTACGGTATCATACAGAGTAATTTCACAGCCTTCAAGTTCCCCCCACACAGGATGTTTTCATTTCCTCAAAAGAAGATGAATGCTTCTAGTAAGAGACAGGAGCAAAGTGAACCCTTAGCGAACTCGGACTCTGAAGCTCCAAAAATAAGCCCAAGTAACCAACATTAGAAAAAGAAAACCCCATAAATAATGAAACTGCCACCATGAACCCAGAATATTTTTGAGCTACAATGCAATTTGGTTCAAATGCCAAGAGGAAACCTAGGTTGATAGCATCTGCCTTACTTGTGGGCAAACAACTGTTTTCAGGAAAAGGGTCGGAAAGGCAATAGAAACGCTGCGCTCCTGCTGACAGCGGGCATTTGTGAAGGAGGGGACTCGCGGATAAGCATTTCCCGTGAGGCTCATTTCCTCACGACACAGATTTCAAAGAGACGGGAATGGCTGTGCCATTTTTATTTTCCCCACCTCAGCTTCCCAAGTCGGAGTGGCAGCCTGGCAGCCGGGCTTGGCAGTGGAGCCAGACCCAGCTTTGTCACTTCTGGTCAAGGTTCCTGAGATGTGGCACTTTATCACCTGACCCCGTCTACCCCAGGAGGGGCCGCTGCTCTGGAAGGAGAAGAAGGAAAGGCTTTCTTCTGCCCCCAGGACCAGACATCTCCCTCCTGACACACACGGAAGCTTTAATGCTGTCGGAACAGGTGGAAGGCATGACACTGAGACCACATCCACTCTGTGGGATGTGGACACACTTTTCCTTTTCGAGGTCAGCAGCCTCGGGCCCCTGTAGTTCAGGTATGCTTGCGATCAACTTGTTTGCTTTTAATTCATCTCTCTTAGTCCTAAAACCGATGATCTTCCCCTTCTGCCGTTTAGAGATAAGGGAAGTTCACACATAGCAAATGCCAAGTGTACAGAAATTACCAGTGCTCTGAGACCAAGTCAGCTTCTCTCTCCATTGACCAACTAAAACGTATCACCTGCTCAGCACTGGGGAGTAGGGTGTTCTCTTGTAAAGGGCCCGATGGTTTTGTCAATAATTTATTCTGACAGTGTAGTGATAGCTGAGCTCTAGGAGAAGGGATCCGGCTTTCTGGTGCTCATGTTACTATTATAGCCCTTTTAAATCTTATTCTTAGCTGCTATTAGTTTTAAAGCCCCTAAAATGGAACATGCTTGTTAGACTATCTTTAGTCAATATTTCCCTTCTTATTCTGAAACAATTTAGTGCTGTTATCTCAGGCCAAGAATAGGGGAAGAGGAGGGGACTGGTTTTCTCATATGATGTAGCTAACGCAGCGGGTGCGGTCAGTGACCCTGCTCTTCAGACCCTCTAGAGAAGAAGCTCTAAATGCTGTCAGTCTTACACATCTGAGCAACCCAATAAATATGAGATTAAGATCACCAAGCTCTCACTGCCTGTTTGCAATTCAAATTTAAGCTTGACTTCCTCTGAGTTTTTCAGAGACCTGAGTTCCTACATTTAGCTCGAAAGGAATTATGAATGTTAACACTGGAAAAGTAACTCATAAGACGTTAAGGCTGAAGGGCTTTTAATATCTACCTCAATCCCTCTGCTTTGAAGATATCTAGACAGAAACTCAGAAAGGTTAAGTAGAGCTTGCCCTAGGTCATAGAGCTGGTAAGAGGCAGACGGGACTAGACAGTGCGCTGTGGATGATTCTGTATATTTAACTTGATTTATGTCACTATCTGTGTGAGCCTAGGCGCCAGCAGAGGCCCAGCAACACTATAATTTTCTATTTGCTTATTTGTAGTGGAGTCTCAGTTTCTATATCTGAAAGTTGGGGTAAAAATGTCTGCCTTTACAGGGTGCTTGTAATGCATGGGGGAAGTGTGTGAAATGGCTGAGTGTGTTTGCGTGTGCGTGTGTAGGGGTGGCAGTGACTTTGCAGCTTCATCAACCTCAAAGCATTCATACTTCACATGTCAAAAGCTCATAGCCCAGCATTCTGCAATTATTTTCAGATTACGTTCATGTGTTTTTTTCTCAAAGCAATTCACTTGCAGAGATTACAGTCTGTCTACACATATGCCGAAACGAGAAGGCTATTATTAGCTTGGAAGAAGGCAATGCCATCTAATGAGAATTTCTTTTATGTGGATATTATGAACTAAGATACTAAGAAAGGCTTGGTGTGGGAGACGTCTTGACTTTATTCTCAGCCCATTCAGTCTTCTTTCGATTTTCCTGCAGGGGGATGCTACATGTCTGTGATTAAGGGTTTCATTCCACTTGTGGTTAGTTTGAGCTTTTATTCCAAAGCCTCAGGTGCCTCAAAAAATGTGTCTGTGGTCAAAGGAGTCATTCAGCTAGGAAACAGACAAGAACATGCCTTCCCTCAACTCCCTGAACTTGAGCAGAGAAGCTGTGTCTTATTCATCTTTGCACCCCCAGAGCCTAGCAAGAATGCAATAATTGTTGAAATAAGTAAACTGATGTATCTTTACCTCATACCTAAATGAAATCAATTCCAGATGGATAATTAAAGATTTAAATATAAAAACAAAACAGAAGTATAGAAAATATTGGTGGAACATTTATATGAATTTGAAGTAACATCATAGGCAGAAACCACAAATGAGGGTTGATAGTTTCTATCAGGTAAAATAATTCTCATATGAAAAAAGCCAGCACAAAGTTTAAAGGGGAACTTTAAACTGGAATGAGATTTGGAACTTGCACAGTGTCGGTTAATACTCATCATGCATAAGGAGCCCTGAGAAATCAGTAGAAGGTGTCCCGATAGGAAAGAATGAGCCAAGGACACAGGCAGTTCACTAAAGAAGAATTGTAAGTGCTTTTAGAACATGTTTTAAAATGTTATCATTTTAAATCTTATCAGTAAACAACATTGCTTTTCAGAGAACAAGGAGCTACTATTTGTAGCTATTAAATTGACTTAGATTTTGAGAACATAATAATGCCCAACACTGACAGGGCGTTACTTGCATGTACTGTGGGTAGGGGTGTTTGGGTAACCTATTTCACATTATGTACCCAGTACCTTAAAATGTTTGCCTTCAGATCCAGCAATTACACTTTTAAGAAGCATTTGGGGGAGAACACAGAGATGTATATGTGAGAAATCTAAAGCATAGTTTGTAATATAAAAAAATTAAGACCAGCCAAAATAGCCCCAAACAGGGGATTGGTTAAAAAATTATGACATATTAGAATGTATTGGAATCTTAAAATTATGATATATTGGAATGATTAATGGAATTTTATGCCACCATTAATAATGAGGATATAGAAGTATAATTATTGATATGGAAATATATTTATGATCTATTACTGTATGAAAAACACCTTCCTATATGTTTATCTTTATACGATGAAACATGAATTGCAAAGATCTCAAAGGTAAAGCACCAAATACACCAAAAGATAGTTATTTACTTAGAAGGTAGTTATCTCTGGATGGTGGGGTTACTCGTCTATGCATAAGAAAATAATTTCTTATGCATACACTCTAATTTTTTTCTAGGCTGACGCTATGTAAAGATTCATTTAACAAGGAAATAATAAAGACTAAAAAACCAAAAGGGTAGCACAAAATTAGTACACAGATATTTTTAGAATCATATTGAGTCTCTTATGGAATTATCTTGGCTTTCAAAGGGCCCGTCTTGGAATGTGGTAGGCTTTAGCTTAGGGCCCCTAGAAGCTGACTCTGAGACAAGGGTCTGGTACAAGTTGTCAATCTGGGAAACGTTAGCGGGCGGTGGGGAAGTAAGGGAGGGCTGAAAAGAAAGCTAATACCATTGGCTTTGTGAAGGAGGTCACTGTTGTGACTGACTGGAGCTTCATCCTGCTAAGGAACTCAGGGAGGCTCTGAGGGACATGTACTTTGGAGTTGATCACTCAAGAGAAAAGGCTGCTGGGATATTTATTCACGAACAACTATCACTCTCTGGTGAGAGCTGTTCCTGAATCTTGCAAATTCCCAGAATTCTATGTCCTCTTTCCTGCCAGGCAAAGAGATGCAGATCCTGGCAGTTGGAAATGGCCTGGCATGCATAGATACGGTTTGGGCTGAAACACCTGGGTGGGCCAGTAGCAGCCTTGGCTACACTGGAGGTAGAAATTTGTCAATAGGTAAAGACACTTTGGGTCACTGAGCTAGCCTCAAACAGGAGGTCCTCTAACTTGCTTCCAGGGCTTTTTCTGTTTCACGAGGACCAACTTTGTCATGGTCACATCTGATTGTGACAGACACCCAAGCACTCTCCATGAAAGACAGGATGCAGGATACTTGTGGCCTTGTTCCTTCTGCCAACCGCCAGCCTACCTAAGAAGAGGCCCCAGACCAGTGGTTTTTAAATGTATTTAAGCCATGCAACGCTTGTTTCTAATGAGAGCTTACGAGGAAGACCAATACATAAAACAAATGGATAAGCCGTTGCTCAGTCTGAAAGAGACAAAGCGGCCTTCTGTCCTTAACATAGAAGAACCTCCGAAAGGATTTCAAAGATTTGAAAACACCCATTTCCCTTGTATTCTGGCTAGGGAAAAGGGGAGTGGGTGAGGATTCCCAGGAGGCGCAGGCTGACAGTGGTTTTACAGGAGAAAGTCATGCAGGAGGAGGTGACTTTAAAATGCACATGATGCCAATTGTGAAGTGACCGATTTTGAGGAGAACACCACCGTTTCTTTGCTTTACCTGCTAATTGCTCTCCTGTTAGATGTTCAGCTAGAAGGAAGGGGCCCAGACTTCCCCAGTAATTCCTTTTGTTTAAGAAGATTAAAGGGTGGTAATTGTTTCGAAAGTGATCACCCTAATCTCGATATTCTTAAAGAAGATTAAGGTCCTTACTCTTCAAAATTCAAGTTTACAACAGCCCAGCACGGTGCAGTTGTTTGCACATAACCTTAATGTATTCTTAAAAAGCATTTTTTTCTTTCTGGGTAATTTGTTTATGTGTTAAAATAATGAATGCATGAATAAGAAACAGCCCAGGGCTCCTGTGAAGTTCTTTGAACTTACTTAAGGAAGAGTCATTCTCTCTTTGTAACCCAGCTTAAAATGCCTCCTCTGTCCATATTTATGAGGTGGAGGGTGTGTGTGTGATGAGGCATGTGTTTAAATATATGACGTATATTTAAAGCCTTGTCAAAATTGAGCTATTTTCATCATTTAAACCCTTCTCTTGAAATATGCAGATAATTACAGATTAAATGAACATCTACTTTAATCTCAAGTTCTAAGGCTTGATTTAAATGATTATTTACACCAACACATTGATTCACACAGACTGTTGTTAAAAGCATGAATATAAGGGGCATGGTGGCAAATACATAGACGTTCGAGCCAGACAAATGTGGGTTCAAATCCCATGACCACACATCGCTGTGTGATGCTGGGCAAGCGTTACTACTATTTTGAGAAAAATGCTCACTGATTGAAAATCAGGTAGAATATATCAGGTATGGTGGCCAGCGCATACTATGCGCTTAAAAAATGGGAGCTAATATTCTTTACTTGACAAGTACGGGCCTAGATTTTGAAAAAGAAAATCAATTCTAGCTATGGAAGGCGATGGGGTATTAAATGTAAAAATTCCACAGGCAAATTTATTTCAAGCACATGTCACACGATATGCCAGTAAGAAAGCCAATATGTTGGCAAAAAAGTCTGCCTTTTGAGAGGGGGTATAAAAATTGATGGGTTACATAGCCAGCATTGTGTGTGTGTGTGTGTGTGTGTGTGTGTGTTTCGAGAGAGATTGTTGTTTCATCTCACGAGGTCATTAAAAACACCACATCCCTATGATTTGTTACAAGGAGGGTGTGGCAGGGTACAAAGTACCAGTCAGCGGACAAACATCACATCCAGGAGGTAACTAAGAATGCACCTGTGCACCTGACACTACAGTAACAAAGTTCCTCTCCAAGACTGGTGTCTAGTAGTTCACGCTCACAGAAAAGAATGAAACAGAGGCCACAGGGACCCAAATCAGAGTGACAGCAACACTTTAAAGATTTTCTGTGGCCATATTTTAATGTATTACTTCAGGCTTACATGTACATTTTGAATAAATGGAGTCATATATGTGTTTTACTGAAGATTATTTTTTAAACAGGTTTTTTTGTATCACAAATTACATTTTAAGTTAACTTTAAAGAAGTATACGCGCATTGAAATATTTACATTTTGCGCACGACAGTTTGATGAGTCTTGGTGCAGGTCTGTGTAGGGCAGGAAAATTCCCTCTTTGGCTGGTCTAATAACTAAATTGATACAAGACAGATTAACCAGAGAAAAACAAATTTAATTTTGTATGCAGGAGAACTCACAAAAATACGAGACTCAATGAAGTGAGCAAAGCAGGCGGCTTTTATATCTTTTAGACAAAGAATACATTTACGCAGAATTGACAAGACAAAGAAGTTTGGGCTTGGGGTAACAGACTTGGTGAAGAAGTAACAAGGTTTGTTTATACGACCTTCTTGGCCCTGAATTCCCTGTCTCTGGTGATGAGGAAGCCTCTACCCTCCAGGGGCAAGGAGGGCACCCTTCACATGGGGAATGGATGTCCTGCTCTCAGGGGACGGAGGAGGGTCAGAGGGTCCTTCATGCACCAACTGTTCCTTAAATGACTTTAATTCCAAATATTCAGTACCCCGAAGTGGAATATTTTGGGACGGCATGCTCTGAACCCCATCATCTAATCCTTATCACCACCAGCCTGGTCGAGCTGCAGGAGACTTTCACCACCTCCAAAAGCTTCCCCAGGCTGCTTTGCAGTCAGTCCCCTCACCTAGTGCCCCGGGCAATCACTGATCTGATTTTCACCACTGAAATATTAGTGAGCATAATTAGTGATGTTAAAAAGAAAAGCCACAGGCCCAAGTCACCAAACTGGCGCTTACAGCCCAGCCTGACTGCGGTTTCAGCCTCCCCCAGGAGTGCTGTCTTACTCAGTCAGGATTGTCTGGTCAGCACCAGTGAGGTAATATGTCACATGGGCCCTCTCCATCCCTCAAAAATATGAGGAGGTCCAGTGGAACAGAATAGAAAGTCCAGATATTAACCCAAACATATATGGTCAATTAATATATGATAAAGGAGCCATGGACATACAATGGGGAAATGACAGCCTCTTCAACAGCTGGTGTTGGCAAAACTGGACAGCTACATGCAAGAGAATGAAACTGGATTACTGTTTAACCCCATACACAAAAGTAAACTCGAAATGGATCAAAGACCTGAATGTAAGTCATGAAACCATAAGGCTTTTAGAAAAAAATATAGGCAAAAATCTCTTGGACATAAACATGAGCAACTTCTTCATGAACATTATCTCCCCGGGCAAGGGAAACAAAAGCAAAAATGAACAAGTGGGACTATATCAAGCTGAAAAGCTTCTGTACAGCAAAGGACACCATCAATAGAACAAAAAGACATCCCACAGTATGGGAGAATATATTCATAAATGACATATCCAATAAGGGGTTGACGTCCAAATTATATAAAGAGCTGACGCACCTCAACAAACAAAAAGCAAATAAGCCAATTAAAAAATGGGCAGAGGAGCTGAACAGACACTTCTCCAAAGAAGAAATTCAGATGGCCAACAGGCACATGAAAAGATGCTCCACATCACTAATCATCAGAGAAATGCAGATTAAAACCACAATGAGATATCACTTCACACCAGTGAGGATGGCCAACATCCAAAACACAAACAACAACAAATGTTGGCAAGGATGTGGAGAAAAGGGAACCCTCCTACACTGCTGGTGGGAGCGCAAATTAGTTCAACCATTGTGGAAAGCAGTATGGAGGTTCCTCAAAAAACTCAAAATAGAAATACCATTTGACCCAGGAATTCCACCTGTAGAAATTTACCCTAAGAACGCAGCAGCCCAGTTTGAAAAAGACATATGCACCCCCATGTTTATTGCAGCAGTATTTACAATAGCCAAGAAATGGAAGCAACCTAAGTGTCCATCAGTAAATGAATGGATAAAGAAGATGTGGCACATACACACAATGGAATATTATTCAGCCACAAGAAGAAAACAATTCCTACCATTTGCAACAACATGGATGGAGCTAGAGGGTATTATGCTCAGTGAAAAAAGCCAGGAGAAAAAAAACAAGTATCAAATGATTTCACTCATCTGTGGAGTATAAGAACAAAGAAAAAAACTGAAGGAACAAAACAGCAGCAGACTCACAGAACCCAAGAATGGACTAACAGTTACCAAAGGGAAAGGGACTGGGGAAGATGGGTGGGAAGGGAGGGATAAGGGGTAAAAAAGGGGCATTACAATTAGCAGACAAAATGTCGGGGGCGGGGTATGGGGAAGGCTGTACAACACAGGGAAGACAAGTAGTGATTTTGTAGCATCTCACTACGCTGATGGACAGTCACTGTAGTGGAGTGTGTGGTGGGGACTTGATGATGGGGGGAAGCTAGTAGACATAATGTTGCTCATGCAATTATAGATTAATGATACCCAAATTTAAAATAAAATAAACAAAAAGGATGAGGAGGTCATTTGGATAAGAACCTCAACTCTTCCTTCTAAGAAAGGGTAACTTTGCCTGAAAAAGAAATCCCTTCTTTGGCTAATAATTTTTGCCTGGTGCATCTGCCCATGAAAACGTTCCGTCACGCATGGGCCCTTGGAGCCCTTCCCTTCTTGCTACACAGGATGCTGCCCAGTTCATGTATTGGTTAATAAAGCCAATTTGAGCTTCACATTTACTCAGTTGAATTTTATTTTTTAGCAGTGAATAATACTAAATATTAATAAATACTAGTTTTGCCTGGTCTAGAACTTCATATAAATGTACTAGTATTTCATATGTGCTTGACTCTTAGCACATGCGTTTGGGGTTCTTCCATGCTGTGGCACCGTGGCGGCCATGAGAATGTGCTGCTTCGATCTCTTGCTGGAGGGAACAAAGTGATCTAGGGCCCCAGTTGCTTTGCCCCGAGTCCATCACTGCGCTCACAGCTGAGGCCCCGTTCTCCAGGGTGCCCCCAGCCAACACCCGCACGTGGCAGGTGCAAGGGCAGACCCCACCTGTGAGAAGCAGGGCTTTCTGATGAGCGGCTTTGGCTCAAGGGGTCCCTACCGGCCTGGCCAAAATCTCAGAACTCCGATGCGACCAGAGATGCTTCTTACCCAGCCATTTTTCCTTCCTTCTCTCCTTTGCAGGAGCCAGATCTGCATTACCATCTGGCTTCCTCCTCGTATCCCTTGCATTTTTCTCTGAAGGTGTTTTCCACAGTAAGTGTCTCATCATGTTGAATTCCATCTTGTCTGCTTCTTGGAGATGTGGACCAACTCCTTTGTTATTTAGTAGTTCATTCCTTTTTATTGCTAATTACTATTTCTTGGTAAGAATATATCACATAGATTATCCTTTCTTCCATTCGTGGGCAACTGGGCTGTTTCCTGCTAGTGACTATAATAAATAAAATTGTGAACATTTATGTAAAAGTTTATGTGTTTTCATTTATGTTCGATAAATAACTAGGAGTGTAGTTGCTGAGTCAAATGGTAGGTGTACATTTAACTTTAAAAGACACTTTCCAAGGTGGTTGTACTATTTTATACTCCACAAGTAACATATGAGAAGTCACATCCTCACCAATACTTGGTATTTTAAGTCATTTTAATTTCAGTTTTTAGTGGGTGCATATTGATATTTCATTGTCATTTGAATTTAAATTTCCCTGCTGAGTAGAGATGGTGAGCAGCTAGCTTTTCAATTGCGTTTGGCCATTCCTGTATTTATTTTTTGGTAAAGTATGTGTTAAACTGTGACCACTTATTGGACTGTTTGCTTTCTTATTCTAGAGTTGTAGGAGTGCTTTATATATGCTGAATACAAATCCTTTGTCAGTATAGGTATTGCAAGTGTTTTTTCTTAGTTCTTGGTGTACTTTTTCATTTTCTTACTTATGTCTTTTGAAAAACAGCTGCTTTAATTTGGAATAACTCCAATGTATCAGCTTCTATTTTTATTTTATGGTTAATGCTTTTTTTTGGTCTTTCTAAGAAATTCTTGCCTGTCCCAAAGTTGTGAAGATTTTCTTCTATCTTTTGTTAGATATTTTATATTTAGTTTTGTTACCCAGTTACTTTTGTTTCTTTTATTCCTCTATAGTATGTGTGTGTGGGGGGGTTTGAGGTTAATATTTTTTTCACATGGCTATACCATTGTTCCATTACCACTTGTTAAAGAGACAATCCTTTCTGCACTGATTTACTTTGATAGGATTGTTTAGAATCAATTGACTCTATATGTGTGGGTCTATTTCTGGACTTCTTAATTCTATTCCATTGCTCTAGGTGTCAATTCTTACTCTTATACCACATTGTTTATTACCAGAGCTTTATAGTAAGTCTGGAAATAAGGCAATAACATCCTCCAACTTTGTTCTGCCTTTTCCTCCCAAAATATTCTAGATTCTTTGCCTTTTCATATGAATTTTTTAATCATTTTGTCTATTTACATACAAAAAGATTGCTGGGATTATGATCGGAATTGTGGTGATCAATAGGGGGAGAATTAACATCTTAATAAATTAGGTTTTCAGATCATGTGCTGACTGTTTTCCAATGTCTATAAAGATGTGTTTCATATACGTTGGGAGGGCTGGTGAGGTACCAGTTACTACATCATGGCAGAAGGGGGAAGATGACAACTCTAACTGTAAGTGGAATTCCAAACAGGCCATTGCTAGTGATTTTTCTCTAACTGCAAAGAATTAGCCTGGTTTTAGTTTTGATCCCCCACATCCTGCTCCTCACACATATAAGGGAATAGAAAAAATGCCAGAAAAATGAAATTAAGGTAGGCAGCCAAAGTTCATCAATAAAGGGGCAGGTGAGATAAAAGAAAAAGGCTGGAGACTAAAATTTGAGTACTGGCTTCATTTCAAACTGGTATGATTTGGGGCAAGCCACTTAATTTATTCTACTTTTAAGTTCTTTATTAGGAAACTGGGTCTACTCCTGCTCAGCATTTTCCACAGGGACACTTCACGTCCCCTGTAAAATAATGCATGTGAAAGTGCTCTCTGAACTCTAAGGTGCAAACGCAATTAAGAATTACTTACATTATTCCTTAGTAAAATAAAATCCCGTCTTCTCAGCTTCCTCTTCACGTCTCCAATTGCTTGGATATTTGTCTCAAGATTCTTTTCTGCTTTTCTGTTATTTTGTAGTTTGCAGTGAGAGACGGAGGCCTCTGGGCACTGAGCTGGAAAGAAACACTCTCCAGAGCATTTACCTCGTGGGGAAGAATTTCCCCCTCTTTATGGGATTATTCCTGGGAAATAATATATTTTGGACTCTTAGTCAATCAAGACAGCAATAGCAAGAAAACCTTAGTTTTACTTACAGGTGAAAAAGAGGGTTTTCATCTCATAAGATTTCCTAATTTTAAAATATTTTTGTGTATATTTCAAAAGTTTAAAAGTAGACTTAAAAATATTGCTTATAGAAAAATGTCATGACTGAATACAATAATGGCAGAAATTGCTCTGGCTTTGGTAGCTTCTCATCTCCAGGAGACCTGAACCCACGACTTTTCAGAAATGCTCACTTATGAGATAAAAAGCTAACCTTGTCTTGTTCTGTCGAAGAAAACAGAACCTATAGGTACTCTGCTTTTCCTGATTAGTTCTATAAATTCTAAGGACTGGAAGCTTAACACCCTTCCTTCCAACCCTAAGTCACAGCCCAGCTGAGCCCCCGTCCTTCCAACCTTAAGTCACAACCACAGCTAAGCATGCCCTGTTGACGCCGCCTCTTTTTGCTGTGTAACATCAGGAAATTATTCAGCTTCTCTGGGCCTCAGTTCCTCATCTTTGAAATGGGCTAATATGAGTACCATCACACAGAGTTGATGTAGAATTAGATGAATGAATATTATGAAGCTCTCAGAAGAGCTCCTTACGTGGTAAGCGCATAGGGATTCAATAAGCATTATTATCAGAAATACCTTATGGGTCTTGAGCTACTCTTTTAGTATACATAGTATGAAATTTATTGTAGTAAATTTACTGACAAGAACTTTTCTAGTTTTTGGAGAGTCTGAATTGGGTGAGCGGGAATCCTGACGTTCCCAAGTCAGTTTTGTTTAGGAACCAGGGAACTCCTGGAACTCACACTAAAAATCTGGAACATATCAGTTATTTAGAGAATATCTAGGATATCTTAAGTTAACTTCTTGGAGCCTGCATCTTAGAATTGAAATCATGCTTTGAAGTTTTAGACATTCCAGCTGTTTCATAGGCAGGATTTAAGAATGCCTGTGCGTCTTTGGCACGTCCTGTTCATCAGTCTTGGCAGGTAGTTTGTGGAAGGAGAGGGATAAGGTCCTTCCCTCCCGACGGTGGGTCTACTGTGATCCCCTAGCACTTTATAAATACCTCCAGTCAATATTTCCTCTCTGAGTTGCAGTTGTTTGTTTTACTAAGTCTGGCTTCCCTGTTACTTTGAAATCTTTGTGGAAAGAGTCATTTGGGCCCTTAGCACCTAGCAGAGTTCCTGGCACTTCATTAGTACTTAATAAATGTGAAATTAATGTTAAATCAATTCCTGGTTTTGCATTTCAGTCTTATTCTTATGTCTCTTTATGTTGGCCAACTATTTAACAAAATGTTTAAAGGAAAAAAACACCGGACGGCAGTGGTCATTCCCACACTTTGTTGAGAACCAAAGCCCTTCAGTGTTTTGTGTGTGCTGTACAGTGTTTGCTCCAAAGAGAGAGCTGGGATTTGTGCGGACCTGATATCATTTACTTAACAATGCATATTCAGCTATGGTTGTGACCCTGACGATAACTTCTGCTCTTGACCATTTCTAAATAGCAGCCAGAGCAATCTTAAAAATGCAAGTCTGATCATATACCTTCTTTGCTTCAAACTCTTTAATGGTTTCCCCTTGGACTTGGAGTCAAACCCCCATCATTGTGGCCTCTGGGGACCCTGTTCCTTATCCCTTGCTGATCTCCCACCTGTACTTGGAGCCGCCCACCCCCTCATTCTCTGGGTTTCACTTGCTCTCTCCTTTCTTTCAGGTCCTCAAGAAACCCCTTTCCAGCTTTAAAGACTTAACACAAGTTTTTTCTCTGCTGGTACTCCCTTCCCCACTGGTTCTCACATGCCTGCTCCTCCCTCTTTCCAGGTCCTCCCTGAGAACCACGCTAGGGAAGAGACCCTCCTTTGCCAGCCTCATAACACCCTGTGTTTGTGCTTCTTGCCACTTAATCACTGTCGGTTACTTCGGCACCTGCTGATGAGTTCTCTTTGGTTTGTATTCTTGCTGGTGGACAAAAGAGTTAGGAGGTATTGGACTAAACATAAATATTCCCAATTAAAAATAAATATATAAGTTCATAAAGTATAAAACTTTATACGTTTCATATTTTTTATGTTTGTCTATTATATTCCTACCGCCAACCACAGTGTTGGATCAAGTTGAAATAATTATACATCAAATTTTTAAAATTTAATTTGCATCATTTTTCTTGTCTCCACAAGCAGGGAGGTGACATATACCATGATAAAAACATGTTGGTGGATTTGACTGACTGCACGTTCAGGTCTGTGGACTCACCGTGTTGAGAGGGCTTCTCATTTGGGTTTAGCCATAAGAGCATTAGGTCTGTGAGGAAGGAATGCATCAGCTCAAAAAGAAGTTATCAAAAGACAAGTTAACCAGGTTTTGAGTATGGTGTTGCTGAAGCCTGATTCCACCGGCTCAGAAGAGGTCCTCATGTGCATAGAAAGGACAGCCAGTTCCAAGAAGGATATTTTGGAATAATTAAGTATAATCCTTGTGCCTAGTGCTTTCAAATGGACTACAGAAGAAAGAAACTTACTGTGATTAACATTATTTTGAGATAATTTTTTTGATGCTATGGGCATTTTAAATCACTTTCTAATCATTGCAGCAATTCATAAAGAGGGGCCAGGGGTTATTAATATATTTTCAGAGTTGAAAATCACATGCAGATAAACTTGAAGAAATATCTCTCTTCTGTAGACCTCAACTATAAAATGTTCTATGCACAAAAATCAATCAAAATTAATCTCAAGCTCAGTGTATGTACATCTCTTATTGAGGATGATGAAATCCAAAGCCACATCATGGTGGCTCTCCAGATTAAATTGGGCTGCCAGCATGTTAAGTGTTTAGTACACAGGGCAATGCATTCTAGATTTTTCCAGGTATTAATTTATTTGCTTGAGAAAGGCAGGCAGTGCAAAGCATCTAAGCTCTTCTCAGCACAGAGATAATTTTGTATTTCTCCCTTAAGACAAAAACTTGGGAAATTGTAGCTTTGGAAAGCTTACTTTTACCAAGAGGGTGATTGCTATGGCTTGATGAGTTTAAATCAATACCCAAACCTCAGTGCTTTGCCTTCCCTCTTATGTGCAATATAACAAAACAGGGTCCTTGGGGTAAGTGTAAAAGAAGCTAAGCCTTTTTAAAGGGGATCTGTCAGTGAGTAGCAAAATGTCTTTTAGCTCTCAAACTAATATTGTTCATGGGCCATAAAAATTACAGGATTTACTTGCACAAGCTGTGTCCTAAAATTTATCTGGACACATGACCAGTGTCTTTCAGAAGTTGAAGTTTTTATTGGCTTCTATAGTATAATTTCAGAGGAATGTACTGTCTAAATGGAATTCATGTTGCTAACTCTGGATTCTCATTAACATGGAACTCCTCTTCCCCTCTTAGTCACTTTGAAAGTAAGTCTGTGTATTCAGGGGCATTTGAATGGTTTCCTTAAATTTTTTGATCACTGACAGATCTCGGTTCCGGTCAACAACTAACAGCTCTTCTACTATATTGACTCATTAAAAGGAGATAATAATGGTATATATGGAAACTGCGGCTTGAAACCGGGAGGACTTGCTTTTAATTTCAGTTGTTAAGCTTAGTAGTGGTGAGACTTTGATCAGTTTATTTCACCCCCTGAGCCTCCATTATTGCATCTATGAGATGAGACTTATAACACTGACTTTTGGAGTGACTTGAAAATTAACCGCGATAATGCATTTATCCCAGTGCTTGGCATGTAGGCAACATTCAACAGATGGCAGTTAATAATTTCAGTACCAATGACCCTGGCTGCCTTTTTCATATTTTCTAGGTTATGGTACAATTATTCCAAACTATAATACCTCCTTGTTTTCTACTTACAATGACAAAAAAATAAATGAGGCGATATTTCCCGACTAACATTATGCTTTCAGCATTATTCACAGTAATACGTGCAAAATCAAGTGGAGGAATGTCATTGTGAAGGGTATATCCTTGGTATGAATTATCCAGGTGTGAGTTATCCTCTCTGTGTTAATCTGTCTCCCAGGTCATGAGTCATGTAGACAAAGCTGTTGAGTCCTGATAGGTTTTGATATGTGGCAACTGCAGGCAGGAAATGCCAAATGCAGGTAGCTCGAGGAGTATTCAGGAAAACTATTTCCTGACTAAAAATACAATGAGACATTGCATCTTAAATCCAATCCAGTGTGTAACCGGAGTAAATGGAACAGAAGAATAAAATGTATTTTATTCATAATGAACTGAGATTGCACATAAAAGAATCTTTAAAAGATCCAAATTGTTAAAAATGGATTATATTTCCCTTTGGGAAAGGAAGTAGTCGAAGGGATGGGGCTGATGAACTGAGCTTATTAAGTTGGCTTTTGGTGGCGATGAAAACGGTATTGACAAAAAGGCAGTGGGTGTATATTTCACACACATTTACAGGGGCAATGAACATAAAGTTCTGCTCCAGTAAACGTTGAGATGTTTTATATTCTGACATATGGACTCTGGTGGCACGCTTATCATCCAGAGTAGAGCCCAGCTTTGAGAAACCAAGTAATTTCATGAATAAACGCCTTTAATCATTGGTGGGCTTGGTTTCCTCTTGAGACAACTCTGCATTACTGGAGAAAAAAAATTCAGGAAAAGGATGGGTGGATAGCACTTGCTTTAGTTGACATAAGTAGGGAAACTCCAATCCCCCTAGCCCAATATCAAGGAATCTGTGAGCACTGTGACAGAATTCATGGTGATGGAGTCCCGGGTGGGTCATCCCCAAATATGCCACTTTGGCTTATAATTTTGAATTAAACTTCTTAAGAAGCAGCCAATGCAAAAAGGATACTCTAACCCTCTTTTGTCCCCCTGAAAGCAGAAAATAAATTTCCCGTGTGAGAGTTTCTCTCCCTGTACCAGAAGGTGGACGTCCTTATCATCTGAGATAGAGGATTTAGGGCCAAGAAGGATGTATAAACAAATCTTGTTAGTCCTTACCAATTTACTGCATAAGGCCCAAACTTCTTTGTCTCGTCAGTCCCTCACAAATACATTGTTTCTCTGTCTAAAAGATATAAAAGCTGCCTACTTTGTTCACTTCTTTGAGTCTCATATATATATATTTTTTATTTTGGTATCATTAATCTACAGTTACATGGGCAACATTACGGTTACTAGACTCCCCCCATCATCAAGTTCCCACCACACACCCCATTACAGTCACTGTCCATCAGCGTAGTGAGATGCTATAGAGTCACTACTTGTCTTCTCTGAGTTGTACAGCCCGCCCCGTGCCCCCCCTCAACATTACATCTGCTAATCGTAATGCCCCTTTTTCCCCTTGTCCCTCCCTTCCCACCCATCCTCCCCAGTCCCTTTCCCTTTGGTAACTATTAGTCCGTTCTTGGGTTCTGTGAGTCTGCTGCTGTTTAGTTCCTTCAGTTTTTTTCTTTGTTCTTATACTCCACAGATGAGTGAAATCATTTGATATTTGTCTTTTTTCCGCCTGGCTTATTTCACTGAGCATAATACCCTCTAGCTCCATCCATGTTGTTGCAAATGGTAGGATTTGTTTTCTTTCTATGGCTGAATAATATTCCATTGTGTAGATGTACCACATCTTCCTTATCCATTCATCTACTGATGGACACTAAGGTTGCTTCCATTTCTTGGCTATTGTAAATAGTGCTGCGATAAACATAGGGGTGCATATGTCTATTTCAAGTTGGGCTCCTGCATTCTTAGGGTAAATTCCTAGGAGTGGAATTCCTGGGTCAAATGGTATTTTTATTTTGAGTTTTTTGAGGAACCTCCAAACTACTTTCCACAATGGTTGAACTAATTTACATTCCCACCAGCAGTGTAGGAGGGTTTCCCTTTCTCTGCATCCTCGCCAACATTTGTTGTTGCTTGTGTTTTGGATGATGGCCATCCTAACTGGTGTGAGGTGATATTGTGGTTTTAATTTGCATTTCTCTGATGATTAGTGATGTGGAGCATCTTTTCATGTGCCTGTTGGCCATCTGGATTTCTTCTTTGGAGAAGTGTCTGTTCAGATCCTCTGCCCATTTTTTAATTGGCTTATTTGCTTTTTGTTTATTGAGGTGTGTGAGCTCTTTATATATTTTGGATGTCAATCTTTTATCGGATATGTCATTTATGAATATATTCTCCCATACTGTGGGATGCCTTTTTGTTCTACTGATGGTGTCCTTTGCTGTACAGAAGCTTTTAAGCTTGATATAGTTCCATTTGTTCATTTTTGCTTTTGTTTCCCTTGCCTGGGGAGATATGTTCATGAAGAAGTTGCTCATGTTTATGTCCAAGAGATTTTTGCCTATGCTTTTTTCTAAGAGTTTTATGGTTTATTGACTTACATTCAGGTCTTTGATCCATTTTGAATTTACTTTTGTGTATGGGGTTAGACAATGATCCAGTTTCATTCTCTTACATATAGCTGTCCAGTTTTGCCAACACCAGCTGCTGAGGAGGCTGTCACTTCCCCATTGTATATCCATGGCTCCTTTATCATATATTAATTGACCGTATATGTTTGGGTTAATATCTGGATTCTGGATTCTGTTCCACTGGTCTGTGGGTCTGTTCTTGTGCCAGTACCAAATTGTCTTGATTACTGTAGCTTTGTAGTACAACTTGAAGTTGGGAAGTGAGATGTCCCCTGCCTTGTTCTTCCTTCTCAGGATTGCTTTGGCTATTCGGGGTCTTTTGTGGTTCCATATGAATTTTAGAACTATTTATTCCAGTTCATTGAAGAATGCTGTTGGTATTTTGATAGGTATTGCATTGAATCTGTAGATTGCTTTAGGTAGTATAGCCATTTTGACAATATTTATTCTTCCTAGCCAAGAGCATGGGATGAATTTCCATTTGTTAGTGTCCTCTTTAATTTCTCTTAGGAGTGTCTTGTAGTTTTTAGGGTAAAGGTGATTCACTTCCACTTCCTTGGTTAGGTTTATTCCTCAGTATTTCATTCTTTTTGATTCAATTGTGAATAGAATTGTTTTCCTGATTTCTCTTTCTGTTAGCTCATCGTTAGTATATAGGAAAGCAACAGATTTCTGTGTATTAATTTTGTATCCTGCAACTTTGCTGAATTCAGATATTAGTTCTAGTAGTTTTGGAGTGCAGTCTTTTGGGTTTTTGATGTACAATATCATATCATCTGCAAATATTGACAGCTTGATGTCTTCTTTACCAATCTGGATGCCTTGTATTTCTGTGTTTTTTCTGATTGCCGTGATTAGTACCTCCAGTACTATGTTGAATAACAGTGGGGAGAATGGGCATCTCTGTCTTGTTCCCAATCTTAGGTGAAAAGCTTTCAGCTTCTCACTGTCAAGTATGACGTTAGCTGTGGGTTTGTTATATATGGCCTTTATTATGTTGATGTACTTGCCCTCTATACCCATTTTGTTAAGAGTTTTTATCATGAATGGTGTTGAATTTTGTCAAATGCTTTTTCAGCATCTATGGAGATGATCATGTGGTTTTTGTCCTTCTTTTTGTTGATGTGGTGGATGATGTTGATGGGTTTTCGAATGTTGTACCACCCTTGCATCCCTGAGATGAATCCCACTTGATCATGGTGTATAATCCTCTTGATGTATTTTTGAATTTGGTTTACTAATATTTTATTGAGTATATTTGCATCTATGTTCATCAGGGATATTGGTCTGTAATTTTTTTTTTTGGTGAGGTCGTTGCCTGGTTTTGGTATTAGAGTGATGCTGGCTTCATAGAATGAGTTTGGAAGTATTCCCTCCTCTTCTATTTTTTGGAAAACTTTAAGGAGAATTGGTATTATGTCTTCTCTATATATCTGATAAAATTCCGTGGTGAATCCATCTGGCCCAGGGGTTTTGTTCTTGGGTATTTTTCTGATTATAAATTCAATTTCATTGCTGGTAATTGGTCTGTTTAGATTTTCTGTTTCTTTCTTGGTCAGTCTTGGAAGGTTGTATTTTTCTAGGAAGTTGTCCATTTCTTCTAGGTTTTCCAGCTTGTTAGCATATAGATTTTCATAGTATTCTCTAATAATTCTTTGTATTTCTGTGGGGTCCATCATGATTTTTCCTTTCTCATTTCTGATTCTGTTTATGTGTGTAGATTCTCTTTTTTCTTAATAAGTCTGGCTAGGGGTTTATCTATTTTGTTTATTTACTCAGAGAACCAGCTCTTGGTTTCATTGATTTTTTTCTATTGTTTTATTCTTCTCAATTTTATTTATTTCTTCTCTGATGTTTATTATGTCCCTCCTTCTGCTGACTTTGGGCCTCATTTGTTCTTCTTTTTCCAATTTCAATAATTGTGACTTTAGGCTATTCATTTGGGATTGTTCTTCCTTCTTGAAATAGGCCTGGATTGGTATATACTTTCCTCTTAGAACTGCCTTTGCTGCGTCCACAGAAGTTGGGGGTTCATGCTGTTGTTGTCATTTGTCTCCATGTATTGCTTGATCACTGTTTTAATTTGGTCATTGATCCATTGATTATTTAGGAGCATGTTGTTAAGCCTCCATGTGTTTGTGAGCCTTTTTATTTTCTTTGTACAATTTATTTCTAGTTTTATACCTTTGTGATATGAGAAGCTGGTTGGTAGTATTTCAATATTTTTTAATTTACTGAGGTTCTTTTTGTGGCCTAGTATGTGGTCTATTCTGGAGAATGTTCTATGTGCACTTGAGAAGAATGTGTATCCTGCTGCTTTTGGGTGCAGAGTTCTATAGATATCAATTAGGTCCATCTGTTCTAGTGTGTTGTTCAGTGCCTCTGTGTCTTTACTTATTCTCTGTCTGGTTGATCTATCCTTTGGAGTGAGTGGTGTGTTGAAGTCTCCTAAAATGAGTGCATTGCTTTCTATTTCCTCCTTTAATTCTGTTAGTATTTGTTTCACATATGTTTGCACTCCTGTGTTGGGTGCATAGATATTTTTAATTGTTATATCCTCTTGTTGGATGGGCCCCTTTATCATTATGTAATGTCCTTCTTTATCTCCTGTTTCTTTCTTTTGAAGTCTATTTTGTCTGATACAAGTACTGCAACACCTGCTTTTTTCTCCCTATTGTTTGCATGAAATATATTTTTCCATCCCTTCACTTTCAGTCTGTGTATATCTTTGGGTTTGAGGTGAGTCTCTTGTGAGCAGCATATAGATGGGTCTTGCTTTTTTATCCATTCTATTACTCTGTGTCTTTTGATTGGTGCAATCATTCCATTTACATTTAGGGTGATTATCAATAGGTATGTACTTACTGCCAATGCAGGCTTTAGATTTGTGGTTACCAAAGGTTCAGGGGTAGCTTATTTACTATCTAGCAGTCTAACTGAACTCTCTTATTAAGCTATTATATACACAGTCTGATGTTTCTTTATTTCTCTCCCTTCTTATTCTTCCTCCTCCATTTTTTATATGTTAGGTGTTTTATTCTGTACTCTTTTGTGTTTCCTTTGACTGTTTTTGTGGATAGTTGATTTTATTTTTTGCCTTTAGTTAGTATTTGGATGGTCTGCTTTCTTTGCTATGATTTTATTTTCTCTGGTGACATCTATTTAGCCTTAGGAGTGCTTCCATCTAGAGCAGTCCCTTTAAGATACCCTGTAGAAGTGGTTTGTGGGAGGCAGATTCCCTCAACTTTTGCTTGTCTGGGAATTGTTTAATCCCTCCTTCAAATTTAAATGATAATCGTGCTGGTACAGTATTCTTGGTTCAAGGCCCTTCTGTTTCATTGCATTAAATATATCATGCCACTCTCTTCTGGCCTGTAAGGTTTCTGTTGAGAAGTCTGATGATAGCCTGATGAGTTTTCCTTTGTTGGTGATCTTTTGTCTCTCTCTGGCAGCCTTTAATACTCTGTCCTTATCTTTGATCTTTGCCATTTTAATTATTATATGTCTTGGTGTTGTCCTCCTTGGGTGCCTTGTGTTGAGAGATCTGTAGGCTTCCATGGTCTGAGAGACTATTTCCTTCCCAGGCTTGGGGAAGTTTTCAGCAATTATTTCTTCAAAGACACTTTCTATCCCTTTTTCTCTCTCTTCTTCTTCTGGTACCCGTATAATGTGAATATTGTTCCGTTTGGATTGGTCACACAGTTCTCTTAATATTCTTTCATTTCTAGAGATCCTTTTATCTCTCTCTGCCTCAGCTTCTCTGTATTCCTGTTCTCTGGTTTGTATTCCATTAACAGTCTCTTGCACCTCGTCCAGTCTGCTGCTAAGCCCTTCTATCAATTGTTTCATTTCTGTTGTCTCCCTCCAGAGTTCATCCCTTAGTTCTTGCATAATTCTCGGTAGGTCCATCAGCATGGTTATGACTTTTGTTTTGAATTATTTTTCAGGAAGATTGGTTATATATATCCCACCAGGCCCTCTCTCTGGGGTTGTCTGAGTGATTTTTGACTGGACCAGATTCTTCTGCCTCTTCATGGTGATAGAGGTGTTCGCAGGCAGGTGGCATGTGAGTCAGCTGGGAAAACAAAGTCCCTTCCTGCTTGTTGTTTTCCTTGCCCTTCTCCACTGCCTGGGCCGGTTACCTGCACACCGGGAGGCGGTCTGTGGGATAATCCCCTGCCCTGCCATGGGTGGGGCTCCCTCAGGCTAGCCTAGAACACTGAAGGCTTGGCAGCCGCGCCAGGTCTGTTCTCCTGCGAGGACAGCGCCCCTTTGTGCCTTCCGGACCTTGCTCCGGTGTCTGCTGCCCGTCCTGGTTACCTGCGCTCTGGGAGGAGACTCTGTGTGGTTGCGGTGGGTGGGGCCGCTCTCCGGCTGCTCTGCAGCTGTGATGGGTCAGCCGTCTGTTTGCAGCACCGACCGGGGGTAACGAATGGTAGGCTGCATATCACTGTGAGGGGCTTCAGGGCTGCTTTACCCAGCAGGGGCTATGGGGCCCAAAGTTCCTCAAGATTCCCAGCCTGCTCGGCTGAGTGTGCTGGAATGATTTTGTTCAGCTGTTGGGCCCTTGTCCCTTTAAGACTTTTTAAAAGTGCCCACTTTTCTTTTGTGCCTGGGGGGCCAGCTGAGGGGACACGTTTGCAGTCTCCGTCTTGGATCCTGACCTTCTATTTCTCTAATATCCAGTACACCATGCAATGTGTGTCTGTGCTCCCGGTGCAGGTCACCAGGGCTGGTTATTCAGCAGTCCTGTGCTTCCACTCCCTCCCCACTCTGACTCTGTTTCCTCCCGCCGGTGAGCTGGGGTGGAGGAGTGCTCAGGTCCCGCAGAGTCACAGCTTTGTATCTTACCCCCTTCGTGAGATGCTGAGTTCTCACAGATGTAGATGTAGCCTGGCTGTTGTACTCTATCTTCTGGTCTCTCTTTTAGGAGTAGTGGTATTTGTTGTATTTTCAAAAATATATATGGTTTTGGGAGGAGATTTCCACCACCCTGCTCACACTACCATCTTGAGCCCCTCCAGGTGTATCGAGTCTCATATTTTTATGAGTTCTCATACATAAGAAATTTTATTTGTTTTTCTCTGATTAATCTGTCTTATGTCAATTTAATTATTAGACCTCACAAAGAACATAGAAAGAAAAAAGGGAAATATGTTGATCTCTACAATGCCCTGTGAATGAGTTTCTCTAACCTCATTCCCAAAACCCTCCTTTTCCAAGAACTTTCCATAGAATATGCACTAGGCTAGATTGTGAGTCATACTATTCTTTATGAATCCCATTTGAATTAGATATAACAAATTGCATGGAATTGCTGCCTTTGTTAGCAAAATAAACTCATATCCTGAGAGTTTTAGCAAGAAAGGCAATTCTGTGTGTGGGCTGAGATGCTGGAATGGATATCTATGGCTCAGTTCCTGAGATTTGCATTCCTTTGCTTTATCTTCCTTAATATGGGTGGTGCCACCCTGTTGGCCCTTTTGGAAACGTGCACATTTCCATGTTGCTTTAGCCAAAAATTGAAAGTAATTCTCCCTTTGCTACCCAGCAGCCCAGTGGAGCCTTGACAGGAATTAAATAATATTTGCCAAATGTCTTGGGATCATCTAAAATGGTATGTACTGCCTCAGTTTCTCCTTATGTAAGGTGGAGTAGCAAAAATACCTACCCCACAGGGTTGCTGAGAATCTCCAATCTTTACAACAGTGCCTGACACCTCATAGGTTTTTGGCAAATGTTAGCACTATTATTATTACAGTGAGATTGGTGGATCTAGAATTTTGATGATCTGTGTATTAGTCAGGATCTAAATATGAACACAGAGAATTCATCTCAAATGTTTACAAGAGCTGAAAGCTAGAGCAGGTGTAGGATACACAGGTGAGGGATTTGCAGAGGGCCAGACATCTCGTGGTGAGGTACTAGAGACAAGCACCCGCAGGAAGCCCGTGCTGTTCTGAGGCCCGTGAGACACGCAGAGCAGAACAAGGAAAGGGTCACCTGGTAGAAGTGTGAACCTCGGAAGAGTTTTCTGGAATGAACTGGTGTCACAGAAGAGATTTAGCCATGCTTGGGAAGATATTTAAGGTCCAGAAAGGAGAGAAATACCTATCTTCCACCTTTCCTGCCCCCTCTAATCTCTCACTGTTGTTCAAATCCAGCCAGAAGCCAAGTGACATGGTAGCCTGGTAAACAAAACTCTCAGGGGTCAGCTGTTCCCTATCCTCCATTACAGACAGGGTCAGGCTAGGGCAAGGAAAGGACCAGAGGGCACCTGGCCCAGGAAAAGCACAAGATGACTTACAAGGGAGGGCTTGCTCTCAGAGGCAGAGGCTCTCCCTTAATCACCAGCTGTAGATTTTCCTCCATTGTGGGAGCCATTTAAAAACCCACCACTCAGGGGCACCCTTTCCCATTTCGGCAATGTCTTAGCCAACTTTGTGTGCTCAACTTCCAGGCTCAGTGGGCTCTAAATTCTAAAAAAAAAATGTTGCTGAACTGATCCTCTCGAAGTCCATTGTCAGACCCCAATGGGGCGTTGTACATGGAAGCGTATTTTAAACTGGACGGCACGGGAATCGCCCTGAGTGCACACCAGGCTCCCAGCTATCTACTGATGAGCTCTGACATGATGTCTACCCCACCCTGACATTTCCAGCACTGGTCTTCCATCTAGAAACCACTTCCCACTATCACTCTGAGCCATAGAGTGGATTTCAAAAGGACAGGGAATATCCTGGTAGAATTTGACTTCTTCTTAGACAGAATGGTCTTTTAGCAATGTAATGATTAGTGAGAGAAAGACTGTAGTCTTCAAAGTTAAACAGAGCTGTGGTAAATGAGGGGAAAAGGACTAAATGAGACATAGTTTTCATGCACACACATTTTCAATGAGGGAGCAAACTTCGTTGGTGACTTTGACATAATGTCTCCTTTTATAGGAAATGGCTTTAGGAGCCGACGTAGATGAGGTCTATCCAAACAAGCTGGCAAACCTGGGGGTTCCTTGGCTCTGTTTCCCTAGTAGAAAGGTTAACTCGCTACAGGGAGGAGTCCTAATACTCAGACTGAGATCTAAGATCCAGCAAGTGCAGAATGCACTGTGGAAACTGCATGCAGTGAGAATGTTGGGGGTTCTTATCTTTTTTATTTTCACCCTTATTTCTAGTCTGTCCAATAAACTTCTTTAATGGTTCTGCATCAGGCTCCGGTTTCTTGTATGCTGGGGCTGGAAGGAAGAGGTGGAGTTTTAGCTCCATGATATATGATTGGGGGACTGGTACAGTGGTGTGCTGGCAAGTGTTTAACAACTGGGTCCCCAACTTTAATTCCAACATGAATGTTGGTTGATATTTGCATTTATGTTAATGATATGATCAAAGAAAACAAGAAAGACATATGTCAGAATGTCACTGGTTTGCCAACAACATGGGCAAATTGATTCAGGTAATAATTTCGAATACTGGAAGTGTATTTCATTTTGGAGGCTATTCATAATATAGGTTACAGCACAAGTTAAAATATCAACATTACCAGCATTTTTTCCATGGTGCATAGTCTGGACAGTAAAAATACAAACAAACAAAAAACATAACCAGGCCCTGATCTGTAGTGTTAGCTGGTTCCTGTGGTGTAGATATGGTTACCATGGCCAATTTCAAGCCACAGATTGACTGAATGCTGAGTTGGGAAGAGAAGTACAGCACATGCCGCTACATAGTACTTCCACCCTATAGATGCCGGACAGGACCTCAGGAGCACAGATAACAGTAAGGGCAGTAAAACAATTAGGAAATGATAAGTTTGAGTATTATGTTTGTAACAGCTTTATTGAGGAATAATTGACATATAAAAATTGCATATATTTAAGATGTATGACCTGATGCTTTGATATACAGATACATTGTGAAATAATCACCACAATCAAGCTGATGAACGTATCCATCCATCCCTTCTACACGGTCACCACTTTCATTGCCTTCCGTCCCTTGTGCAGATTCTGCCTAGCATTCCATGTAAACTGTGCCACGCTTTATTTAGCATTTTTCATGGACATGTAGATTATTTCCAGAATTTCTCTCTTGTCAACGATCTTTGAGACTGCCCCTTGGTGCCTGTGTGTGTGAAGATGTGCCATTTCCGGAAAGAACTGGTATGACTGCTGCACAAAGAACAAAAAAGAAAACAGTAAGCAGACTTTCAGACGTTCAGGTAAATTAGTTGTGGACAGGAAAGATCTGAAGAGAGTGAAACTAAAATATTCACAATTCTTCACTTTAGATAAAGAGAATGGGAAGTTATTCTTCCTGCTTAGATACATCCATATGCATGAATATAGATTTAAGAATGAGTATAGAATTTATTAATTAATCAAGAGAGGATTTCACATGCAGTTATAACCTTCTAAATTTATTTATCTTTCAAGATCAAAGAAAACAAATCATAAGCCATACAGTAAAAATGACAATTAAAAAAAAAAGAAAGCAGAGATGTCTACAATTCATACCCAAACAATAAGGTGATGGATGGTAAAGAATGACTAAAAAGCAGTATGGGTAAATTATATACATTTCTCCTACTCAAAGTTAGAATTGCAGAAAGGAATAAAAAGCAAATTCACAATGTCAATTTTTTTGGTGCCATAATATTATGCAGGAAACTTGTCCTTAATTTTTAATGAAAAAGAATGATATAGCAACTTATTTTGAAATGATACAGAAAAAGAATCAAAACTACATGGCAAAACCTTAATCATCATTGAATCTATGATGTAAAGACAGTTGTGTCATTCTTTATATTCTTTAGTGTTTTTGAAAATTTTAATAGTTAAGTTAGAAAAATAAACTTAATAAAAGGTTGCCCCTTCAAAACCCCATTTAACTCCTTTCAGTTACTTTCCTGAACATTTTTCACAGTCTTACCATTTCTGTAATTTATAACACTGTCTTCCTCAAGTGAATAAATAACTGTAAGCTGCCTCCGTAGATGAAAAGCAGATTTAGTTTTTTCCTTTCGTCTTCCTGCAAGATAGAAAAATAAAAATTCTTAGTGGGGAACAGGCAACCCCATTAGTGGTAGAAAGTAGATTAGTGGTTTGTTTCCTAAGGGAGGGGATGTGGAGCAAGGCGGTAGGGAGAAGTGGCGAGGGCGTGTTGATGGGAACAGGGTTTCCTCTACGCGATGATGAAGAGCTCTAACGTTGACCATGGTGATGATAGTACAACTTTGAATAGACTAAAACCATTGAAATGTACACCTTAAATGTGTAAATTGTTTGGTATGTGGATTGTGTCTCAATAAAACTAAAAACATTAGCTCATTTAAATTTATTAAACAACTAAACAAAGCAAATTTAACAATGCTACTTACATGAAACACATTGTAAACTGAAAGTAAGGCTAAAAAATGAAAGGCTAAGGAAAGATAACATGTGCCTCAATGCTTTGAAAGGCAAGAGGATTCTGCCTCAATCCTGGGCTCAGTCCCAACACTCTTGCTTAGTAGAGCTTAGCTCTTAGCTAAGTCACCATCTTGGCATCTTGCTTTCCTTATCCATGACAAAAGTCTCAGAGTCCCTACCTATTTCAAATGTTTCCTTAACTATAAAATGATAGTTTAAAGTGCTTTAATAAACTGTACAATGCTATACATAGTGTACTATAATATTTATGGCCAGGGTGTTCCAGCTCTCAGTTGAAAAATAGACACTTTGATATGGCTTTCAGACAAGTTCACTGGGGTTCACTGATACCCCTACCTGCTAAAAACTGGGGGCTGCCTCTGAGAATTTCCTCAAGGTTTTTCAATTTTCTTTCTTTTTTAATTGAATACATTTAACATATAACATTGTAAGTTTAAGCTGTTCAGCATGTTGCTTTAATACATTTAAAATTGGTAATATGACTTGATATGGTGATATTACATGGCGTAATTATAGCACTATACTATTGCCTACATCATCATAATGTACATTAGATCCCTGTGACTTATTCACTGCCTATTGCAAGGTTGTACCCTTGAACACCATCACTCTTATCCCTCCTACTCCCATACCCTGGTAACCCCCATTTCTTCTCTGTTTTTTTTACAGGCTCAACTTTGGATTTCCTGTATAAATGATATCAGCAGTACTTGTCTTTCCCTGACTTATCTCGCTTAGCAAAATGTGCTTGAGCTCCATCCATGTGGTCACAGATGGGCGGATATCTTTGTTTCTTTTGGCTTCATAATATTCCATTGTGTATATGCACATCTTTTTTATCCATTCATCCATTGATAGGCATTCGAGTTTTTCTCATATCCTGCCTTTTGTGAATAATGTTATGAAAAACATGGAGTGTGTATATGTTGTCAAAATGCTGTTTTCATTTCCTTTGGGTACACACCCAGAAGTAGAAGTGCTGAATCATATGGTAGTTCTATTTTTAATTTTTTGAGGAACCCCCATATTGTTTTCCATAGTAGTTGGACTGATTTTCATCCCATTCCCACCAACAATGTATAAAAGCTCCCCTTTCATCACATCCTCCCCAGCGCCTTTTCTCTCTTGTCCTCTTGAGGATGGCTATTCTAATAGGTGTGAAATGATATCACTGGTGGTTGTGATTTGCATTTCCCTGATAACTAGTGATGCTGAGCATGTTTTCTTGTGTTTGTTGGTCCTTTTGATGTCCTCTTTGGAGGAATGTCTCATTCCTCTGCCTGTTTTTAATCAGATTACTTGCTTTTTTTGTTTAGGTGACTGAGTTCTTTATTTTGGGCATTAACCCCTTATCAAATGTATGCTTTGCAAAAATTTTCTCCCATTCTCTAGGTTGCCTTTTCATTTCGTTAATTGTTTCTTTTGCTGTTCAGAAGCTTTTGAGTTTGATGTTATCCCATTAGTTGATTTTTTTCTTTTGTGTTTGTGCTTTTGGCATTATGCCCAAAATGTATTGCCAAGAGCAAGAGCAGTGGGTTTCTTCCCTCTATTTTCTTCTAGGAGTTTTATGGTGTTAGGACTTATGTTTAAGGCTTTGATGCATTTCAAGTTAATTTTTGTGAGTAGTATGAGATAAGGGTCCAGTTCATTGTTCTGTATGTGTTTCTCCAGTTTCCCCAACACCGTTATGCTGAAGAAACTATCCTTTCTCTGTTGTTGTTCTTGGGTCCCTCGTCAAATATTAGTTGGCTCTAAATACCAGAGCTTATTTCTAGGGTTTCTATTCTGTTCCATTAATTTTTGTGTCTAATTCATGCCAGTACCACACTGTTTTTATCAGTATTGCTTTGTGGTATAGTTTGAAATCTGGACACATGACACCCCCAGCTTTGTTCTTTTTTCTCAGGATTGTTTTGGCTATTTGGGGTATTTTATGGTTCCACATAAATTTTAGAATTGTTTCTTCTAATTTTGTGAAGAATGTCTGAGGCATTTTGTTGGGAATTGTGTTGAATCTATAGATGACTTTGGTTGTACGACCATTTAAACAATATTAATTTTTCTAACCCATGAACATGGGATGTCTTTCCATTTGTGTGTTTTTCAGTTTCTTTCAGCAAAGTGTCATAGTTTTCATTGTACAGATCTTTCATGTCCTTGGTTACATTTTTCCTAAGTATTTTATTGCTTTTGATACTATTGTGAATGGAATGGTTTTCTTAATTTCTTTTACAGATACTTCACCTTTAGTGTCAAGGAATGTTAATTGATTTTTGTATGTTGATTTTGTTTGCTGCCACTTTACTGAAATTGTTGATTAATCCCAACAATTTTTGACTGATTCTTTGGGATTTTCTACATATAGGATCATATCAGCAGCAAATAATGACAACTTTACTTCTACCTTTATAAATTAGATGCCTTCTGTTTCTTTGTCTTGCCTAATTGCTCTAGCTTTTGTGTTTATCATAAAGTTTACATAAAACATGTCATAGACAAAACAGTCTTTTTTCTGCTGGTAGTTTATGTTCATTCACCTATAAAGTTTCTATCCTTTTACTCATCCTCTTTTTTTATTGAAGTATAGTTGATACACAATCTTTTATTAATTTCAAATATACAACACAGTGGTTCACAGTTACCCACATTATTAAATCCTCACTTCAACTAGTGCAGTTACTTTCTGTCAACATAGAAAGATGTTGCAGAATCATTGGATATGTTCTCCATGCTTTACTATCACTCCTGTGAACAACTTATATTATTATTGAGAATTTTTGTGCCCCTTTATCCCCTCTCCCTCCCCATTCACCCATCCTAACCTCTCCCCCATGGTAACTACCAGTCACTCCTTAGCATCTGAGTCTCCTGCTATTTTGTTCATTTGTTTTGTTTTATTTTGATTTCAGATTTCAAAAATACATTAAATCATATGGCATTTGTCTTTCCCCACCTGGCTTATTTCATTTAGCATAATACCCTAGGCCTGTTCATGTTGCCACAAATGGCAGGATTCTTTCTTTTTTATGGCTGAATAATATTCCATTGTGTATATGTACCACATGTTCTTTGTCTATTCATCTACTGATAGACACATTGGTTGATTCCATGTCTTGGCTATTGTAAATAATGTGGCAAGAAACATGGGGGTGCATATATCTTTTAAAATCAGGAATTTGATTTCCTTGGGTAAGTTCCTAGAAGTGGAATTACCTGGTCATATGGCATTTCTATTTTTAGTTTTCTGAGGAACCTCCATACTGCTTTCCTCCATGGCTACACAAATTGACATTTCCACCGATAAGGTAGGAAGGTTCCCTTTTCTCCACATCCTCACCAACACTTGCTATTTCTTGTCTTTTGGATAGTGGCAACTCTGACAGTTGGATTTCATTTGTTTTTCTTTTGCTAGTTTCTTTATTGTGAGTTTGTACTGTTTATTTGGGATTGCTCTTGTATCCTGAAGTAGGCTTGTATTGTTATATACTTCCCTCTTAGAACCACTTTTGTGGCATCCCACATATTTTGAAGTATATTTTTGCTTTAATTTGCCTTCCTGTATTGTTTGAACTCTTCTTTGATTTGTTCATTGACCCACTGATTATTTAGAAACATGTTGTTTAGTCTCCTGTGTTTGTGGATTTTTTTTATTGTTGTTGTTTTCCATGTAACTTATTTTTAGCTTCATACCATTGTGGTATGAAAAGATGCCTGATATAATTCCAATCTTTTTTAATTTATTGAGGTTCTTTTTGCATCCTAAATGTGATCTGTTCTGGAGAATGTTCCATGTGCATTTTAGAAAAATGTATATCCTGATGCTCTTGGATAGAGTGTTTTGTATATCTGTTAAGTCCACCTGATCTAGTATGTTGTTCAGTGTCTGGTAGATCTATCCATTGATGTAAGTGGTGTGTTAAAGTCCCCTAATATGATTGAGTTGTAGTCTATTTCCTTCTTTAGTTCTGTTAGTATTTGTTTTACATATTTATGTGCTCCAATGTTGGGTGCATAGATATTTATAATTGTTATATCCTCTTGTTGGACTGATCTTCTTATTATGTAATGTCCTTATTTGTCTCTTATTACTTTCTTTGTTTTGAAATCTATTTTGTCTTAGACAAGTACTCCTGCTTTTTCATCCCTATTATTTGAAATATCTTTCTCCATCCCTTCACTTTCAGTCTATGTATGCCTTTAAATCCGAAATGAATCTCTTGTAGGCAGCATATAGATGGATCTTGTTTCTTTATCCATTTTGCCACTCTATGTCTTTTGATTGGTGCATTTAGTCTATTACATTTTAGGTAATTATTGATAGCATGTACTTATTGCTATTTTATTGTTTTCTGGTTGTTTTGTAGTTCCTCTCTTATCCTTTATTCCTCTTGTTATTTGATAGTTTTCTTTACTGTCATGTTTGTTCTTTTTTTTTTAACCTTTTTTGTGTATCTCATAGGCTTTAGGCTTGTGGTTATCATAAGGTTCATAGTTTTCAAATATATAACAGTCTATGTTTGGTTGCTCTATGGATCCATAGTATGTTTCATTTCAGATACTGTATTCTTCAGCTCTAAGTGTCCTTTTTCAAATCTTCCATTTCTTTGTTGAACTCTCCCTGAGATCATTAATGCTTTTCTACAGATCAGTGAGCATGTTTATAAAGGTTGCTTTGAAGCCTTTATCAAGGAGATTAGTGATCTCCATTTAATTTAGCCCTCTTTCTGGTGTCTTATCCCTTTCTTTTGTTCGCAGTGTACTCCTCTGCCTCCTCATTTTGTCTGGGTTTCTGTGTTTCTTTCTTTGTATTAAGTGGATCTGCTATGTTTCATGGTCTAGAGAGTAATGACTTTATGAAGAAGGTATCCTGTGGTGCCCAGAAGCTCAAGACTCTTTGCTCACCTGTGCTTGGTTCTCCTTTGTGGTGGATCCACAGTTGCTGTTGATGGGCTGTGGCAGGGCCACCTTTTGCCTGTCTGCCAGCAGTGGCCATCTCAGCCCATCATGGCTGACAGCTTGCCGAAGCCAGCTCTTTGTGAGCTGTGCAGCGGTGCTTCTGCTGGGATTGTTGTGGGTGGGGCTGCCTTCTGCCTGCCTTGCAGTGATGGTGACCTGCTGGGCTGACAGGGTGGGAGGGCAGGTGCGCAGGTGAGCATGCAGGTATGCAGAGGAGTGCAGATGTGGAGCTGGGCTGCTAGCAAGGAGGAAGGAGTGTTTGGAGTTGGCACCCATAGGTGCCTCCCAAGTTGTGCTGCAAGCGGATCAGGAAAGCTGGGAAAACCTCTCTCTGCCTTCCAGGTAGCCAAGTCTGACTGCTGCTGGGCTGAGTGGGCCAAGCAGTCAGGCAGGTAGGTGCACAGAAAATCCCCTGTGTCTGGGCTGCCAGTGAGGAGGCTGGAGTGTTTGGGGCTGGCCCCTGTGAGTGCCGGGCCAGTTGGGCTGAGGGGCCTGGGGCAGCATCATGCACCTGCCCTTCCTCCTGAGGAGAGAGCGCCATCCTACCCGCAGCCCTCTGGCACCCTTCCAGCTCCTGGTAAATCTTTCAAACTGCCACCTCTCTTTTGGGTCTCAGCGGGACCACAGCCAGGTACCTGTCCTTCACAAGCAGCAGGGGTCTGAGCCTCTCCGAGTGCTCCAACTCGCTTCGGTGTCCAGCTCCACTAATCAATGGATTGTGGAATGCAGTGTGAACTCGGGTTCCCAAAGCAGATCTCCAGGGCCAGTTATGCAAAATTTCTGACCATTTATCTCGTCCCTGCTCTGTTCCTCTCCCCACCACCTGTGGGCTGGAATGGGGGAAGGGCTTGGATCCCAGTTGATCATGGCTCTGCCACTTTACCCTTCTCTGTGTGGCCCTTCTCTTCTTCCCCAGGTATAGGTGGTCTGTTCTGCAGAGTTCAGGTCATTTTCAGGGTTAGCTGTTTTTGCTGTAGTTGCTTCCTTGGTGTGTATGTGGGAAGAAGTTTCTGTTTTGCTTTCCTACTCTGCTATATTTTTTTGCCAGAAGTCCTCTTGTCTTCCTCTTTTCATGTCACAAATGATCTCTTCTTGTGATGTGATTTTATTACCAAATTATAGCGGCTAGTTATTTTTAATGCCCTTTTCCTTTAACTTTTATGCTATAGTTAGGAGATTAATCTACTAATCTAAAAAAGATGTCGTTTTCTGACTATTTATCACCTTAATCAGTGCTTGTGTACTTTCATCTTTTCATTTCAGCTTGAAGAGGCTCCTTTCAACATTTCTTGTAAGGCAGATCTGATGGTGGTAAACTCCCTCAGCTTTTGTTTGGCTAAGAAGGCTGTTATAGCTCCTTCATCTCTGCAGGATAACTTTGCCAGATAGAATAGTAGTCTTGGCTGGCAGTTTTTGTCTTTTAATATTTTGAGTATGTCATTCTGCTCTCTCCTGACCTATAGAGTTCATGTGGAGACATCTGCTGATAGCCTAATAGAAGGGTTTGATTGGCTTTGTAGACTTGTATGTCCCATTTCCTTCCCTAGGAAAATTCTCAGTTATTATGTAAATATGCTCTCTGTTCCTGCTCCCTCTCTCTCTCTGGTCTCCTCTTGGAATACCCATTATACTTATGTTGGCTTTTCCAATGGAGAAATATGGATCTTGTAGGGTTTCTTTATTTTTTAAAACTCATAGTTCGTCTCTTCTATCTGAATCATTTCTATATTTCTATCCTCAAGCTCGTTAATTCTCTCTTCTATATGATCTGCCCTATTTCCAATACATTTTAATGCATTCTTCATCTCATTTATTGAGTTCTTCAGTGCCACAATTTATTTTAGAACTTTTAAATTTTTTAGAATTTCAGTCTCTTCTGTTCATTTATTTTATTCCTGAGGTCATTGTGTTGACTTTTTGAGTTTTCAGTGAGTTTTGTAGCTCATTGAATTTCTTCATAATGACTATTTAAATTCTTTATCAGTTATATCACAACATTCTATGTCTTTGGGTTTAGTGGCTGGAAAATGGTCATTTGTGTGTGTGTGTGTGTGTGTGTGTGTGTGTGCCTAATACAGTATTACCATGATTTTTCACAGTGTTTGATGAGAAGTGTGTCGGCTGGAGCATTTGAAGTAGTGACACCTACTGGTGAAGAAAGGCAAGGCTTTGTTTACTTTGAACATCACAGTTCGACAGGTGGGCAGCTAGGAGGTCTCCTTTTGTTTCCCCCAAAGTGGTGTTACAGCCCAAGATTCTTACTGAAGCTGACTTGCTGCTAAGGTTGGGAACATGTGCATTAAAAAACAGGGAAAGGCGGCAGTAGAGGGAGGTGATGTGTGTGTACCTAGCACTTGGGGCTTTAGCTGTGCCCACAGGAGATCTCTGCGGTAGGGGGAAGTTCCCAGAGGACTATGGGATCTCCTCTTGTCTTCAGAGGCAGGTAGCAGGAGATGCTTTCTTTCAGTTTTCTTTGTCTGTCTCTTTCCCTTTCCTCTCCCTTCCTTTGTTTGCTGCTGTCTCTCTTCAGAGAGATCACCTGGTTCCTCTAGTGCAGCACACTTGGCCTAGCTGATCCCCACTCTAGTCCCACTTCACCTCTTTTTCCAGTAAGGTCGTGCTGGCTTGCTGGCAGACTGGCCCCTGCCTTCTCTGGTCTCTTCACCTTTTCTGCCATCGCTGTCTCCACTGCCATTTTTCTTGCTCTGCTGTCCCCTTCCTGGTCTGATCCACCCACTTTGGGGTCTACAGATGGATGGATCTTTCTGGTGTCCTGTTAATGTCTCCTTAGCTGTAAATCAAAGAGAAGAGAAAAGAGGAATGGCTAATGCTGCTGTGATGCTGACCTCACCCATTTGAGTTTTCTTTCTTTATGGTTTGTAGTGTGCCCTGGTGCTTAGATGAGCCATTTGACTTTCTCAGTTTTTAAACCATGAAATTATCCAACTAATGTAATATTGTGATATTTTGGGGGATGAGGGGCTGAAGAGAAACAAGAGTAATATTCCTCTGTGTAGCCAGGCTGTGGTGCAGCCCCAGAATCATGCTGCCTTCTATGGAAGTGGAAATGCATGCTCCCTGCTGCTCTTCCAAACAAGCTCACCTTCCACCCTGTTTCCTGCCAGCACTGCCTCATGGGATCCCACAATAGCCATTGTGATATGGCTGAACAGAACAAAGAGGCTATTGTCTGGGAACAGATCAGAAGAAGGTTTTGCCAAATCAGGCATTCTAAGGTGAGCAGGTTTTCACAAATGGAGTGTTAATCACAGTTCTCTGACACTATCAATTATGGAAGCCGACCAAGAATAAACCTGCCAATAAGGAGAGCCCTTTCTTCCTCTCTCAAATTAAGAATGCAAGCATACTGGAAAAGAGGAAAACAAATGTGCTGAAAGAGAGACATCTCCGGCTGAAATAACTTCACATAATGTTCTTTACAATCAAAACAGATTTTTAACTTTCTTTTTTTATTGGATGAGTAGCAGAAATGTCTTTATATATTGCATTATTTTTTTACAACTTTATATATGTTTCACAGCATTACCTAGAACCTTGCTACCCAAAGTGTGGTTCCACAGGCTGGTAACGTTGGAACTGACTTGAGAGCTTATTAAAAATGTAGAGTTACTGGCCCCTTCTCAGAGCTATCAAGTCAGAATCTCCATTTTACTCAGGAGATTTGTATACATGTTAAAATGAGAAGTGATACTCTAGAATATAAACTTCTGGAGAACAGCCACTTCACTTTCTGTGTCTTCCATATCATCCAGCACCTGGGCTAAGGGGAATCTTTCACCATGCTGGGATGCTTAAAGTACGACAGGATTCCTTCATGAGACTGTTTTAGTCTAAGCAGAGTATCTTTCCTTGGAACTTATATTACTGCTTAGGAAATTCATGTATCAGGGACAATACCATGTATTCAGCAGCAATAGTGTATAAAAATCTACATTTCCCAGGTACCTTTTCAAAAATAAAGGCCATGTGTGCAGGGCCTGAGTACAAGCCAGTGAGGTAGATCAGTGGATGGAAGGCATGGCTGTAAGAGTTCCTATGGAAACCTCAGCATTGACTATCCAATTTGTGGGGTCTAGTACAAAATGAAAATGTGAGGCCTTTTGTTCAAAAATTAAAAATTTCAGGACAGCCACAGCAGAGCATTAAACCACACACAGGCCCTTTTAAGTGGGGAGTGGGTGGGTGGGTGGGGGCCGTGCCATGGCAGATCGCATGCCAGGGTCTGCGCTGGCAACACTCTAGCTGCTCTCTGTGCTCTGCTGGGCAACCTCTGAGACCGTGGATGAGATGGTGGCACTGTAAGACGGCAGCATTTCTGTCCACCTATGTCCTTGACTGACCGCAGGGAGCAGAGCCCCAGCCAATGCTCTTTGGACATATAGTGAATGAGAAGTGTTTTTTTTCTGCGAACCACTGAGATTTCAGAGTTCATTTGTTTATTGCCTTCTCAATCTAGCCCACTTTGACTTACACACCTGACTTGTTGCCCAGCAGTTGAATGAAATTGAGAGGAAGAACTGAACTGAGAGACTGCAGGGATAAGGTAGGAAAGGTTGGCATGGAGAATAGAGCTGGAATATTCAGGCTTGTAATAGAAAAATAGGCAACGGAGGATTGTTACATTTATTTAGAGAGAGTTTGAGGAAAAGAGACAGGACAGGAAAGGAAGCTTTCACCAAATGCCTTCCTCTTAGTTAATATGGGGAAAAAAAGTCACCTGGTAATCACAGAGAGTGAGATTCAGAATTTATGAAGATGCATGTTGAAATAAGTATAGATGGAAACCTCCCGGGAGACCGATAGGTGGTGAATAAGCGGATGTGTGTCAGAAAAGGTCAAGATGAGTATAGCCCTTGGGTGGGGTCGAGAAACCCAATCGAAGAAGCTAAAGGGGACCAAAGGGAGAGGTGGCCCAATGTCATGAACAGAAGGGAAGCTTGACTCAAATTTTACAGAATATCTGTCACCTCTGTAGTTACGGATTGATCGCTCCATTAACGTCAACCGTGACCATTCTGTCAGCTTCAAAAGGCCCACAGGATCACACAGTGGCTGTCGCTTGGGTAAAGGCATCTGGCCCCTTAGAAAGGCCTCCAACAGAGGCGTTTTCTTTGGTAAAATTGCCACAGTGTGGACAAGGATTGTTATCCTTATAAATGTAGAAGATGATATGAGGAAAAATATAAATGTCATGCAGACTAGGACAGAGTCACCACATTCTTTTTCTCACCCACACTGCAAAGGAAGCCAATTTAAAACTGGACTCCTAACTGACTAGATTTCCCCCAAGGAAGTAATGATAGTCACAGACATGAAATGCTCCTCATGTGCCAGGTGCCGCTTTCCTAAATGCTTTACATGTAGTCCCTGAATTCTCAAAACAACTCCCTAAGCAAATACTTTCTCCATTTTTCTGTCTGGTTATCCTGAGGCAGAGAGAGGCTGAGTAACTTACCCAGTCATCTAAGTAGGAAGAGGTTGAGCTGAGATTGAACTGTTTCGGTCCAGGCCGTGGTGTTGGGGTTACAAGCAGTCTGGTATCTTGCCGCTGGCGAGAAGACGCCGCTCCATTTGCTGGCCAGCCTGGCTTTTCCCTCTAGGCAGGACAAGGGAAGCCGCTTTCTTACAAGGCAGCTTGCAGAGGCAGGGGAGCTTTGTGCTTCATAGCATGAGCGTTGGCAGTCACGCTTCTTGGGGTCACGTCTTTGCCCTCTTGATCTTATGTACTTTGTGCAAATTACTAAAACTTCTGCTGTCCCCTAATCTGCACAATATGGAGCTCGTGGCTAGTGGTAAAACTTAAGTGAGATAAGAAGACCGAGCACAGGGCTTGGTATAGTAGGGACTCAATGTAATTAGTGAGCCTTGAACCAGCTCAAAAGTAATTAGTGATTATTTTATTAGTTTTATTATTAACCATTAATAATTAAATTATTTTATTAATGATATTAATGGAAAATATTATACCATTGCTAGCAATGCTTCTTAAACCTTAATGCAACTGCTTCCCACAGTTACAGGGGCTCCTTTTTGTCAGCAGGGGTAAAGTTCTAACTCTAGCTTAGCTCGTAAATCCTTCTGCAATCTTCCACTCAGTTCTTTCTGTCCTTATCTTTCACTATTCTCTATCATGAACATTTCAACCCAGTCCCTCAAACAAGCCCCCGTCCTTTGCTCGTGACATTTTTCCTTTTCTTCCTTCAGATCTTGCTTGGATTTCACTTTCTCACGAACTGCTTGGAACACCCTGTTTGAACACCGATCTCTGCTAATATGCCTTGGATTGATAAGTTCTTATATTACTTTCTTTTCTCAGTGTTTGCTTACAAATGCATAGGAGGGATAAAGCCCCCCAGGCAACACATTACATTTTAATACAGCTGATTAGACTCTTATTTAACACAGCCGCTTGGAGGTACAGATGTTTTAATGTGTCAAAATGCGAGAACAATTTCTATTGATCCGGTTTTATATACAAAAGCCATCTCAGACCCTTACTTCATCCCTGCTGCCTAACACATTCCCGAGCCCATTCCATCCTCTGAATGGAGTCAGGGATAGAGTGGGCCCAGGAAATAACTGTTCTGCCCCTTAATTTAGATAAAGGAAAAGGAATTGATGGCATTGAAAAGTCCCTGTGGTCAACACTGATTTGTGAAAGCAGATTTGTAAAAATGATAAGTGCTTTTCAGAAAGTGTTCACATAGTATTGGAATCTTTAGTTGTCACCCATTTTCTGATTCTTTCTAGAGGCTATAATTTAGCACCCACTATGTGTTAAGGCTTATTTAGAAGTCCAGAAATGACCAAATGTTCAATAAATATTTTCTGAAAGTAGAATATATCATCTTAGATAAAGAAATACCTTTCCACATCTATCTGTAGATGACATAGATCAATATGATGACAGAGTAATTAGCATAAATTTGTGAGAACATTCTTTAATCAGTGTGCCTACAATACCCTGCAATACAGTTAGAAGAAATACAACTCGGAATCATAATGTGTGAAAACTGAAAAGTAAACATGGGCGCTAAAAAGTCTTTAAATAAGTCACATTACAAAAAAGGAAGGCAAAGAGACCCTGACAGCAGGGGAGATCTATGATTCTTTCTGCAGCTTTAATCTTTGTCGATTAGCGCATCTATTTTCCTCCTAGAGATACGTTTGTTAGCACTAAATCACGGACCCATCCATACAGACAGGATATATATGTACATATCCTAGAACTGCCGGGCATTTGGGTTCTACGCTTGTCTCCAAGAATAATGGCTGGGATAGGAAGGGGGCCGTCGGTTATCCGGTGGCCTCTCACAGTCTAACACTGGCTGCTGCCTCTTTGCTAGAGTGGAGAGTGGTGGCTTTTATGAGGCTTTGTTACTGCCCTCTCCTCTCAAAGGACCCCTCTTTCACTGTGCTGGGCCTCCGTCTTTAACTAGGCTGGACACACCCAGCACCAGAGCAAGGAAGACTTGGGGAAATCATACTTTAAACAGATCAGCCTGAGACTGTAACTCAGACCAGCTCTGCCAGGAGGCCTCATAAATGATCGCACACAGGTCAAGGCTCTTCTTCAGAGTTTTGGGGAAAAAAATGCCTCAAACAAATGGGATCTGGGCAAATATCCCTTTTTCTCCTGCCTGATGGTCCTACTGGTTTTGATGGATCTCTTTTTATGGCACAGACTTCCTGCTGAGAGCATATGGGCTACTTTTGGATACAGGTATCAGATCACACCTTGTCCCAACCAGAGCACTTTGCTCTGAATTGAAATGACCTCGGCACTTAACCTCAAATGGCCGTGTCCCCAGTGGAACCCAAAGGAAATGTGTGCTCAACACTTCCAGGAAGCAGTACTTTCTCATGCAAGAATCCAGCCCACTCCTGTTATCTGAGAAGAAAGGTTCATTACATTTTTATAATGTAGAGAAATACTCAAAGTCAATGAATATGAACTTAATAAACAGAAGAAAGCCTATGTACAGCCTTTAAAAGTCATGTAACATGTATAACTTTACTAAAAATTAAGAGAAGATTCCCAAGGCTCTTAAAACATACTGCCAAATTATCTTCTAAAATGGGTTTTTCAACTAATATGCATGTGGTGGTGAGTGGGAGTGCCAAAGATGATTTCTTTCAATGCAAATGACATAAAAAATACTAAGTAAACTGCCTGTTACCAGAATTCCAGGATTTCATCCTAATAGTGAAATTCAGGCATTAGAGTAATACCTTCCTATGTTTGATGTTTTTTTCTGTACTACATAGGGAGGAGTATATCCCATGATGACATAGCTAATTGACCCCACAGCATGTGAATTTTCAAGTGGGAAGGTCCAATGAATAGAGCATAGTCCTGGTGTCCGGAAGTCTAAGACTTAACCCTCAGCACAGATATAATGTTAGTATTGAGAAACTGGGGCAGCGGTTGGTATCAGAAATGCTATATGCTTTGGGGTGAGAGGTACATGGGTTAGAACTTGGGCTCTGACACTTACTACTTGTATGACCTTGAGGACATTCATCAAATTAAGTCTCAGTTTTATATCCATAACAGAAATGACTATTACTTCAAAATTTTTCTGTGAATATGGACAGAAGTAAGTATGTAACATGCCTGGTACAGTCGTGACACAAAAAAACATATGCATGGAGGAAAACTATTTAAATGTTTGGAGTGCTTGACTCTGGAAGTTGGGATTATGGATAAGTTTTTGTGAGACTTTGGACAAGTTATTTCACCTCTCAGAGCCTTAATTCCCTTTCCTATATTATTGTTGTTGTTATTTCCAAAGGTGATTACGAGAATTTGATGAATAAAATTTTCAAAATGAAGCAGTAGGACACCGCTTAGCACACATTAAGTACTCAATGTATGTTAACTGTCATGTGTTATTTTTAGTTCTTTTGCTGTCTTGCCAATTTTCTGCAAGTAGCCTGCTTTATTTCCTTACTCAGAAAAAAAAATCCACTTTACTATTTTTAGAACGAAATGCCCTTTCACCTGCACGTTTGCAAGTGGAAGCTGACATAGAAAGGTGTGAGTGAAGCAGCGTATCAGTTACTCCAGTTCCATCCGTCCTGATGGTAGTCACTGAGTGTAATTATATAGCCCCAAGAGAGCAGCAAGAATATGAGAGGATGAATAAAAGGACACGCAACAGGGACGGCCATTTCCGGCAGACTCACTTGTCCCTGAACACATCCTGGGCGTTTCATCATGAAATGGAGCCTTTATCATTGTAACAGTAAAGTAGTCTCTTCAGTTCAGTGCTGTCATACTTTTTTGTAATCAGTGGAAATTCAATTAATCCGGTTAATTAAACGTTGGTGAGCCCAGAGTGAATTCTATTAATTAATGTTTCTGTATAAAGACATACCAGACCACACAGTGCTTTCCATCAAGCTCGCAGACGGCTGCCCAACTGTAGCTGTCACATTTCCCATATTTCTGGGGAGAGAAGGAAAGACGCAGTGACCCTTGATTCCCAGCCCAGTGTCCACAGATGTGATTGCACTGGACCATGGATTCACTATATGAATGGGAACATGCTTCATTTTTATTAGATGATATTATTAAAGGAACAGAAGATTCTGGACATTCTGGATGATGTCCTTAAAATGAAGCACATCGCACAGTTTTCATATCCACTTTTCTCTTGCATGTGCCATCCTATCAGGTTTATGTAGTTGACTTGGGTAGCCGTGTTGACTTCACTATTTTGGTTAGATAAGCATCAGAAACAAACTTCAAGCAGTACCTTTAAGCCAAAATGTTGCTAATATTGTATTTTTCTCCTGCTCTTTGGGACACTTTACAAGTGTTATTGAATTCTGAGACCATTATAAGGATTTATATTATTGTTGTCAAGTTCTGAAGCTCAGAGAGCTAAAGGAACTAACTAGGAGCTAAACTCTCCCAGTTCACACAACCAGTTAGTGATCGGCTCAGGTTTGAGTATAACTGCTTGACTTCAAGACTGAACTATTCCTAGTGGTACCCGTGATCGTAGAGCTTACAAGATCTGATAAAGGGGAGTGGGGTTCTGTACTGTGTTCATAAAATGCATGGTCCTAGTGGTGTTGAAGCCCAAGTTTCTGTCAATGGTTTTATGCTAGGGTCAAATAAACAAACAACAAGAAACCAGTGATAAGCTTGAAGAAATAACTTTGATTAGCTGACCTTAGCAACATCTAGACCTTTGTAACCACTACTGTGAGAGGAGAGATTTGGGGATACAGAGTTATTCATATACTCTCATAGTTCTCAAATATATTCAGAAAAATACTTTGTATTTTATGGATTCTTAGTCACTGAAACTTGAATCCAGTTTGGGCTTAATCCTCTCTCAACATTGTTTTCTCATCCAAAATAATACTGGCTAACCGATCCATGCATGTCTTATGATAGATACTTAGTGCACGTGATTAATAGTCTTTGTAACAGTTCTATTGTAGATATTACAAATCCACCTTATAGATGAAGAAACTAAAGCTCATGGAACTGAGTTAATTTTCCAGTTATATAACTGTTAAGTGGCAGAGTCAAGATGTAGAGTTGATACGCTGCCATTTCCATCATAGCGTACTGCTTACTATGTGTCAGGAACACGGGCATATATGACACGACCTCAAATCCAGAGGTTCAATAAAGTAGCATCACAGAAATAAGTGATGGAAAACCATGATGATCCAACACAATTCACTCTTAAAAATGATGTCTTGGAGTACCTGATACATAGGAAAAATTACCATAATACAGCATTAAGTTAAAAATAAAAACAATGACCAGGTTGTAGTATATTACTAGTAGTCACTAATAATGCACTAGAGTCTGGTGGTGAGCATTAAATATATCTTATCTCTAGAAGTAAACCTCAATGATAAAATGGCTCTATGTTCTGACATTGTAGATAGAGTTTTAATTATCAGAAACTGGAAGGGAAAGGGAAGGTATATGAAAAATACAACAATTGTGATGGTTTTATAGTTCTTAACTAGTTTTTTAGTTATAAGCTGTTCAAATCAGATCCTGTGGGAGAGGTGTGGGGATTAAATAATTTCGGTATTACTCATAATAAAGAATAGTAGACAAGTAGCCCCCCAAAAGAAGACACTCCTGGTATTACATAAAGATTTCAGTATAAAGGGAACTATTGGAACAAGCATGTAAACATTATTTAAAGAATGAAGTAGAGTGGTCAAATGAAATGGAACATAGATTTAAAAGCTAGTTCTCTTGAAGCTTGTATGTACTGGCATAATATTTTTAAAAACATACTGAATGCACTACTAAATGTAAATGAATAGCTAGTCTGGAAAGAGATCCTAACATACATAGGCAATTAGCTTTGACAAATACGTTGATGAAATTAATGGGGAGAAGAGGTCACTTTTCTACAAATGGCAATCAAACAATCTGTATTCCTCCTTCACACTATACACAGATTTAACTTGAGATGGGTCACGCATATAAATATAACAAGTATAGAGTTTCTAGAATACAACAAGTATAGAGTTTCTAGAATTAAACATAGGAGAGTATCTCTGTGGCCTTGGAATAGGAAAGGGTCTTTAGAGAGGACCTGGAAGCATGAACCATAAAAGAAAGACTGATAAATTGTGATACTTTGATCACAATTTAAAGTCTGAGCTCTTCAAAAGACAGCATTCAGAAAATAGGCAAGCCCAGACTGGCAGAAAATATTCACACTTTATGTGTCTGATTCAAGACCTGCAAATATGGCAAAATGTAAGATTTAATTAGGGTACATGAGTTTTATTGTGCTTTGATATTGCTTCACATAGCACTCTTTTAACTTTGTAACATTGCAAAATAAAATAGTTTAGCATATTTTATAAAGAAAGTATATGAAAGCAATTACAAAATATATAACCTATTAAATATGTAACATAGTATACATAACATTAAAATACTATACTATAATTTGCATACGTTTTAAAAGAATATGCATCTGGCTTCATGGAATTTGCTCACCAATCTCATTTCCCTGCATGTTCTCTGTTTCTGGAAATCTCCTTAGCAGCTTTACACTGAAACTTTATTATCAGATTTTCTTCCTAGAATCAGCAATTACTAATCTCTAATTAATTTTTTCAGGTTCTCATAAAGCATCTTTCTTATTCTCCTTTTCTTAACAAAATATGGTTTTAAAACTGCATTATTTACTCACTTGTTTATAAGTTTGTTCATTTAACAAATTAATATTGTTGCTTCTTCCATCAGTGTGCTACGTAAAATACAGACAAGTCTTGGTTTTCATTCTGAGTCTCAGTTCTCACGTTTGAAAAATGATGTGCTTGGGTCTTACTATCTGTAATGAATTTTCCCAGCTTTAAAATTCTACAGAAAATGATTCAATCATTTGTTTCTATCTGTCTTGTATTAGTTTTATTCACAGCAGGGGTTTTTTCCTGTTCTGTCCTCCATCAACACTTGAATCATCAGAAAATCAATCATCAGCTTCTTTCAGTTCTCGTTTGTTTGCAGCAAAATAGACATCACGTCAACCATTATTTCCCAATGGGTCACTGAAAAAGGGTTCCACAGTCCAGTGTGTTTGGGAAACACTACACAGTGGGTAGCATTGACTTTTAACTACTTACCTAGTTAGAATAATTAGATGACCATGCTTCCTTTTTTGCCTAATTACTAAGTTTTAGATTGAGTTTTTATAATAAAATAATTGTAAAATAAGTTTGTCATCAGAGAAATTTAGAATCAGTATTTTTGGGGGGCTGAACATGTAGATAATTCAGCTAAATATTCACATTTTCATTTAGTGGGAGTTTGCCATGCAGCGTTCTGGTGTATCCTACATGTTTCCACTTCATTATGGCCCATCGGTCAGGAAGGCTGAAGTTGCTAACAGCCAAAGCCCTCAACCCAGGACAGGCAACCAGCCCGTGAGCTGAGGAAATCGCCGCCTAGACTTCTCAGTGACACATTCACAGTAAAATGTTTGGGAAGCTCTTTTGTATTTTCTGCTCTCATGGAGTGAAAAACATGTCTGTTTGGACGGCAGACTTTTCAACATATCTGTCAAATGAAAATTCATTCACCCAGGAATTCTTATTTTTAGGTCAATATAGTTTTGTTGTATCTCCAAGCAGAGATTTCACTCATAAGTTACCAGAGCTAAGGAAATATGGCATTAAGGGCAGAAATAGAACATCACTGTAGAGATTCATGATTCTATCACCTAAAGTACATGAATCAGGTCAGTTTATTCTGAGTACACAAGTTACTTACACAAGTCACAAATATATGGCTGTTCACAAAATGACTTTAATATACTCTGCAGTATTTGTGAACATGACAAGCTCTAGCAGCCACTCAATAAAAACTGAGTTAGTAATCTTGACATGGAAAACAAAGGCCTTCCTGTTGTGAAGTTGTCAAAGTGATGTAATATTGTGCATACAGAGTTAGCAACGGAATTGTAGAACTGTTTATGTAAATGTGTACAGTGTTGATACGTAATTTCTGGTTTTGAAAATTTAGGGACTCCAAGTCATGTGGTCTTATGCCTCCGCCTCAGGCAGTGATGTAACCCACCCTGGAGACCCAGGCAGCGGTCAGAGTTACTTAAATGAGCAGATTTGGGAAATTTCCAAAGAAACGAATTCATTTGTGTCCTAAAACTTCTGCTTCTTCTACTGGTGTTTCGTTCCTGGTGTAAATATTTTTAAAAGGTGTTTATGGAGGCCCACTGTCTCACCTGTGAAGGACGCATACTTGAGCAGGGGAAGGAGTTGATTTGTGATGCTGGCCCCAAGATTCCCTCCGCTGGCCCAGCATGGAGCTCGGGACTAGCGCGGTGCCCCAGCCCTGATGGTCATTTGGTGGGCAAAGGCCACGCCTTCATACTGACGCATCAAGTGGTCCCTGGATGTGGGCCTTTGGATGCCCAGGAAAACATGCCCTGGGGCCAGGAAGCTCTGCCGTTGAGGTCATTCCTGATGGGACTGACAGCTGACGTCCGCGGACGGCGCTCCCCGCAGCTGGGACAAAAAGCCCTTCATTGAAGGGGTATCTGGGCAGCCTATCACGGTGTCTACCCCAGAAACCGTACAGGGGGCTGAGTGGGCTGGAGCGACAGGGTTGCTGCACATGTCTCCAGCTTGGCCTTTTGCCCTTGGTCTTTTCTCCCTGCCACTTTCCCGTTCCTTTGCCACACAGAAACCAGAGCATTCCTCTCCAGGGGTATGTTTCTTAGAACCTTCATGACCCCATAGCCTTGAGAATAAACTCCAAACGCCTGAAAATAGTTCACAAGGTCTTCCTTGAGCTACATCTTGCTTAATTCTTTAGCTTCTTTTTCTTGTCCTTGTAATTTCACTCCTTAAATTCAGAGTGTTCCAATTGCTTAAAATCTCAAGTACATCACCATCTTTCTAGCCTCTAGGCCTTTGCACATATTTTCTTTGACAGGAACATTGTCTCTTTTCACCATTCCATTCCCTACTTAACCTAAGCGGGTCCACAAAGCCGGTTCCGTCCTTGTATTTCATTTTGTGCAGTCATCTTTGATCTTATGTCTTGCTCCTATCCTTTGCTCAGATAATACTTTTACCTAATCTGCTGTATTGTAATTGATTTACTATTTACTGGATTCTATGTCATCTACCCAAATGTGCACAATGAGCAATTGGAGGGAGGGCCAGGACCATGTCTTACTCACGATGGCATCCTCACCCCACCGAGGGCCTGGTGCAACGTATATGTTAATAGCTGTGTGATGAACGTTGTGTAACTGGAAGCTAACTGCCTCTCATGTGACACATGGCAGGAGGCCTTGCGGAGCAAGATTTGAGTGTTTGGAAAAAGAAAAAAAGTGTGATGTTACAAGGCTTTAGGTTTCTTGGCATTGTCCCACTGTTACTAGCTTCACATGGCTTCCCTGGGGCCTGTGATGTGGAGTCTGGAATCCATCCAGCGTTCGCCTCCCTCACAGGTCCATGAAGCTTGGTGTTCCCTCACTTCCTGGGATCCTGGTTTCCCTCCTCCCCAACCATTTCATCTGGGAAAACTGCCCATCATTATTCTCAGTCTCAGTCATCTGGAGACCCTGTTCTTTTGATTCTCTAACTCTAAAATATACTTCTGTCTGACTTATATTTAAGAACAGTAGTGACCTCAGATTGATCATTAACTATGTGCCAAGAATTGTGTCTGAGTTTTACCTACATTTACTTGAATCCTCATGGCAAACACTGCTATTTATTTTTGTAAATGAGTAAACAAGGGGTTAAATGACATGCCAGGGTCACAAAGCTAGTAAGTAATAAAGTTGTTTTAATCTAACTAGTCTTTCCATTGCACTTACACTAGAACATTAAGGATGAATTTGAATGACTGCAAGTCACCAGAAATAAATTCTTGCTCTCAGGGGGCTGACAAGATGGTTCACATCACAGTGAAATGGTTATGAGTCCAGATTTGAACTTCTATCCCTATTTGACCTCATACTTGTTTTCCCTGTAAGAGAACTGGTTACCTCTCAGTGCTATAAAAAAGAACAACAATTATAGCTACTACCTAGGATGATGATAAAGAATAAAAAATACATTTCATGCCAAGCAGTTAGTATAGAATACATAGCACAGCCTGGGACAGCTCTAATTTTGAGCAAATGGCATTTTCTCATTATGAAACTTATTATGAGAGAATTTATTTGTTCACTCAATTCCCCAAAAACCTCTGTAAACAATGATACACTCAAGTCTATATAGCAAGGGTTGAAAACTCAAATGTCTTTATGAGAGTCAAATAGATAAAATGAGCAAAGCTGACCATGTGTTTGATATGTAGGAGTGGTGGGGCTTGTGGCAAAGTGTGTAGCACCTGCCCTCTCCAAGTGGAATATAGCTGTTCAGTACAGATGGGCAGAAAGGCTTAGTGTTGCTAATCCTCTGATTTTAGTCAAGCTAAAGCTGATATCTGGATTTTCATGAGAAGTTTTCCCATTTAAAAATGTCGAAAACGAGTTCAGTTTCTAAAAATATATTATTCTTAACTTCTAAGTGGGAGACACTTAAAGCGCACCTGTGACCCAGATTCAGGCCTTGGCCCAACAGTATGTTACCCATTTTATTATAGTTTATTCAAGCTTTGACATCATCTTTCATTCTATATGTATTTGCTGAGTTGTGACTGTGAGAGACTTTGCACTTAGAGTAGAAGACATAACATCCCCAAGAAAGATGAGGCCCATATGTCTTTTGGAGTTAAGGGTCTTGTTTTCTTCAGGTAAATTCCTAGGAGTGGAATTCCCAGGTCAAACGGTATTTCTACTTTTAGTTTTTCTAAGGAACCTCCAACATCTGTGTGCCTCACAGCAGTTTGTGTATGTGGGAGGAGGGGAGGCGCGACCTATTACTAAGGCATTTTCATGAAGTCATAAAGTGAGTCATCTGTAGGGCAGGGCCTTGTATTTCATAAGAAATCTCTCTCTTATTTAGTCCTAATGCAAAATTCCCCCACAGCTGATACAGAAAGCACACATCCCAACATTCAGAATTTCATAATATATATTTTTCTAAATCTGTGACTTGAGAGTTCATCCTCTTTAATGCCTGGAGGTACAACTAAGAGAATGATTATGAATCCTTTTCAGTTGGCTTTAGAAATTTATATCACCCTTTTTGTGTAGTGCCTAGAGAAATTGCGGGTTTTTTTTTTCTTCTTGATGAATGATCTACGGAAAAGGAACAGCAATAAAATCTGCTGTTGTAAACATAAAAAATTTATGAAAGAATTTAATGGATTATATCGTATATGGAAAAGAACCAAATATTAAAAAGTACAGCTCAGACCCACACAGATATGATTAGCTGTTTTTTGTACAAAGGTGCAAAAGCAACGCAATCAGGAAAGTGTCGTCACCGCGACAGGTGGCGCTGCAACGGTTGGCTGCCCACAGGCAAAACACTGCACTCAGGCGCTGACCTTACACCTTTCACAAAAATTAAATCCAAATGGATCCTATACATACATGTAAAATGAAAAACTTTAAAACTTCTAGAAAAACACATAGGAGAAAAATCTAGGTCACCTTTGAGGAGTGTTTAGATACACCACCAAAGTAGGATCCTTGAAGGAAACAAAAGCATAGGTTGGACTGTGCTGGTTTCCTAGAGCTGCTGTAACAAAGGGACACAGGGCAAATAGCTCAAGGCAACAGCAATTTATTCTCTCACATTTCTGAGAACTGAAGTCCAAAATTAACGTGTTGGCAGATGTGTGCTCCTTCTGCAGACTTGGGAGGCATTCCTTTTAGCCTCTTCGCTTCCGGTAGCTCCTGGCCGTCCTTGGTGCTTTCGGCTTGTAGATGCGCTACTCCAGTCTGCCTCCATCAGCAGGTGACCTTTCCCTGTGCTTCCATCTCCATCTCTCGCTCTCCTTTCTTTTATAGAGTAACCAGTCATTGGATATGGTGTCCTCCCTAACCAGCATGACCTAGTGTTAACTCAATTACACATGCTGAAACTGTTTTTATTTAGGGTCATATTCCCAAGTTCTGGGGGTTAGGAATTGGGTGTATCTTTTTTGAGGAACATCATTTAACCCACAATATGAATTGTATTAAAACTCTTAAATTCTGCTCTGCAAAAGACACTTAAAAAGAATGAAAAGATAAGCCTCAGATTTGGAAAAATGTTTTACAAAACACGTATCTAACAAAAAACTTGTATCCCAAATATTCAAAAATTCTCACTCAACAACAAGAAAACAAAGAGCTCAATTAAAAATGGGAAAAAAATGAACTAATACCCCTCCAAAAAAGATATACTGATGCCAAGTAAGCATATGAAAAGGTGATTGATATTATTTTTTCATTATATAAATGTAAATTTAAACAATGATATGATTCAATACTACTACGTATCTATTAGAATGGCTAAAATTAAAAAAAAACTGACTACCAATTGTGAAGACATGGAGCAACAGGAACTATCATTCATTGGTAGTGAGAATGCAAAACAACACCGTCACTTTGAAAGACACTTGGGCAATTTCTTACAAAGCTAAACATTGTCTTACCACACAATCTAGAAATAGCGCTCCTTGATATTTACACGTCTTATTTGAAAGGTAATGTCTACACAAAAACCTGCATGTGGAAATTGTTTATGCTTTGTTAATTATCATTAAAACTCTGGAAGCAACAAGAAGGTCCTCCAATAGGTAAATAAGCAAAATGTTGTCCATCCGCACAATGGAATACTATTCAGTGATGAAAACAAATGAGTTAACAAGCTATGAAAAGATGTGAGTGAATTTTAAATGCTTATTGCTAAATGACAGAAGCCAGGCTAAAAGAGTACACATTGCATGGTAACATTTATATGACATTCTGGAAAAGGCCAAATTATAGAGACAAGTAGAAAGATGTGTGATTGCCAGGGATCTGGGAGAGAAAGTTGAGTAGCTGTAACATAGGGGAATTTTTAGGGCAAAAAATCTTCTCTGTATGATCCTATAATAGTGGGTGATATTCTGCAATTGTTATAATCCGGTAGAACTTTGCAGCAAGCAAAATGAGTGAGCCTTGATGTCTGCAAATTAAAAAAAAATCACTTAGGAGGTTAGGGGAACTCAGGATGGATTGCACACTGTGACAAAAGAAATCTAACCATGTTAGTAACGTATGAAACTTTACTGAAAGAGACAGTATGGAAAGGTGCTGACCAAAGTAACCTTGCAAATGAGGCAAAAGGAAATGCCCATGACGCTGTATCTACTGGACAGTTGCTGTCCATGGGGGCCATGTGTTAACAGTTCTTGTGCTGCTCTACATGCCTATTGGAACCGAGCAATTAAATGAATGGCAAATGGTGCATACTAGGTTTCTCATTGTTAGGGCGAGAAGCTATAGACAGATGGGAGGGAAAGCTGTGTTGGCCATGTGGTAACACATTAGAATTGGAGACCTCAACAGGAACTTACGTTTAGATTAATATAGTACAGATGGATATTTTATATTTGTAGATATGTGTATATACAAAGGTTAACACACACACACACACACACACACACACACACACACACACACATCTTTGCTCTGTCAGCTTAGAGAGGCCAAAAGTGATGACACCCAGTAGCAACAAGCACATCTAACACTCTAATACTGGTTTCTAATACCATTCTCCAGTCAGAGCACTTTGGAGAAATAGTTGATTTTAGGGTGCTGTTAGAAAATACGCAAGCTGAACCTGGAGCGTCTTGTAGTGCCAGAATTTAAAGAATTGCTCAGAAATAAAAACAAAACACAACCATGGAAATCTGTCAAGAGGATATCGGAGCCAACCGAAAGAGCTCTCAATGGTCAGAGCTGTAACAACTGGGGCCACACAGTAAGGAGAGTAGTATTGAATTATAACCGAAGTATAAAATAAATATCCAGGAGTCTATGTTGATATAAATTATTGCTTTTTAATAATTAAAAAATTTATATTGAGGTACATATAATAAAATGCACAAATCTTAGTGTACAGATTGATGAGTTTTGACATGTGTGTACACTCAGGTAACCATCACCCAGACCAAGATATCAAACATTCCTACTAATTTTTTTCCCTTTACCTATTTCACCCATCTTCCCATCCTGTCTCCCCTGCAACCACCAGTCTGTTCTCTGTGATTAGAGTCTATTTTGGTTTTGTGTGTTTATTCATTTATTTTATAGATTCTACATGAGAGTGAAATCACAGGGCATTTATCCTTCTCTGATTTATTCCACTTAGCATAGTACCTCTATGTTCACCCATGTTGGCACGAATAGCAAGATTCCATTGTTTTTATGGCTGAGTAATATTCCATTGTATATATGTACCACATCTTTTTAAATCCATTCATCAAAATCCATTCATCAAAGGTTGTTTCCATATTTTGGCTATTGTAAATAATGCTGTGATAAACATTGGAGTGTATATGTCTTTTTGGATTAGTGATTTTTGTTTTCTTCAGGTAAATCCCCAGAAGAAATTGCTGGGTTGTATGGTATTTCTATTTTTGGTATTTTGAGAAACCTCCATACTGCTTTCCATAATGACTGTACCAATTTGCAAATCCCACCAGCAGTATACAAGGGTTCCTTTTTCTCCATATCCTCGCCAACATTTCTTACTTGTTGTCTTGTTGATATTGGCCATTCTGACTGGTGTGAGGTGATACCTTATTGTGGTTTTGATTTGCATTTCCCTGATGATTAGTGATTTGGGGCATCGTTTCGTATGACTATTGGCCATGGGTATGTCTTCTTTGGAAAAATGTCTATTTGGATCCTCTGCCCACTTTTTAATTGGATTATTTGTTTTTTTGCTACTGAACTACATAAGATCTTTATATATTTAGTCTATCATTCCCTTATCAGATATGTCATTTACAAATATGTTCACCCATTCAGTAGGTTGCCTTTTCATTTTGTTGATGATTTTCTTTGCTGTGCAGAAAATTTTTAATTTGATGTAGTCCTACTTTTTAATTTCTTCTTTTGTTTCCCTTGCCTGGGGAGATATATCCAGAAAACAATTACTAATGCTAATGTTCAAGGATTTACTGCCTGTGTTTTCTTCTTGGAATTTTATGGTTTCAAGTCTTATATTTAGGTCTTAATCCATTTCACATTTATTTTTGTGTGTGGTGTAAATGATTCAGTTTCATTCTCTTGCATGTGCTGTCCAGTTTCTCCAGCACCGTTTATTGAAGAGACTGTCTCCTCCCCATTGTATATTCTTGCCTCCTTTGTCATATATTAATTGACCATATAGGTATGAGTTTATTTCTGGGCTCTCTCTTCTGTTCCATTGGTCTATGTATATAAATAACTTCTTGAATAAATAAATAATTGGGGGTGAATAGACAACTCTCCCATGCATAACATCCTGCTCCTTAAGTGTATGCTGCTTACAGTAACTTTCTTCCAAAGCATACAGTATGGGAGGGAGAAAAAGTAGCTTTATAGTAGAGAAAACTAATACTACCTCAACCAGGAGATCAAGGTAAACTTCAGCAATGATAAATCATGTTAATAATATATAACCTCTGATAGAGGGTGATGGTGTGTGGTGTTCCTCCCAAAACCTACAGTCCCAAGTCTGTTCCTAATAGGAACTCAAACAAACCCCAACTGAGGGACATTCTATGAAATACCTGACTAATTACTCCTCAAAACTATCATGGTCATCAAAAAGAAGGAAAGCCTAAAACATTGTCACAGTCAAGAGGATCTAAGGGTAAATGATGACCAAATGTAATGTGCCGTCATGGGTGGGATCTTGAGAAAGAAAAAGGATATTAAATAAAATCCAAGGAAATCTGGATAAAGTATGGACTTCAATTAACAATAATATATCAATATGGGTTCATTAAATTATAACAAAGGTCCAATACTCATGTAAGATGTTGATAATAGGGGTGACGATGTAGAATATGTGGGAACTGCCTTTTCAACCTTAATGTAAGTCTAAATATATTCTAAAATAAAGTATGTTTTAAAAGTTTTTAAAATGTACTTCAAACATACTTATAGAAGAGTCATGCTTAAGTGTAAGAATGAAAGCTGTATGGTGAAATCTAATCCCACTTTCCATATTTATTTTCAGCTAGAAATCATTGTTTAGTGACTCAGAGCCCTTAGAGATTTGCTGATGAAAAAACCCCCTCTTCAGAGGTATGAGAGGATTTTAGGCGTGTGGGTTGAGTGAGACGACCTGAGTTGAAGGCGTATTCTGATTCAGTATGACTGGGAAAACTGCATATCGTCTCCGAGTCTCAGTCTCCTTAGCTATAAAATGGGTCTATACTTGCATTGATGTTATAGAAGTATCGTATTGATGTAATGAAATAACATGTGTAACGTGCTCAGTACCATTCACATTGGCGCACAGAAGCCCCAGAGACATGGTAACTGCTATTAATATGGCAAAGGGCGGTAACAACAAGCATAGTAATAAAGGGCATGGGCTTTGCAGATATTCTGGCTTTTGACCACATTCCTCCCTTTCCCAATATCTTTATAGTTCTCTCATCAACGGGCATCTTCCCCAACTCCATCCCTGCACTCCCAACTCCAGTTACAATACCAATTCAGCCTCCGTTTGCAGTCAGTGTCCATGGGTGTGGCATCTTCTAATTCTGAATCAGATTGATGTATGAGTGATGGGAGGTGCTATCTCTGTTCTGTCACTTGGTTCCTTGAGACAGAGAGGAAGACCCGAAGTGGATATGGAGCAGCCCAATAGATAAGGTCCACGTTTCAATTGCACAAACCCAGGTGTGAGTCCTATTTCTGACCCTTATCAATTGCACGACCCTCAGAGAGCATTCTAAGCCTCAGTTTTCTTAATACCTACTTCTCAGAGTTGTTGTGAGTATGAAATTGGGCCAATACAAGTGAAGTGCTTCACAGAGTGCCTGGCCCATGGTAGGTTTCAGTTAAAATTAGTTTTCCCTATTATTAACAACAGACATATTGAATGCATTCTTTAAATTCTGAAATGAATTATTCCAAGGACTAATTCATAAATTTCTTTTGGAATTTTGAAGGATTTAGATCAGAAGTTTCTATTCTTATTGTGGAAAACTCCCTAATATGACAAGTAGTATTAACAGAATGCAAACCACCAACTCATACAGACTTGGTGGGGTCCTGAGAAATACAGAGCTGAGTTTTAGGATAGGCTCTGTTAGTGATTCCTTGTGCTAGCTTGGGAAAGTTTGAATTTGTTTCCTAAACTGGTAAAATGGGGCTCCTCCTTCTATCCCCAGGCTTCACTAGATTTCAGCAGATAGAATCTTTCCCTGCATGTACAATAAGGAAACAAACAACATTCTCGAATCTTCCATTATCTTGCCTCCCTATCCATATTGCTCAGCATTTGTTGTTCAGCCATGATCGACGTGCTCTGATGTACAGAACAGTTATGGCAAACATTTCTTCCCAGTCTCCTGTTGTGTTTGCTTATTTCTCAGTAGATAGAGGATGTCCCTAAATATCTAAAATTATTTAGCTAACATTTTCCCTACTGAACCTAGAAAGATGGTTAAAAACAAAAACAATGCAAAATTACTTCCCTTCCATGTTGCAGGACTTTGTATTCATGAGGATGTACGAGAATTTTTTTAGCATTAGCATTTATTGAATGCATGCTGTGTAGCAGATAATGTGCTAAATAAACACTTTATGTGCATTAATCCTTGAAATGAACATGTGAGGAAGTAACATTATAATCCTCGTTTTACAGGTGAACAATATGCTTAGAGAGATTAATAACTTTCCAAAGTCAAACACCTCAAAAATTGTGAGCTAGGTTTCAAACCAAGGTGTCTTTGACTGTGGAACTGTTACTTATAGCCACTTGGTTTCTGGAGATGCTGGAAATGAGGAAGGACAGTAAAACAACCACCACCTCTTCCCTGAAAAAAAAAAATTGAAAACCAGACAGAGGTCTTTATAAGAGCTTACTGAATACAGTGATGGTTTTTAGCTGAACATACATAATTAATTCCCTCTCAAATCAATTTAACATCTAAATAATGCAGCAGCAGCTAATGGGTTCTCAGCTGGCCAAACATTAAGAGATATATTGCCCCATATACTCATCATAAAGAATGAAGATGGATGACTTGCCTGATTGCATAACATTGTTGTACAACATAAATAAAAGATTCTCTTGTTTTGGCGATTGTTCTGTACTGTTCTAAGTTTTGCTAACTCAGACTTCCTTCTAATCTAACAGATGCCAGCAGTTTAAAAGCAGTTCAAGAATCCTTATTTATATCTGGCGCTCAGCTTTGAATAAAATGGGCCAGCAAATGCAGAGGGAGAGGGGGAAAAAAACGCATAACTTAAAAATGGAATTTATTTCCAGCTTCTAAACACAGATTTCCAATAAACATCCACTTAGAGAACCATTTCATTAAGCTAACTGCAGTTGAAAACAAGTTCCCTGATGTTTCTTTGAGCATTTTATTTTCTAAAATGAATCATTACTTTCTATGTTTTGGCTTGACAGTCTTTTCCCCCCAATTGTGTAATTTTGCATTTGTCACTCAAATTGCTTGTATTTCTGGAGAATTGTTCCAAGACATTTATGCTTTGCAATGAGACTCTTAATATGGTGGCATGAGTTTGGAGATGCTCCCAAACCACTAAGGTACATTGCATTGTTCTTTAAAAAGCTGCAGAGGGTCTTGAGTTCCTCATTCCAATTAAAGTTTAGCAGCCCCTTAAGGCTGATTTGGGGGTGGCTACAATGGACTTGTAATAAATGGAATGGATGGCTATGGCCCTGTGAAGAGGCAGGGGAAATGAAAACTAGAGCTTCTGAAGCTCTTTTCCATCTGTGGCTTGGTAAAGAATCTAGATATTTGCACACCCATTCTTACCCACTTCACTCTCAGGCGGAGAACTAAGGGCATGTGAAGAAAATTGAAGCAAGGTGTCAGAGGGAAAAATTTCAATATTCAAACTCCACGTGTGTAAAGAAATTTAAGGATAATGCTCTTGAATGTCACTTCATCCCAGGTGAATTTGGCTTTGGTGTCTTTTTTTGTTGTTAAACAAGCTGAGAAAATATTCTACTCAATTGACTAAAAGATGTTAGGTTTCATAAGCATAGGAGATGCACAGTTAAGAAGCTTTGTTTTATCTTATGAAGAAACTCTCAGTGTAATAGCTATGTATTCATCTTACCATTCAAAAAATCAGATACAATGTAATGAGCAAATCCTAGAGACATTTATTGAACACTTTATGTCAGAAGGGTGCTAAGATACTAAAAGTAAATTCAGTCATTAAATTCATGGCAGACATAAAAATGAGTATTGTTATTATTAACAACGTAACTAATATTTGTGGACTGCTTTCCACATACCAGACAATATATTAACCACACTACATGGTTCTATCACTTGATCTTCACTAGTAGGTACTGTAATTATCCCCATTTACAGATGAGAAAACTGAAAGATGTGGTAATGTCCCCAAATCTCAAGGCTACCTAAAATCTTAATTTAGGTAGTCTAACTCCAAAGTTAATGCTCTTATGCACTAGGCTATACTTTCTCCTGTATTCTTACTGTTTGCAGATAAAGTAACAGGCTTACAGAGATTATGTCTCTTATCAAGATACCACAGTTGTTACATGGCAGACTTAGAAGTCACACCCAGGTTTCTTTGGCTTGTAACTGAGGATACCCAGTGGAATTAGTCATGGAATTGGTGAAAGCCCTCTGCAAAAATGATGTGCAGCAGAAGACTAAAGGTTAGAGGGCAGTAATCACTGTCGTCAGCTTTCTGACTTCCTGGGAAGGACTGTGTACATGAACTGTAAACCCTAAGGAGCCATGTGAATGCCAGATTCCTCCCATACTCCATTGTGCTATCCCTTTCAGGATGCCTAAAGTTATGGGGTTTTACCCTCATTTTGTGAGTAAAACACAGAATGCCTTTTCAACTCTGTGCACGTGTGTTTTCCCTCGTGATGTGTGTCTTTTCTCAAAACTGAACATTGTGCTGCCCTTCCTGGAAGAGGTCAGAATGGGTCTTTCCTACTGTGTTTGTTTTAATTCCCTGATCTTTTTTTCTTGCATGTCCCTCTCTTTTCCAGAGTCAGTTTCCAAAGTGTGGATCATTCCCTCATTATTTCAATATTTGTATTCAATATTAAAAGGCTATTCTTGTTACTGAGGATAACAGCTATTATTTATTTCATGCCTATATGACACTTGCACTTAATTTCTGCTATATTTAATCTTCATTACAACCCTGCAAGATAAATATCACTATCCCTATTTTAGACATGAGAAAACTTAGGTTTAGGGAGGCTGAACAACTTGTCTTGCATGACACTGCCAATTAATCAAAAGATTAACAGCTCTTACTTATTGAAGACCTGAGACAGGGTTTTATCCCAGTCTATATTGTCCTAAGTTGGATGCTGATTCAACTATATTGATGCTGTCTTTTCTCCTTGGAGTTAAGAAGCTGTAATTATTGGGTTACTGGTTTGTCACTAAAGGAACACACAGATGAGACTAACCAGGAAGGCAGACATGTGGTCTCTGTTCATTCTATATGAGAACATTGTGGAACATTCCTGGGTCCCTACAGTCATTTCCTTTAAGGTGTTATTACTGTCTTATTTCATGATAGGTACAGCAAGATAAGTTGCCAGTATTGACCCAGGCAGATAACCTGCCTTATCTTAATGCTACAGGGTCAAGTATTAAAAGGGTAGGAGTCCTTGCATGCACTTTAGGTGACTTAAGTTTAAAGTGGCTCTGGACAGAAACAAACCCAATAATCACTGAAGAGTACGGGACATGAATTTCTGTACCTCAGCAGAACCTCCTTCTCCAAGAGACACAACTCCCCAACTTAAAGACCACGAAGTGTGGGTAGTGGAGGCTGACTTCACTTCCAGGTCCAAGAGATAAATAGTTGATTCCATTCTAATGAATAAAACTACCACATTTCCATGGCTAGTGATTTCTTGTGGGTTGGACATCTGGACCGAGCTGGAACCCCCTAATCATTGAGTTACTGAGAAAAAGGCATGCTTTTCCAGCTAAAGGTGTTAGGCTATTAGGAGATAAGCCTGATTTCCTAGTTGCCAATTTTGCCACTTCTTGGAGAGAACCTGAGAATGGAGCCAGCAAAGAATACAGAATGGAGAACTGGAGAATTCTGATTTCATCACTGAGTATGTACTTCCCGCTGTCCCTAAAGGGAGTACCTTACAGGTCTTCCATTATGTGAACTAATACATTTTCTTTTCCCCCAACTAAAGTCAGTTTTAGTTGGTTTGCTGTCATTTGCAACTAAAATTACCCTGCATAATCCAGCAAATCAGCAAAAAACATATGGGGAAATGTTCCATTGTATATTTTTTTTATCAGTCAAGCTGTACCTCATTATTAAGAGGATCTACAAGCAAGCCAAGGTCTAGAAAACACATCTCTGTTGTTTCTTTTCACCTCCAGACAGAAACAGTATGTTAAAATACAAACATTTCCTACTTTTAATACACATACACTCACACATGCATATATACGTATATAAGCCATCATACAAGCTGCATGATCATTCAGTCAGTGCATATCATACATGACCAGTCTGTTCAAGTCTACCATCGGGAGGGTATTTCTTTTTAACAACATGAACAAAGAAATTATTTCCAGTTGCATCTTTGCAAATGGCTCTCAATTGTGACATTTATCTTCCATTCCAATCAAGTGTAATTTACCAGAAAGACTGCAATATGTTTCCGTATTTAAAACGTGCGAGGCTTTTGTGACAACCCCCGTTGCTCTCCCCCTCAAGCCTCCCTACTAGGTAGGGCTGGGGCCCGGCACAGTTCAAACAACTCGTCAAGTTATAATGGCTCCCCCGAACTCCATCTACCAAAAGAATAAGGTGACCAATTGCTAAGAAGTTTCATTGGTTCAGTTCACGGTGAATCAATCAAAATAGCTTTAAAGTTTGAGGCCCGCTTTGATTTCAGGTATCTTAATGAAAAACGTGTGTTGACGCAGGATGAGCCAATCATTCATTTAATGATTGAGATACAAGAGGGCCGTAACATAAGCCGTATTCCTCTGGGCCGATGGGGTCTCCGGTCTCCAGTCCGGCCGCTGACAAAGCCTGGCCCCAGCAGACTCAGCCGTGGAAATTCAGGATGCTGTTTCTGCCGTGCTGTGGCAACATAGGAAAAATCAATATTAGACAGTGAGGTGTTTTCTTCAAACCAGATTTATTCCATTTAAAAGGACTGTCCTTTAATTCAAAATTATATCCTTCCAATTCTTTGGTTTGAAATTTTTTTTCTCTCTCATAAAGGAATGGTGATATTCAATGTTGGTCTTGAAAAGGAATTTAATTGGAAAGATTAAAAATTGGCAGCCTCATGTTTCTTGAATTTTTATTGGTCTGGCAACCAATCCTGTTCTTGGCAATGATGATAATACGAGGCCGTAGCATTTCCGAAACACCACCCTAGGCAGGGCGCCATGCTAAAGGGTGTGCCAGCTTGGCGCTGTGTGAACTGTGTCCCTAACTCTCACCTCGGGCCGGTGGCACGGTGCCCTTACTGTCTGCCCTGCACAGATGAGGACGCTGAAGCCCGTGGAGCTCAAGGAGCTGCCCAGCATCGCACAGTCATAAGGGGTAAGGAGCCCACTATTCCTGGCCTAAGGCCTTGCTCTTCAGAACTTCCCCAGGCTTGTCATTCAGAATGTGAATTGGCAACATCAGAGAGAATGATGGTGGCATCTTTCTGAGCCCACTTGGCAAAAGAAACCTAAGAAGGACAGCAGGTGGACAGTAAAATGGAAATGCAGCATGGGGTGGACTTATCAGTCTCATTCTGGAAGGTTTTCAGACATGGCGATGTGTAGACGTCCAGAATCAGAAAGAGATGCAGAAACTGGGGACATTTTTTAATGACATGGGTAACAAAATGTGTGGCAAATATTCTGGATGATTTGAATAGCAGACAGCCACTGCTGTGTGCTTGAACTATGTTACTCTGCCACAGTGTTTATGTTCTGGATGAGAGCGAACAGGGCCCTCTGGGCTCATGTTTCCCCCACTTCTCAGAAAAGTTCCTCTTGGGTGAATTTCTTCCACTCCGGGGTATTTCTAGAAGAGCAAGAGCGTAAAGTATCCCAGCAGGTATTTTTTCTACTCTTGATAAGGGTAAGGAACAGTCACTGTAGGTAGGGCGGAAATAAACAGAACACAGCCCAAGGAGGGATTTAAGGTGGTCCCATGGCTTCCGCTCAGGTGACTGACTTGCTTCCAGACGTCTGAATAGCAAGGGTGCCGTCACTTCTGTGATTATGTTACGTAGGACTGTAACAGCTTTCTTGCTAGAACTTTCTTGCCCCTTCTGGCTTTTAAGGAGCAGACTGCCATATTGTGATTGGCTTGTGGAGAGGACCGTGTGGTGAGGGAGTGAGGGTGACCTCTGGTCCACAGCAGTGAGAAACTGGGGGCCCCATTCCTCCAGTCGGCATGGGACTGAATTCTTCCACTGACTGCATGAGCTGGGAGGTGAATCCTCACCTTCTGTAAGATTTCAGCCCTGGCCAACACCCTGATTGCAGCTTTGCTGAGGACCCAGCTGTGCCTATTTTCCTGGACTCCAGAAGCTATAAGATGATAAGTGTGTGCTGTTTGAAGCTGCTGAGCTGTTGGTGGTGGGGTTATACAGCATAGAACTAAGACACCAGGCTGTGGCTGGCGAGGCTTAGATGGCGCTGGTGATGTCCCCTGAGAAGGAGAACCCAAAGGCAGGGCCAGCGTCTGAGGATGCGGAAAACAGGGTGAATTCAGTTTGGGATGCAGAGTTTAAGCTGGCTATGGGTGTCCAGAGGGAAGATGTTCAACAGGCAGAACTATATATGCCTCTAGGTCTTGTCAAAGGGCACTCAGTGGAAATGGAGACTTGAGTATCATTAGTTCTCACAGGTTGGAGTCCCAGAAGCAGACTCTCAGATGGAAATTCACAGGCAGGAGGTTTTCGGGAGTGTTCTGAGATCAACACCTGTTCAGAAGAGGAGGCCGTGGGATGGCAGTGCGGGAGAACACGTGTGTAATGCAGACTTGACTCACGCTCCTGTGGACCCCCTGGGGAGCTCGGCAGCGGGCGTGGCACAGCCCACCTTCTCAGTAGCTCTCTTCAGTGGAGGGAAATCCCTGGGGAGGGCTGGGAGCTGAGGTTTACCAGTGGCCAACACTCCCAGCAGTTGGGGAAATAAGTCCTTCAGTAGTACAGGGTATCTGGGCATCCATGACAGTGTCTCCTTCATGGGAAGCTGGAGCGTGGGGTATGGCTGCGGGTCCCCTCATGGAGTTGGGAGAGTGGAAGTGGAGAGGGACAAGGGAAAGGATGGAACCCTGGAGACCTCCAGCGACGTCCTGAAGTGGAGAAGGGGAAGATATTGTTGAGACATTACCTGAGGGCAAGCATTAAACTTTGTGCAAGGTGAGCAGCACCGTAAAGTTCTGAAGGTCAAATGATAAGGCATCAAATACAAGGTGCATAGCTTGGGGCATAAGACCTGTTTATTGCATGCTAGAGCTGATGTTCAACTTTTAAAGGATATATAAAGTCAGGACCACTGTGGTTCTACATAACATATGGAATATAATTTTTTAGATGAAAGTGAAGACTTTATATCTTCTCACCACTCAGCAAAGTTTACAAACACGTAGTAAATGCTAAGCACTATGCTTGTGGGGGACACAGGTGGCCCACGTAGGCTGGCAGGGGTTACAGGCAGGAAAGAGATATACATACCGTGCTCCAGTGCGAGTCCCAGGGCTGAGACAGCCCAGAGAAGGTGCCCTTGGCCTTCCAGGGCGCCTTCCCCTCCGCTCACCCTTGAAGCAGACGAATCGACCAGGCATGGTGGGGCTTCTGGACCAGGGACACCCGGGCTTCATTTCCCCTGTCATATACAACTACACAGCCTCAAATGAATTATTTAAACTCCATCCATCTCAGCTCCTGCATTTGTAAAATGGAGAAATAACCATCATGTTGCAGAGGTGCTCAAAAGACTGTTTTGGATTCATTATTTCAACAAATATTTATTGAGTGTCCACAACATGCCAACTTTGTATTAACTGTTTTCTGAGAGTTCCATCCTTATAGTTTTGAAACATGAAATGTACCAGACAGCCAAAATGTGAACATTCACTACTGCAGAGAGAAATTCAGGATAGCCTCTGCCAGCATTTATGAGCCAACTAGCGGAGTTAAGAAATCCTTAGTAAATAAGTAAGAACAAGAATTGAGCTGACCTTTTTTAAGAGTTAGGAATTTGATAGGTTACCATCATCTGACAGAGGCTAAGAGAATTACCCTATCAACGTCAGGGGTGGTTTGACACAGTGAATCTTGTTGGCCCTGGAGATTTCGGAGACTTCCAGTCCTGGAGGGCTTCCCCTCAGGACGGCTCCTTCTACTAAGAGGCAACTGCTTTCTATCATAGTCTTTCTTTTATCAAATATGTACACTTTGACCACTGGAACATATACATATTTAGCTTGGCAGACCAAGCTAAAAAGATAAAGTTTGAACTGCTAAAAAGAGACAGGCAACCTAGGTGAGACATTTTAGTGCTGTGGTATGGGTGAAAGACATTTAATCTCCAAGCCCACAGCAGGACTTTGAACCGAAGCATGTTTGCCATCAGTGTGCTGCCACCAGCTTCCTCAAAGGCCTTTTAAAGGAACATGGTAACACAAACAAACATGTTATCTGAGAGTGAGAGAGGAACTGATCAGTAAGTGCTTGCTGCACTGACCACCGAGGAAGAGCTCTGCTTCTTACGTTCACCCTCCTTCAGGGGACTTCCTCACATGCTAGGTGGATTCTCTCTCCTTTGTCCCTCCTGATGGTGACACTTGGCATATATGTACTGAATGTGACTATCCGGCAACCGCGAGAAGTACTTTATGCCTGTCCATATTCTACTAGTAAGGCCATAATTAGTCTCAGTATATTGCTGAGGAAACGCGCAGAGAGGTTTTGAAACTCACCCAAAGCCTCATTGTCCGGAAGTAGTAGAGCCGAGATTTAATCCCCAGAGTCTGGCCCAGTGTTCTTGTCCTTAACCATTGCACTAAACAGCCTCTCAGATTATTAGACGATTCACGTCCTAAAGCACCAGTAACAAGTGCTTGCGCTCGCGTGTGCCCTCTGCACACCCTTCATTGCACCATAGCAATCACACTCTTATTTTCCCTGGATGGTCCAGTGCCCACTTAGGGCTCCAGAGCTCCAGACCCACTGCACACCCCTCTCTTTACCTCTCTGAGTCCTGCTGACCTCACTGAGTCCCTCCAACAGACTTGGACCCCAGAAAATGTGCTGTTTCCTTAGGCCACTAGACTGTGGTCATCTTTTTTTCTCATCTTGACTCAGTGTAACGGATAGACTAGAATATATATGCAAATGCTTTTTATTGTTTTTACTAGTGTTTTTTATTACTTACAACAGGCTGATTACAATGATGTAAGCTTCCTTGCCAAGGCGTCCACTTTTTAACCTCTAAGTCCGAGCCTGTCTGGAGCATCCGTATAATCCCTTTGAATGCTTGTCGTGGAAGCTGTTGATGAGCCCATGAGAGAACTTCTCCCATTTGCTGTGGGGCCCATAAATTCAAGTGAGGTCATTATTTTCTTTTCTGATGCATCATGTCGCTCTAGAAAATTATCGTTTAATCAGCAGTAATGACTCTCGTATTTCTGCTGTCCTGCTTGTTAATCTCCCTACCTAGTATAAAGAGAAAGTCTTTAGCAATGCAAATAAAATTTCAGCTTGGAAGCAGAGCTATGGAGAAGGATGGGATCTTATCCCAACATTCTATTGTCATACATATAGCCTTTGATATTCATAGACACACAACATTAGTTGTATTCCACCTAATGTACTAAGATTTTCCATGGGAGGTGGTCAAACACAGGAAGTGATTAATATCAATTTAATAATCTTATAAAATATCAAATATTTGCATCCCTTGGTCTATTTCAGATGTACATCTTTCAAAGCCAGCACGTGGCCTCAGGTCCTGCAAACCCTCAGCTATCTGTCCTCCTTGTGCACCACATCCTTCTTGCTCACTGAGCTCTAGTCACTCCAGTCTTCTAACACCTTGGACATCAAGCCCTTGCTAACCTCAGTGCCTTTGTATGTGCTGTTGCTTCAGTCTTTGACTACTTTTCTCACATTCTTTTCCTGGTAACTTCACTTTCTCAGGCTCATTTCACTGCCACCTTCTGGAGGAAGCCTTCCCTGAGTTCCTCAGGACACAGTACGTCCCACAGCCGGTCCCAAAATATGCGTGGTATTTTTCTCCACAACACTGGTCACAATGACATTAAATATTTATGTTCATAATCAATAACCCATTAGCTCTGTCCCTAATATTTGGAAGGGCATAAAAACAGGCTATTCCTTTCAGACTATGATTCACACCCATGTATCCAGAAGATTCTGCAAAACATCTCTCTCTCTTCCCCCTTCAAGCTGCTTATTAATCATGCCCAGTTCTCCTCTTGACGCCCTTCTCTCTTCTTTCTCTCCCTGAGGTGCCCCTTTCTTCCTCTCAGCCCCGGGCTCAGACCGTTCAGTGGTGCAGGTGCATCAGATTGTCTTCAGGACTGGGGTGGGTGGTCTGGAGTGGGGGGGCCGGAGGACCAGAAGGACTCAGACCAGAAGAGGGGAACACGGAAAAGCATTTGTTTCTGGTCTGGCCGGGAAGGAATGTCTGAAAGGCAAAGAAATCTCTTTCTTAGTAACATCAGCCACTTCTGATAGTGTAACTCCAGAAAAAGTAACTCAGGAGTGTCCTCGCTAATATTTCTTCAGTCCATTCCCCATCAGAATGATTTTTCTAAGTACAATTATGGGCCCAAACTTTAAAATGCTTCTGTGAGTCCACTTGCCTTTGAGAATAATATGGGCCAATGGCCACATGTGGCAGCATGGGGAAAAAGTTCTTCCTTGACTTTGAGGAGCTAGCTGGTTTTGGTCCACCTCTCTGACCTCAGCTACTGCTATTCCCTTGGGCCGCGTGAGGTTTGTGTCCAGGCAGCACCGGCATTCTCAGGACTCTCCAGAAGGTGCTGGCCCTCCACCCCTTCTCTGTCCTCTCTCCTCCTCTGCACCGGACCAACTCTTATTTATACTTCAGAACCCTCTTTAGATGCTTTCTGTTTGTGAGGTCTTCACAGATCCTTATTCCATAAAAAGTAAAAGAAAATTATAGAACTTTAAATACATGTATATATATTAATACAAAACTTTAACACGTCTTTAGAAAAAAAATCTACCTACCTTCTAAAAAATTCTGTAGGATTCGCAGTGTTTCAGTTTCAAGTTCAAACATGTGATATATACAACATATTAATATTAAATACACAAATGTATGTAAAATTTAATCCTCTCAACAAACCTTATAAAATACCCAAATGCTTGCATCCCTTGAACTATCTCAAGTGTTGTGCCTTTATTAAAAGCCGGGGTGTGGCTTCACATCCCGCAAACCCTCACCTGTCCATCCCACTGACGGATGGGACACTAAGGCCCCAAACCTAGATGAACACATCCAAGGTCTCACCATTTCCTAATAGTAGAATGGGGAAACCAGAGTAATTTAAGCCGAAGTAGTCTGTCTTCAGAGCCCATGCTTTTTACCATCACCCAATTCACCTCTGCAAACCTGTGTGTTGCACAAACAACTGTTAACTGTGCATGCATTGTGCCACATTACAGTACTTTGTTTTTTGTTTGTGTGTGTCCCTAAAAATACTGAGTGCCCAAGACCAAAGACTATGACTGCTTACTTTTTGTAATGTTGTCCTTCCCATGTAGCAATATTTACTGGGTTTATGTTTGGTGCAGGTCGCACAAATCTTGGAGGCTGACTTCCTCGACTGATCAAGTCCCTTGACTTCTGTCTCATCTCCTAGTTAAGGATTGAAATGTTAATCTTCTCAGTATAATCAGATTTAATAATTGCTTTTATGTTTCTGGGCCCAGAGGTGAAGATTATGTGTTCTCAATAAGTCAAAGTAATAAATGAACATGGTACACTTACAAGGTAGGTCATTTGATGCTTCTGAGAATAGAAATGCCTCCATCTTATCCTCCCAGATTCTAGGACTTCCACCCCAAATGGGTACAGAATCCGCAGGGAACGAGAAGCTTAATAGGATTGGGAAAATAATACACAGGGAATTACTGGATATGGAATAAGCCCTTCTTCTTGCATATTAAGAGGCTCTCAAGTTAACTAAGAGGATACTTCAAATATTCTTAATGTTGGCAAAATCTGATGGCTTAGTGAGGTATTTAAGAGGTAGTGCCCATAAGTCCTGGGCATGGATTGGATATTAGGGAATGAGAGAGATGTCTAGGATTTTGACTTTGATTGGAAGGAGTTGCCAGTAATGGAGAAAGGACATATAGGAAGAAAAGCAAATCATATCCATTCTCCCAAACCAGGAGAGAAGGCAGCACAATGGAAGAAAAAAGTAACGGTTTTGCTTTGACTGCACACCTCTTCATTTGGAATGACAGAAATTCAAACTGGGACTAATTTAAGCATAAAATAGAATTGTGTTGGGTTCCATAACCAGATCTTAATAGGGGTAGGTGTAGATTTGGTCGTAGGGACAGATGAAAGTGGGAACTTATGCCTAATCGTGATTTTAGATAAATTTTGCATGTGGTGACATGCAGGGATGTTAACTGTATAGTTCTGTGTAACACACATGCCTATCAAGAACTGGACACTGCCTTCCCCACAGAAAGGTCTTTAGTATCCCTTTTTGTTTGCCAATATGTACTCTTAAAAAACATTTTACAAGAAAATAACCACTTTAATCATAATAGATAAAAACTACAATTATGATTTCTAGAACCGTGCTTTGGTTTTGCTCAGTCTAGAATGTCATATAAATCAGATTATATGCTATATACACTTTTATGTCTGGCTTCTTTCACTCAGCATATTTTTGAGATTCATCCACATAGTTGAGCTTATTAAAAAATGTGTCCCTTTTTAGTCCTATTTTTGCATTCTACAAGCATGGTATAATTTACTTATCCATTCTCCTATTCATAGACTTGGATGTTTCCAGTTTTTACCATCATAATTAAAGCTGTTTTGAATACTCTTGTAAACTGTCAGTCCTCCTGGATAATATTTAGGAATTCAGTTGGTACTCACCATATAGATATATGTTTACTTTTAAAATATACTGCTGAAGAGTTTTTCGAAGTGATCATATCGTTTTCCCAACTCCTACCAGTAGTTGTGGCTGCTTGCGAACATTTAGAGATAGCAGTCTTTTAATTCTGGTCATTCTAGTCTGTGTTTCGTTGTTGCTCATTGTGATTTTAGTTTGCACTTTAAATGATAAGCATATTTCTGTGTACTTATTGACTTTTACATCCTCTTTCAGTAAACATCTCAAATTTGTGTATGTGTATTTTTAAGTATACATTATATTTAAATATATGTTCTATGTATATATTAATCTTTTCTCCCATTCTATAGCTTGAATCTTCATAATGATGCCTTTCAGTGAACAAAGTTTTAAATTTTGACCAAGTTCTAATAATAACTTTTCATTGTGGCCATTTTTTTTTCTTCTTTAGAAATTTTTGCCTATCTAAAGGGCACAAAGGTAATATTTTTTTCTAGGAGATGTATAGTTTTAGCTTGTATATTTTCTCTATAATTCATCTTTAATTAATTTTGAGGTGTGTTAAGAAGTCGGGATTGAGTTTCATGTTTTTGCGCATGGATGCCCAGTTGTTCCAGGGCCGCTGGTTAAAGAGATTTCCCTTCACTATGGGTTTGTCCTTGTATGTGTTGATTGATTTCTGCAACTTTTATTCTGTTTTATTAATCTATTTTTTTATCTTTCACCAACATTGTGCTGAGTTAATAATTGTAGTTTTATAGTATATCTTACCACATTTTTCTTCCTTTAAAAAATTGTTTACTATAGTTTTTTGCATTTTCTTTAAATTCTAGATTTACCTTGTGATTTCTACAAAAATATCTTGATGGTATTTTGATTGGGATTGTACTGATGATACAGATTAATTTTGGAAATATTGGCATCTTGATAATATTGAGTTTTTTAATATATGAAAGCAATATCTCTTTCTACTTAGCCTTTCTTTGGTTTCTACTAAGATTGTTTTGTAGTTTTTAGTGTAGAGGTTCTGCCTGCCTTGTTAAGTTTATTCATAATATAGTTATGTTTTGGTGATATTATAAATAATACTGTTTTTTTTTCAATTTAACTTTCCAGTTTTTCATTCCCAATAAAAGTAAATGAGTTTTTATATTGGCTTTCTTTCTTTCCTATGAAATTCTGGAATTCACTTATTGACTGAGTAGTATTTTTGGAGCTTTCTTAACATTTTCTATACACATAATCATGTTATCTATGAATAAAGAGTTTTCTTTTCAATCTCTATGCTCTTAATTTCATTTTCTTGATGTATTAGACTGATAGAGCTCTTGTATAATGCTGAATAGAAGAGCCGGACATCCTTGTTTTGGTCTTGATGTTAGGGAAAGGCATTCAGCATTTGCCACGCAATGTGATTTCACCTACAAGCTTTACGCACATCTCCTAACCTGAGTTGTGAAAGTCTCCTTTATTGCTAGATGCTGCATATTTTTATAATGAATGGATATTAAATTTCACTGGGGTTTTCTTTTCCTAGATTTGTTAAGAGAATGTCATTATTTTCCTTTTCTTTTTTAATCAGTGTACTGAATTCAGTACACCGATTAACTTTTGAATCATGATTCCACTTGGTCATGGTATAATATTCTTTGTATATATTATTGTATTCTGCTGTGCTAATATTTTGTTAAGAATGTTGGGGTCCTATGTTCATAGGGATACTGGTTCAGATTTAGCTTGTGATTTCTACAAAAAGATATTTTCTTTAAGGCCCTGAATATCAGGGTCACACTGGTCTAATAAAATCCATTGGAATTTGTTCCTTCCTTTTCTTAAAAAATATTTTTTAAAGATTGCTATCATCTCTTCCTTAAATGTCTGAGAGAATTCTCCAGTGAAGCCATTCTTGCCCTGGAGTTTTCTTTGTGGAAAGTTTTAAAATTGAAAATACACATTCTTTAATAGTTTTAAGGCTACCAAGATTTTCTGTTTCTTGTTTTGTCAGCATTATGGACTGAACTGTGTTCCCCCATGATTCATATGTTGATGTTCTAACCCCCAGTGTGATTGATTGTATTTGGGGACAGGACCTTTAAAGAGGTGATTATTGTTAAACGAGGTTATGGGGGTGATGCCCTAATTCAGTGGTTGGTTTCCTCATAAGAGGAAGAGACGCCAGGGATGCATACACACGAAGAAAAGGCAAAGTGTAGGTGTAGCAAGAAGGCGGCCATTTGCAGGCCGAGGACACAGGCCTCAGGAGAAACCAACCCTCTCGACACCTTGATTTTGGGCTTCTACCTCCATTCTGTGAGAACCTGAGTTTCTGTTCATTAAGCCATCTAGTCTGAGGCATTTTGTTATGGCAGCCCTAGCAAATTAATAATCCAGTCACTCTTAGTAGGTTTTGTTTTTTAAGAAATCTATTCATTTAATCTAAATTATGAAATATATTACCGTACTATTTTTATAATATTCCTGTTTTCATTTTTGACACTGTTTTACATTGTTGTCCCCTCTTTAATTTCTGGTATTGGCAGTTAGGATTTCTCTCTTTCTTGATCTTGTCTGATAAGAACTCATCAAATGTACCGATCTTTATAAAGAATAAATTTTTGGCTCTTTTTATATTCTCCAATTTGTTCTCCAGTTGACTGACTTCTGCTTTTATTTTTATTATTTTTTTCTTCTACTTACTTTGGGATGAATTATTAATCTCTTGTGAGATTCTTAAGGAGGATTTATGACTTGCTGATTTAACAAATTTCTTCTTTTTAATACATTCATGTAAAGCTGTACATTTCCCTGTAAGAGCTGCCTTACCTGTAACCTACAAATTTTCGTATGTTTTGTTTTTATTTTATTCAGTTGAAAATACTTTCCAGTTTCCCTTGTGATTCTTCTTTGAATCACGGTAATTTACAATTGGTTTTAAATTTCAAAATATTGAGATATTTCCAAAATATCTTTTTGTTATTTATTTCTGGCTTCTGATTCTGATTATATACTCTGCACAATTCCAGTTATTTGAAATGCATATAGACTTTTCTCATGACCAAACAAGTGGTCTGTTTTCAAGAATGTTCCATGTGTACTTGAAAATGTCTATTCCACTGTCATTAGATGTAGTGTTTTTTAAATGTCAGTGATATCAGTTGGTTGATAGTTGTTCAAGTCTTTTGATATTTCTGCTTTTCTTTCTGTTTTATATGTTCCTGTGAGAGGAGTATTAAAGTCTCCAACTTGGTGGATTTGTCTCTCTCTCTTTTGTTTTCTCAATTTCTTTTTCATATATCCGGGAGCCTTTTTACTAGGCACATATACATTTAAGATGGTTTTGCCTTGCCTGCTTGACTCCTTTATCATTATGAAATTCCTTTCCTCATTTCTGATGATACTGTTCATTCTGAAGTATTCTTGTAATATTAATACAGTCACACAGTCTTCTTATGCTTAATGTTTGCACAGTATACCTGTTATCTTCTTTTACTTTCAAATATTCTGTACATCTTATACATGCTTAAAGTATATTTCTTATAAGCAACATTAATTGTACCTTGTGCTTTTATCCTGTCTGACAATCTCTGCCTTTTAATTTGATTCTTTACTCCATTTATGAGAGTATTGACTTGTTAGTATGTTTGTCTATCATTTCACTGTGTGAGTTCCATCAGTCCTATTTTGTGTTCCTCTGTTTCTTTTATGTCCCCCCTTTTTTTGAGTGAACTGTTTTTTAGTGTTCCTTTTTATCTCCCCTAGTGCCTTTTTAATTATACTTCCTCCTATTAGTTATTTTTAGAAATAGCTAAAAATTACAATATGTAACTTTATCACCATCTACTTTTACAAAATATTCTACTTCTTCACAATCAATATAAGAATGTTACTTATATATGCTCCTTTTGCTATCCAATGACTTATGGAGTGTTTTTATCATATATTTTGCTTTTACTCTAAACCACACATTACATTATTAAATTATTTTTAGAGTCAGTAGTCTTTTAAACAGGATTAAAAAATCATATATTAAGAAAAAAATTTTAAATGTTCTTTATATTTACTGACGCAGCTACTAATTTATGGTGTTTTCAATTCCTTCCCACATCACCATATTTGTATCTGGTATTATTTTTAGCCAAAGAAATTGTTGGTTTTTGTTTTTTAACATTTCTTGTGGTACAAGTTTGCTGAGGGTTTTTGCCTCTGAAAAATACCTTTATTCTGGATGGTGCCCTCACGTTACTTGACGGTAGAGGTAGAATTCTCGCCTGATTGCTTTGCTTCCAGCACCTTGCAGATCCCTTTCCATCATCTTCTACCTCCACTGCTTTTCTGATTAAAAGTCTGCTGCCATTCTTCCATGCACGTAATGTCCCCTGCCCCCCACCCACCACCCCACCCCACCATTCCTTGTTGCTTCTAAGACTTAAAAAAAAAAACAAAAAAAAGATTTTAGTAGTTTGATTTTATGCTGAGGTATGATTTTCTCTATATTTATCCAGCCTGGACTGTGCTGAGGTTCACGGATGTATCAATTGATGGACATGTGTGTTAGGCAGAATAAGGTCCCCTAAAGAGGTCTATGTCCTTATCTCTGGAACCTGTACCTATGTAAGCAAACCTGGCAAATGGTAACAAAGTTTGCAGATGAAATTAAGGTTGTTAATCACCTGACTTTACCACAGGGGCAAGTGAAAGGGAGAAGCCAGTTGTCAAGACAAACTGTTGGCGTTAAACAAGGTGCAATGCCCATCCACGATACCAGGGTCTAGAGATGTAAGAAGAGCAGAAGAGAAGCCCAACTATCATGGAAAGATGTGCAGGATTCCAATAACCTACAAAAGACTATGAGGAGTATTTAACCCAAACAGAGATGTTTACAGTAGCCTGATGGAGTGAGTGCAGGCATGCTTGAACTGTCATCCTCAGCTGGGGTGCACAGTCTACTCTCCTGGGTGGGACAGTGAAGACCAAAGCCTTGTACTCTCCTCTAGAATGAAGGGAGCTCCTACAAATTGTTTTAGAAGGGAATCATTACATAGGCAGAGACCCAGACCCTTGAGAATTTGTAACTCACAAGGTGCAGCTTCAGAAGGGCAGAATCCAGTGGAATGAATACTTCAATAACAGCTTGGGAGCTTCACCCATTTGAAAAGTTTGCTTTTAGGCAGCAGAGTTGGCCACGATGCTACTGCGTGTTCTATAAATGAAAAATAATTGACTCGCCAGCTTTAGGAGATGAGTAGGACGATTATTCCCTATGCCCAGCAACACCATTATCCATATGATGCCAGCCCAGAGCGCGCCTTCCTCTGTTTTGTGCTACTGTGCACTTCAGTCTGGCCCGGTCAGTCTTCCAGATCAGAAAATGTCAGATGGGTCTTGAAAACCGGAATTCCTCCATTGTGATTCTGTTTTCACTAGGTGTGCATCTAACTGGGGGAACAATTATTTAGCAGCTAGAGATAGCTGAGCCATCCATTCTTTAGCATGCCCCATGATTGCCTCATTTCTGAAACAAATATGTTTTTAAATAACTTCTTTTTCTGATTGCAAAGGCACTCTGTGTTTATTGTAGAAACCGTATGAAAAGTAAAAGTAATTTCCTAAATACTTATTTCAGTTATAGTGGTGAACAAATATTGTAGCATCCCATAATCCTACCTCGCATGAATCATCACCTGTAACTCTTGTTGTCTCTTTTATTTGGTTTGGCTTTATCAGGATAATGCTCTCCAGTTTTACATCCTAGTTTTATGAGAAATATCCCCAACAATGTTTCATGAGAAATATCCCTATGTCATTAGTTAATTCTTTTATGGTTGCATAGTGTTTGTGTTCCATCTTGGAAATCTGAATCCCTCTGTTCCTTTTATTAATCACTGCCTCTTAACACTTCTTATCTGGACCTTCTATCTAAGTCTCTCTGTCCCCTCAGACCAACCCTGCACCCCATGGACCAAAACTTAAAGTCCTTTTTGCTCAATATTCTCAACTTCTTAGTACTCTTATTAGTTATTTGATTGCAAGTACGTCAGTCTAACAGTTTATTTATAAGGCTAACAGATTCTCTCTGAAGTAGATAGGTTGGTTCAGATATCTGCATTTTGAATAAAGTAAGACATCCTGAATCCTCATTACCATTGGCCCAGATAAGCTTCCACCAAATATGCTTAAGGTATTTCAGGCTATAAAACACTCCTCAAGTCAGGTATATTATTCAAGCAAAAAGCTGCAAATGTGATTATTGCCCCCACATAGTTCATGTTGATGAAGTTTGTGCATATTTGAGAATATATTTCAGCTCTGATTAGTGTAATCCAAAAGAATAGTTTCTATGGGAAGAACAGAAAAACTGATACAATATTGCCTTTCCAAACTGCATTTTATAAAAGCAACACACTTGAAAACTTCTAGATCCAGGTTCTGGAGTTTCAATTATATATTTACAGAAAGACTGTATACATATTGTAACTGGCCATGCATGGGGCAGAGGGTTGGGGAGGAAGAGAAGCGGTATTGAGAAAGACTGGCACTCCCAACCTCAATCCCTCACTATTCATTGAGGCCAATGTCCCAGGATTTTAAATTATGCTTCTTTTATGGAGAGAATCATGACTCCTTTATGCATTCCGAAACAGAAAACCGAATTTAATAGTGGAAAGCAGACCCAAGAACTTCCCTTCCTAGTACCTGAAATATGGTATTTTTCCTTTAAAATAATGTTGAAGGAAGGTGAACCTTTAAACCTACAAATTTGCAGCTTAACACTGCAATTTATTTCTCCTGGCAACAGTTGCAATGTTCCTAGATTTATGTAGAGAAGAAAAAATATAATTCCTCTCCGGAGTGGACAAAGCTCTAGAAAGGAAAAGTAAATGGGGACTTTGACCTTCACTTTGGAAGAGGAAAATAGACTTTGGGAATTTATCATTTCATTGTCTAATCCTCTGAGAATTTTGGAAGGTAATTATAGAAGAGCATTTATATATTCAAAGTACTCAAAATTAGCTTTAAGGCTCAGACTGCCCAAATGCTATGGAATTAGAAGGATCTTATCAACGAATAGTCACGGATGGATGAAAAGGCTTAGAATTTGAAGAAACATGGGAGAGATGACAGCAAAGGGCTTCATGACAAGCAAGAACTTGTAAGTTGGGAAGGGGACATGCTAATCTTCGTCAGCTTCATCTCCTTTTGGCTTGGTGCCAAAGCCAAAACAGAATTCTAAACTTCTCTATTCTTCAGCAAACCATTAATTTGTGGCCTTGTAATTTGTCTCAAAATGAGGCTCCTATTATATTTCATCTGAAATGTGGTGATGCTTATGAATATGCAGGATATATGCTGGCAGTAATAAGGGGGAAAGAAGCTCCTGAATCTGAGCAAACATCAGCCTCCTATTTATTGAGCTTATATAACTAGAACACGTGATGGCCTGAAATAATGGGTTGGTACTGCACGTTTTCTTTGTGGTCCCTGAGACATTTACTTCTTACATTGAGTTGTTGGCGTATGGAGATTGCTGCAGAAATTTGACTCCCTAGGATTTAGATGAGGAGTGAATGCCCGAGAGCAGGTAACGTTCTCTCATTTCGTAGGGAGCAGCCAAAGGTGTGCCTAGAGGAGCGATGATAGTCCTGCTCTAGTTCGCCAGGACTCCCGGATCCTCTCCCCCATTAACACAGAGTCGGCTTCTCATTCTGTTCAAATATAATAAGCATTTTTATAACTGCAACTTTAGGTTAATTTTTTAAATTATAAAAGATAAAGTACTTATTTTCAAAAAGAACTTGAAAAAACATACCTAAAAAAAAAGAACAACATAAATATCTTTGTCTCTTTATTCCATTTTACCAAATTCCTCCCCCTATTCCCCTTGCCTTTTACCCCATATATACAAGTATTGGGAGGAGAAATGAAAATATAGGGATTTTATTTTTTTCATTTACTATTACAAGCTGAATACTTCCCCATATTATAAAGATTTTGTTGAAATATTGTTGTTAATGGCTATTTAACATTGTATTGTAGTTTACAAACTACTTCTCTACTACTGGGCACAGTTAAGTATTCCACAAGACACAACAGTCGTAGTTTTCTTCATGGACTCCTGTGACTCTAGCTACCTTCTAAATGTTACTCAGAAGTCCATTGTTGGCTTCACTCATATTTGTTAACTTTTTTCCTTCATCGATTGATCATGTGGTTCATGCACAAATTGCATGGAGGGCCTGGAAGAGTTTGGCCTTCTGTTTTCTGCAGCTAACAGGGAATCACCAGCAGGGTTTCGTGATTGGGAGTGTCAAGATAAAAGCTTCCTGAAAGACAAATCTGGAGTCAAATGGAGGATGGCTGAGAGACAAGAGGCACATCATAGCCCTTTTTCGCTCTGTGAGAGGCCCTTTGGCCTTTCCTCTGCTCCAGCTTGTGTGGCCTGGACCAGCTTTGTGCCTGGGCACGTGACAGAGCCTTCTCCGGGCACCCCCAGACCTCTTGCTTTTCCCATGGGCTTCTCTGCTGCTGGCACCTGGTTGGCCTGGTTGGTGCTCAGCACTAGATACTTGTGTATGTGTAATGCAGGATTTGGGGAAGTTAGCACCCCATGGAACAAACATCGACTAAAGTGGACAGAAGCCTGTAGACAAATGCCATTTCTTTTCTTCCCTCAGGCAGGTGGTACAGAGAGGTATTTCATCAGACTTCTCAGCTGGCCCTATGGGACCGAGTGGCCAGTTGTGTCCTGGAGTAGTTAGAAATTTGATAACATGGCCTTGTAGTGACTCTCTCAGTTCCCGTGTCTCAGGCCTGCTCCTAAATAAACTACTCAGGCTGGGCTTTTATCACAGGATGGGCTCTGGGAGAGTCCATGTTTAGGAAGGAGGAAATATAATTGTTTTCTCTAGAGATGACTTCTCAGTCTAAATTAGAAAACCTTTCAAAACATCACACGGCTCCCTTGGAGTAATTACTGTATTTTAAAATTAATTTTTTATTTGTGTAACTATGTGTATAATCACATCCCATTTTGACTATTGGATCCATGAAATAAAGAGAATGTCTTTTTTATTCACTATTATATCCCCAGCACATGATAAAAAATTATTTATTAAACAAAACAATGAATATGATTTAAAAACTTTCCTCCAAACCCTATGCTCCTATGGTTGTCAGAACCCACATGCTTTATTTCACCTTTGTTGGGGGTGGGGTTAGTGAGAAAGATCCACATTTATTTTTCTTAGTATCCTCTGATTTTTTTTAATTATAGGATGATAGAAAAATAATTGATGTTAGGATAAAACAGAACTTCATTAATCTCATTAGCCAGATTTATGACATTTCTAATTTAAGTTCCTCATCCCAGTTTTGTATATTCCAAGTAAAATGCCCCCTCCTCAACTCAAGGTTCCCAAAACTGAGGATAATCTGCCAGATATGGAGTCACAAATTAAGTCAGGGGTTCTGCAACCTCCCTGCCTTGTCCTCTTTCCAGAGGCTTCTTTGAAGATTAGCTGAGGAGCGTAGCTCTGGGAGGAAAGGGGTTTCCCGCCTCGCGCAAGTTCCTTATGAATCTGCTGAGACTGAAGGAAAACAAGGGTGAGGGGTTGGAAATTAAAAGTGTTTATTCTTAACAGCTCAGTCTCTCCTCACTCTGAATCCTGGATGCTCGGTTCTCTCCACCAGCGCTACCTGATGTGCCTCTCTCCCCCCTGGGATCCCAAGCTCGGTCTGTCTGGCCGCAGGGCTTGCTCTGCGTCCCCCCTTGCCTTGTCCTCTGTAGGCGGGTCCCTGGTGACTGGCGGGTGCCTGGCCAATTATGCTCAGGAACTCAGGAAAGGGCAACCTCTCCACCCTCTCCAGGGCTGGTGCCTGTGACTGACCAGCCTCTCCGTCCTGGTAAACATCCCATAGATGTGCAAATGGGCTTTAGGAAGACCAGGAGGAAATCCTGGTCAAAAATTTCCATTTTCCTCACAGGCCAGTATAATAAAAGAATGGAAATGTATTCAGTGTTGCTGTGCTTTTCACAGACATACACAGTCCCGTTAAAGGAGGGCTCGGTAGCCTCATTACAGTTGAAGGAGATGAGGCTCAGAGAGAGAGTATGTGAACAGCTCAAGTCCCCATAGCCAATGCCCGTGCTGTTAGCTATGACATTTAAGAGCTGCTTGAAATTAACTTTCAGTTTCTTTTGAGTAAACAGTGGGTTTTTCCTCCCCTGTGCCCTCATTGTTAATCCTTGAGGGCGGCTGAGAAGTATCTTAATCAGGGCCTCTGACCTTGTCATTCATTCTTTTTCTTACTGTCCAGCTAACTGCAGGCACCCTCAGCAATGGAAATGGAGCTGCTCTGGACTCCAGAAGAGCAGGTCTGGTCAAAGAAAGTACCCCAAAGACCTCACAGCAAGCCCAGGCCAGTGCTTTTTCATGGGTGTGTTTTCTCTTTCCCTCCATCTCCCTCCCTCCTCTCTCCCCAAGCCCTTTCTCTCTCTGCATCTGCCTGCTTCCTTCCTTAATTTTGGGAGGAAGGATACGGTAAGAGGATGTCTTTGCTTAACTTTCTTTATTTTTGCTGAAATGCAAGTTTATTTAAAATTGACCTCTGAGGATTTACTAGAGTTTTTACTTTTGGGCACTCCAACAATTGAGACTGTACCGCCTCAGCATGGAATCTAAGTCTATGGAAATAAATCATGGTGGAAAGCTCATTATTTCTTAATTATAGGACATATTAGTATCTAGCTTTAAGAATTCCCAGCGGGTTAAAGGAACATTTTGGTTTAGAGGAAAGTTTCCACCTTAAACTTTCTGCTAGAGAGACATGAATGAAGTATAATTATCATTAGTTTAAAATAAAGATTAGACAAAAAGAAAACCACACAGGAATGAAAGACATGCTTTAAATACTTTGGAGATGAGCCAGGAGCCAGGGCTCAAACGTCAATTGCTTTTTGCAATAATACTCTCTGCTCTTATTTGGAATTAAGTCCAAAGGAGGAACTCAGAAACTACAGTTCTGGTTTTATTCCAGGTAAAACTGGGTAGGCAGATTTGCTTTGCATCTGAAGGACAACTAGGGTAAGAGTAACTCTAATCTGAGCTGGATTTCAGTAAGTAACAGCCATTTCAAAAAGTTATGATTAGATATTAAATTTTACATATTTGAATAAGATATTCAGTATATTATTTAAATCCATTTGAGACCTTTCCTTCTATACATAAACTTAAAATACTACAAGTTGAGATTAGGGAATAATTTACATGAAGGCTTCCTTTAGCAAGTACATAAATCCCTGTGTGTGTGAGCTGAGGATTGTATCAAGTCCTCCTCCTGGGGAATGAGGTCTCATAACAGCCTTTCCTCCTGTTCATTCCCCAAAGCTGTGTCACTGCATCTTTTTAGCTCTTCAGTTGAGATCCCCCTGCCCACCTTTCATTCAGTTTGCTGATGTTTATGGAGCACCTGCCACCTGCCAGGCACTGTGCTAAATGTTGGGAACAGAATAGTAGAGACAGGAGCGACCCCTGTTCTCGGAAAGCTGTCAGTTTGGAGGGGAGAAGAGGATCAAGTAAGCAAATTAGAGGTGAGATAAATATAGCTGACAAGTCGGGAGTCAAAGGAAGTAGATATAACAGGGGAACCAGCAAACAGGGTGTACATGATTCTAGGGAAATGCATGATCTTCTTTTTGAAACCCTAGGAAGATGAAGCATTTATGAAATAACAACAGTGCTGGTGATGATAGTAACAACAACTAGCATTTGTTAAGTACTTACCATCTGCAAGACATTTAAATAACTCTATGAAACTTAAATTCATATTGCTAAGTGAAAGAAGCTAATATGAAAAATCTACATACTGTATGACTCCAACTATATGACTCTGAAAAGGCAAACCTATGGAGACACTAGAAAAATCAGTGGTTGTCAAAGATTTGGGGGTAGATTTTTAGAGCAGTGAAACCACTCTGAATGATACCATAATGGTGGATACATGTTTACATTTGTCCAGTCACAGAATATATAACACAAAGAGTGAACCCTAATATAAACTACAGACCTCAGTTAATAATGTGTCAACATCGACTCATCTATTGAAAGAAATGTACCACACTAATACAAAATGTTAATAAGGAAAATTGTAGGTAGTATTTTGGACCATACTTTCTGTTCAGTTTTTTGTAAATTTAAAACTGCTGGGAAAATCGATTAAGTAAAAAAAAAAAAAATTCTATGAGGAACTTACTAAACTTAGCATGATCTTTTAGGTGAACAGACAAGACTCAAGAGAGTTGCCTGACTCCCCACAACCAGTAAGGGGCTGAACTAGAACTTGAATCCAAGTGTCTGACCAGGTCCCTGCTCCTACGCTCAGTAAGACTAGACCCTCCTGCCTGATTCCTCCCTCCCATTTCTAACCTGCTCTTTCTCCCCCTCTCCCCCCTTAGCTGTGAATGACCTCACTACTCCTCTGGGCATTTAGACTCAGAACCTCAGAAATACATTCTTGTCCTTTTCCTCCCTCCTACAACCCCACAGCTGCAGGCACATTACCAAGTCCCACGGGTCCCTCTTCCTGAGTCTCTCGACCCCACTTTCTTTCACCTTTTCTCGCCATCTACCACTGCCGTGGTCCATTGATCCTTCTCCATTTCTATTGCCTCTTGGGGACGTCACCTGCTTCTGGACTCACGGGTTCTCTTCTTCCTTTTCATTTCCCCATGCTAACTCCGGACTGACCATTCCAACAATTACTCATTGTCACGTCTGGCTCCTGACACTCAATGAATAGTAAATATTTTTGAGGGTGATGATGACGATATTGATGGAGCTAATGTAGCTGATCATATCCACCTTTAAACTTTTCACCCAGAACCTCAAAGCAAATATGAGCGCCAATCTAAACAACGGTGGTGGGCTTCAGTATTTGGTGCTTGACTTTTTTCTGATTTGGGGAAGACTTAGCTAGCATTACCATTCTTATTTTCATTCCTTAACCGTGCTCACACCCCCCTAAGTAGGCGTTTTATTAAAGTCCCTTCATCCAAGTCAGCTGGGGTGAATTCTGTTTCCTGCTGGCACTTACTTATAAGGAGGATGTTCAATGCATATTTACGAAACTCACTGAGAACTGCAAGTCCTTTCTATCTTTTGTTGTTTTTATTGTTGTATTTGTTGAACCTAGCACAAAAATTTTGCAACAAAAGTCAAAATGCCTTTCAGTTCTTCCTATGAATTCCTACTCTGTGTTTTGTTTGGAATATTCTTATTACATTTTCAAGGAAGTATAATTTTCTTTTAAATGCACGATCGTTTACAATGTTGTTATATTTATATAATTTAATAAAAAGGCCTCTTAGCCACTCTTTTTTTCCTAAAGAATTGTGTCTCAAATGGACTAATGAAAATAAATGGGAAATAGGATTTAGACATATAAATTCTAGTTTTATAACTAGTTTTGTAACTGAACACATGTAGAGGTTAAATCATGCCATTTAAAGATCCGGAGCATTTGCTGAATCCCCTTACTGGTTTTATTTCCTCTTTCCTATAAACAGTATGCTATTAGAGCAGAGACGGGTAAATCCTTGTTTTCATATATTTTCACTGGAATTATTGGAATAAGGTCTAACCTACTGCTCATTAAGCGATTTAGTTGTTGTTTTCTGTGGTTTAAGCTAGGGTTAATTCCCATGCGTCCTACTGTTCACATTTTTCTCTCATTACTGATTAACCTGATCATAGCTGTCCCTTTAACTATTTTCAGAATTTCCGTATGTGAAAACGGAAGCCTGTGCATCGTTTCAAGGGAGTGGATGCTTATTTGCATTGCCTTGTACCATGTGCAGGTGACCTTGGACAAGCCCTTTAGCCTGTCTGGATTCAGTGTCCTGTCTGAGGGGGGGGCTGATAATGCCTTCCTACAGCCAAACATGTTGAAGAGCATGATGCAAATGTAACTCTATATTTAGATACACTTGATAGTATTATTTAATGTCTTTTAGTCCCCTGAGAGTCAAAATACTCTGAAAAATATTTCAGCTAGTCTCAACTAGAAGATCTCACCTAGAAAACAAACGATGTCGTTTTTCTTGAATAATTTTTGCCTCAATGCTCAAAAAAGGGCATATATACACATATGTATATGTGTGAGGGTCTGTGTATTAGACATCATCCTTGGTATCCTCTTTTCTTTTCCCTACCTTTGGTAACAAATAACATTTTTGCAAAATGAATATCCCAAATTGAGCATTTTTCTTTGATGTCGATGGTCCTCAAGAGGAACACTTGGGAAATATATTCCTGTTTGGTATGACTTTGCTTTAGATATTTCAAAAACATTATAGGGAACATTTTCTTGTTGTTGTTGTATTTTTTAAAAAGTGCAATAGTCTTTGTTTTGAATATATATATTTTTTTTCCCTGAAGAGTGTTTCCTCTTGGATTTTCTGAGCTAGTACGTTGGTATTTGTGGTCTAAATGTTTCAGTAAATGTAAGAAAACAATGTTCATTACTAAAGCTAAGAGGGGATATGAGGAATCTGTGTTTTTAAGTTGAACAGTATTGAGATTAACCTCTGTAGCCTGGACTCAAAATTGGAAATATAAGAAAGAAATGAAGTAAAATAAATGTAGACAAATGACCCTTGAATTCATGCATTATTATGTGGTGGACTATTGGCAGCATGTTTTTGATTCTGAACTCTCCTTTCCTCTATTCTACACATTTTGAGATCAAAATTCTCTCTTCTTTAAAATAGATTATGATTAAGAGAATAATAATGGGCATTTAGTCCAGAAAGTCTGCTGTAACAGGAGCAGGAAAACATTTCAAAGGTAACACAATATACATTTATTTCTTACTGATGTAATGCCAGTTCAGTATGGCTGGTGGGAGGTAGGGCTCTTGCTCTGCACATTCATTGACAGATTCAGCCTCCTGCCATCCCTAGTCCCACCTGCTCTAGGTCCTTGGGGTTCTGTCTAGTCACCTGGCTGATAGGGAAATGGACGAAGATCATGCCTTGCAGGCATTTATAGGTCAGGCCAATAAATGGCACACATCAATTCATCTCATATTCTAGTGTCATGACATACCTGACTGTAAAGGAGGTTGAAAAATCAATTCAGTAGCGTTCCCGGGAAGAAGAAAATGTGTAGCATTTATCAGATGCTTACAAGTGCCAGATACTGTCCTGAATTCATTTATGAACCAATTCATTAAATCCTTAGAAAAACCCTAAGAGACAGATATTTTAATTATCGATTTACCAAATGAAGAAACTGAAGCACGGAGAAGTAACTTAATTTGGTTGAGGCATAGAACTAATGAGTGGCTGAACCAGGATATGGGATCAAGTAATCTGGTTTAGAACTCACTTCACAACTATTATACATTCTGCTTTTATATATGTAGACATGGTTTATAGAATCATGTTCCTGTTCACTAAACGTAGAAAATAAATAAATATTAGATTTTTTTCTTTATCATAAAACTTATACAATAATAATACCTAGGATTGGCATAGTGGCTGTGTGAGGCAGGTCCAGAGAGGTTTAGGCGTGGCATCAGGGAGCTTTAAAGTGGCTTCCCTTTGGCCTATCGGTTCCACGCACTTCCTAAGGAGACTCTTAAATGAATGCAAGAAGGAACATTTATCACACAATGTTGTTTAAAATAGCAAAAAATGTTGTTTAAAATAGCAAAAAAAAAAAAAAAAGTAGCACACAATGTGTCCCTGGGAAACAACCTAGCTGTCTGATAATAAATATGTTAGACTTTGAGATATACAGTGGATCATTCTGTAAACACCAGAGATGAGAAGATATACACACTTATGATGTGAAATATGTTTGTTTGCTATTTGCAAATATACAAGTTGAAAAATAATACATACGTCAGGAAATTAGGTTTTTTTAAAAAAGTGTATTTGCATAGAAAAAACTCAAAAAAGACATAAGAAAATGTAATATCGATTAACTCTAGGTGGTAGAATTTTTTATTTTTAAAATGTTGCTTATGTTTTCTTATATTTCTATAAAAGCATGATTTCTTTGTATGATGAAAAAGAAAGTACGACAACAGAAAGTTTAAATTAAAAAGATAACATTTGCTCAGCACGGAGGAAGATGGACAGGTGTACACATTTATAAATTGCACAGAATTTGAGGCCATTCTAAAGGACAGTCAGTTATATTCATTTTTCTGCATTCAGTTACCATATGCTCACTCACCCCGTTACATGTAAGATGCCTATTCTGTGTCTGCCACTTTGGAAGAGCCCAGTGTGTGGCCATAAGAATGACAGTCTGTGCTGTGATCTTAAAGGACTTAATTAGCAGGGTAGGAAAGAAACTGCCCCTAATTCTGAGAGATTAGCACTTATAGATATGTTTTGTTGAGGACCACAGTTTTATGTGCTATAAATTTGTTGAAATTGTGTATGACAACATTCAGTTGTCATTATCAACTTTCAATCATTCAATGGCAGAAAAATTATATTCTAGGTTTGCCAGGTCCTTGGATTCCTTTACTTCAAATGCCTGTGAAAATTCTAAAGAAGCTTCTAGAAGGATCTAGTCAGTGGCTCAAAGGGCCATTTGGTAGGATAGAATCTGATAAAAAAATCTTAAGGACTCTTATGGGTCAAAGTCTTCTGAAATACCTCCATGGGTAAGCTATTGGGAAGTCCTGAATTAAAAGAAAAAACGTTTCCAATTTTCATCGTTCATATTTGAGCCTCTGGAGAGCAAGGAGACAATTGGATTTAATTCAAATTCAACACACATTTATTGTAATTGCATTATAATATTTATTATAATTGCATTATAGCATTTACCGTCACTTCAGAAGTAAGCTCAGTAATTATAGACCTCAGCAATCAGTCATTTTTGCCTTCCCTTGAAGTGTAGGGTACCCTATGTTCTCTGCTGATCCAGAATACTGCACTATAATTGTCTGTTTACTCCACAAGTCTATATATATCCTAGAGGCCCGAGACTATGGGCCCGCATCACTCAGGGTGGTTCCTGAACTACCATAGACACTCAACAAATACCTTCTGGGAAATGATTGTTCCTTTTTTAACATTTAATTGCTCATTAGTATTTCTTTCAAAAACTAGCTAGAGAAGAGGAGGAACGCTTTGTTAGTCATAATCATTTAAAAAGACAGCTAAAGACACTGCAGTGGGAATTAGAAGGTAATAAAATAATTAAAAAATTATTACTTGCCCTCATAGAGCTCACACTTACTGAAAACAATGCATAGAGTCCTATAATCTATATAAATGTAAGTGCATATATATACGTATAGAGAGAGATCATTTTGAACTAAATGGAAACCTGTGTATCATAATATCAGTAATAATAAATCACATTGAGTTCCTAGTATGTGATGGGGTTGTGCTAATCTCCTTATAAACATCTGTTTTACTCTCATGAAACTTTAAGAGGTAGATTCTATTATTTTAAAATTTAAGGAATTGAAGAATGTAGAGTAAATTATTGAAAACATGAAGAGGTGGTGTAGTTGCCTGAGAATTCTGAAGATTTGTTTTCCTGGTATGGAAGTTATTTGTCCAGCATTTCTTATACACTCGGGAGGGAATAGAAAGCCCCATGAGACAGACTGTACCCCCAGGACGGCCAGTCTAGTCAAGACAAAAATATATGTCCAAATAACGAGTAATCAAGCCTTGTCATTGGTGGTCAGAGATGCTGTAAGAGATTAAGAACTGTTAACAATACATCTTCTACTCTTCTTTTCCTTCTTCATCCATTCCTTCCTCTACTAAATAATTATTTCCAGTGTTTTTTCTGGCTTGAGTCAGTGCTAGGTACCAACACGGAACCTGGCATCAGGTTTCCCAGGTTTAAACCCTTGCTTTATCACTTACTAGCTGGCAAACCTCAGGCAAGTCTCTGACCTCCTCTAGGGCTGTTCCTCATCTATCATATGGGGATAATAATAATATTTTTCATCTTTCTTACGAGGGATAATATTATTCATCTCAGGGTTGTGAGGAAGAAATGAAAAAACATATTTCAAGCACCTGGTACAGTTCCTGAAACACAATGTAGACTTTATTACTATTATACTTTTGAAATAATACTTCCACTCCTCTGGAATGCTAGGAGTTTCACACGGGTTTCACTCAGCATAACCGAGAATGTGTTTTTGATCCCTTACACGTCTAGGACAAAAGCTAGTATTGTAAAAGTTTCCATGAAGGTTATACAAAGACAAGGCCTGGTATATTAGTTAAAATGGTGTGTGCATGTGTGTGTGTATGAGAGACAGAGAGAGAACATGCTTGTGCACGCAAGCAAGCTCTGTGTTATTCACTGCACCCGGCATCCTGGATGGTCCAATCAGAGTATTCAATAACAGAGGACAGGCAGGAGTATTCATTTAGGGGTCCTTATGTCTCTTCCATCACCCCACAGAAAGAACTTTTAGGAGAATTTGACCTCAACCGTCCTGACCTATGGGATCACGAAGTCACTTTCTCTCTAGCTTTCCCTCCAGGGAACAGCTTAGCTGTCTCTTGTTCCACTTCTCCCACCAAGATGTCAATACATTGATTTCAGCTTAGCAGAGAGGAGAAGGCTGTAAAATTGAACATGTTCAAGTAAGTGGGGAGATTAGAAGGATGACAGTCCAAGCTACTGTATCCTTTGAAGCTTTTCAGACACAAGTCTAGTGGGTGGTCAAAGTGTCCACGAGAGGTAAAACTGTTTAAGCCTGTTTTCCCTTTGCACAAACTGTCCTGAAATAGCCAGGGTTAATTTCACATCATTATTTAAAGCCTTACAAATAGCCATAGCACCTTACATTATCCCTCGTCATCTAACTGTCTCTTCCAGTGTCTTCCAGTGATCATGCATTTCACTCAGCACAACCGAGAATGTCTTTTTGATCCCTTACACATGTAGGGAAAAAGCTAGTATTCTAAAAGTTTCCATGAAGGTGTAAAAAGACAAGGCCTGTCTTTAAAACCTGTCAACAAATTGACGCTCTGCCCTTCACCAAGTGGACCCTCACCCCCCTCCTCGTAACCGTGAATTGTATCCAGTGATGTGCCTTAACAAACAGAATGCGGAGGAAGCGGAGGATTTGTCCGTAGGATATGTAAAGTACCGCGGCTTGCTCCTTGCCTTCTGTCTTGGGGAGGCCAGGTACCACGCCACAAATGCATTCCACTAACCTACAGAGAGGCCCACGTACTGAGGAGCTGAGGACCCCTATCAGCAGTCCATTCAGGGCGCCATCTTGGAGGTGGAGCCTTGGGCTCCATTCAAGCTTTCAGATGACCGCAACTCTGATTGACATCTTGCGTGCGGCTGCAGGAAAATCCCTGAGCCCGAATCAGTCCCTGAAACTGCTCCTGAATTTCTGGCCCACCGATACTGTGTCATACTGTTTATTCTATCAGTCCACTAAGTGTTGGGATTCTTAATCACATGGCATTAGCTAAGCAATACTGGTCCATTTCAACAAACCTTTTCAAAAGACTTTCTATTTCAAAGTTTTTTTTAGGAAGGATAAAACAGAGTCACACAAAGAAATTGGTGGATGTTGCCAAAGCAGGGGCTGCATATCTCTTTGCTAGAACCCCCAGCTTCTAATTTATTTTTCCTGGGCTGCCTGGGAGGGTGGGCGCTGGGTGGAGGATCACATGGGGCAAAGATGGAGGAGGGAACCGGTGGCAGGCTCAGCTGGTTTTGTGAGCAACAGGGGAGCTCCCTATCTTTAGCTGATGGGCATCATATCCTGGTTCTAAGGAGAATCCTTTAGGTTAAACAACATGTGTCTTTTCTGCTTCTGTGTTCTATGCATAATGTTTTAGCTTTCAATAAACCCATAAAAATCAGCTTTCATGATTTTAAGGGGGAGGAATACAGAGATTGGGACCTTACCCTTAGCACTTGGGGAAGATGTACGAGAAGAGACTGTTTTTGAGTGGAGACTTCTCTAAGTGCCTTAGAAGGGACACTGAGCGGGGACGAGGTGGTTGGAGAGAATCAGTTCTTAGCCACGTGCCATAGTATGTGGCTTGTATGTTCTGGGAACCGTCCCTTACATCCTCCTCCTTTGGTGGGTGATGTTGTGCACAGAACTTTGAAGCGAAGATGCTTGGCTCGTATTCCCCCTTCCAATCAGAGATAAATTCAATTTATGAGATAAATTTTTCTCCAGAGACATTTTTCTTCTACTTGTTTACTGCCATGGAGAAATAGGGTTATAGTCGAAAGACACATTTTCAAGGAAACTGTATAAAAATGGATTATCATAATGACAATGATTTCAATGCATTTTTTTTTATCTTGAGAAGGGTGCTTTTGTTCCAGAAAGTTATGTTACTTACAAGGGAGTGAATTCATCTTTGCAGTAAGACCAATGGCTGAAAAGGTCTGTACAGTACAAATCGTTGGTATAAATTTACAAGATAAAGCACTTGTTTTGGGAATGAGTCCCAGAGCTCACTGTTTTCACATAATCTTATATTGTGGGTAATTATACACAGACATTAACTTGATAAAGATAATTACAAGAATCTATCATTGCTGGGGTTTCGATTTATTTGATCGTGAACTTTAGGGACTTTGGATTAGATGATTATACTGTGTATTTGTGGGTTGGTGAGTGCCTGAAATAGTTACTGAAATTAATACAGAGCACGCTTTTACCTTCTCACAATGAATTTGTCTGATTAATGGCACGGTATTTATTCAGTTGGGGATCTTAAATACCAGATGCAAATTTCAAATAATCACTTGGACAATTGAGTTCAAATATTTAACAGATCAGTGCAGAAAAGATTAAGTTGGAAATTTACTTTAAAGGACAAGTATGTGTGTTACAGAGGTAGAAGGAAACATGGGTAGATTTCAGACATCGTGGTATGGCAGACACATAGATCACATGAGGGTGATATTTTCAATTTCTGGAAATGTTTTATGCCTTACAAGTTTGTGTATATTTTTCTGGCATGTTAGGGAACAGCTCCCAACTCTAGCTGTGTGTAAGTATTCACAGGATATCTTGTTACAAATACAGATTCCTGGGCTCCTCGGGATTCTGAATCATAGATCTGGCCCGGTGCTTACACATTTTTATTTTTAACAAGCTCCCGAGGTGATTCTGATGCATAGCCTACTTTAGAAAGTACTAAATTAGGGCATTCCCATGCAAGTCTGCTCCGAGGTGGAAATATGATACCGTATTAGTTTGCTGCAAAATCATAAATAGGAAAACATAAGAAAAGATGCATCATTTTCTCTCTTTTCCCCACTTATCAGGTCCTGATCCCAAACGTTGTGTCTCTTCTCTTCTTCTTGCTAGAGACATCTATCCTCATGCTATGTCTTTTCCTAGTTTCTTACCCGAGGAAGGGGACCTGCGCAGTCCTCTGGGACTGACACTCAAGTCACCCTCAAGGCCCGCCCTGCTAACCGCCGGGCACTTGCCTTGTTCTCTGGGTTCTGCTCTCACAGAGTGCTTCAGTTTATGTCACTCGGTCTCTGGGTTCTTCTTCCAGTCTCAGTGCTGAAATCCTGTCCAGGAGCTCAGTCCCTCTAGGCCTGGAGTTCAGCCTTGGTTTCCTTCCAGTCTCTTCCCAAGAATGTAAGTCTGGTTTCCAAACCTTGGTCCACAGGCCAGGACAGTCACATGCTGGTTGATGTCCTCTGTGCAGCCTGTTCCTGCTCTGACGCTGCGTTCCACCCATCTACCTGCCCAGATACTCTGTGTTGGAACTTCCCGATGACCCCAGACCCAGGGACTGTCCCACCTGGGAGAACAAGTCTAGTTCCCAGTTCATTCACCGTGTTTTGGGTAACTGAGTCTGGTCAGGTGGTATCCTGAGGCGTGATTCAGCAATTGGGGCATCCTTGGATCTCTTGAATCTGTATAAACAGATTAATAGAGAAATTAAAAACATGTATTTTCTATTCTGGTTTCCTTTTCCTCTTTCTCACTGTCCTGGGTGTGAGACATGAATTTATAACTATGAATTTACAACTATTTACTTTTGTTCTGATCTGTAAACTAAGGCTGTTCAGCCCTTGATTTCAAACAGATTCAAAGAGTTTATCCTGTAGAAGAAACGATTCAAAGGGTGAGTGGTAGCTGTCTTCAAGATTGCCATCCAAATGAGGGTTGAAACTGGATCCAGGTAGGGTGTCCACTTCTGGCTCAGAATAAGGAGGATGTTTCTCTAACAAGGGTGGCGTGAGCAGTCTCTGAAGAAAGAGGCTTCCTCTTACTGGGGGCCCACTAAGAAGCTGAGGGACAGTGGTGGTGACCCCATGGAGGTGATCCTGGAGGAGCGGGCGTCTTGTCCAGCTGCGAGAGCACGGTCAGGATTCACTGGCAGGTCAGTAGCCATGGGTTCAGGAAGTGCACTTATTGCTCTGTGGGGTGGCATGTGGGTCCCAATCCAAGAGAGTACACTGGCTGGCTCAGGGGAGGGTGACGGGCCAGCCTGGTACAAGATACCATCATGGGAGTCTTGATTATATATCACTTGATAAATGTAGCCTTTTATCTATCCTGAGACAAAAGCACTCAGGCCACTTGTCTGCAGTGCTGCTGACAAGGCTAATCTGGAAAGATGCCACATCTTATGGTAGCCTATGAAGTTAAGGATGTTACTTGATGGCTCAGAAAATATGGTTTTGGGATGCTTTTTCAAAAGACCTTGGAAGTTTAATTATTGAATAAGTTTTATTGAACCTCTATTATGTGCTAAGCACTGGACAGAGTGTTGGCTCATTTCAGGGTTATTAATGGGTCTTGATAGTTCATTATATACCATGGGTCTTAACCAGCGTACAGTTTTACAAGCCAGATAACAAGCTCTGATGTTGCTGCACTGGCCATGCCACTCTGGGAGACGTCCAAGCCCAACTGTCCACTGCAGCAAGATGGAACCTTTGGGTTCCAATGCAGGCTGGCCAGCCTTTCCGAGAAAGTTCCATTGTCGAAGTGGGGACAGGGTGGGTTTGGAAGAAAGTTTTACGACTTACTCTTGGCTGTCCACATACTGCCAGCAGTCTGGGCTAGACTGCAGCAGAGCTTGTCTTTCAGTCGAGGCTGATCATAGAAAGCCAAGTTTGCTCCTTAGGCAGAAATTCGTGTGGGTGACTGAGTCTACAGGCCGTGAGAGCTGCAGAGACTTTTGCATCAACATCTTATCATCATCCCGTCAGGGTCGGTAGATAATGGAAGGGTGGATCCTATCTGCCCCCTTTCCTAAGCTTCTGGGACCTGCTGGCTGTGCGCACCCTCCTCCATGATCAGTGCTGTGTCTGTTTTAAGATTCTGTCAAGGCTTTGTTGAAACAGAGTATTGCTCGGGTCCTCTGTATTTGTCTGACTCAGTCACCTTACATGGAAAAAAACCAAAAACTGAAATAAAAATCCTAAAAAGGATTCTCTAAAATGATCCACAGAGTCCACTCCAGTAAACACTAACGGCCTTATTAACTGCAGATCGAATTCCTCCACCTTTCCTTTTAGTTTATGAATGACTGTCGTGGTGAGGGAACTGTAAACTGCAAGGCCCAGGGATAAGTTCCAGCTTGAGAGCTGAGTCTTTTATGAAGTCTTCAAGTTAAAAAGAATAATTTCAAAGCACTCTCCTAAGTTAATTAGAGCCATCAAAGATCATAGAACTTGGATTTTCTATATTGACATTGAAAGTCATAAAGCATTAAAAACATACCTGTATTTTCATCTGTTTTATCAACTGTTCTTTTGGGGTTTGTGGGAGTTGGTGGTAACATAAGTGTTGAGAAGATAGACCCTCTTGGCTTACCATCAGTGAAAGTCAACAGTTAATTTTGTTTCTTCTCAAAGTGGGAATTTAAGGAATGTGGACATTCAGAAGTGTGTGAGCACTTGAGAAAATATAAGGAGAGGCTCTCCATTCATAAGCCCAATTTTTCTTGATGAGAATTATGTAAACAACTTGGACTTAAACATATTTCAGTTGCTATTACATGAACATGCATATGTTTGTAGGGCTTTTCATGACAGAAAAGAAGTCTGAGGCCTGTACATTTGGAGCATTCAGTAACACCAGTGCTCATTTCTGAGCTGCGACTGTGTATCGTCTCATGGCTCATGCTGACACATGCTCAATTCCTGTCATAACCAGAATGGTGTGCCTTGGGCTGATTACATTTTGATAAAACTCTCTATGGAGATTCTAGGCATGGCTGATGTATAACAATGAGGCATATACTGTGTGTGTGTGTGAGCATGTTAGCCAGATGTAGACTTCTATCAGATATCTGACTGAAACGCAACATTTTTCTAAATGTCTAAAAACATGTTTGCCAGTTTAGACTCAGATTTGCTGATATAAAGAGACAATGTTCCAAGCAAACAGGTGTGCACTTTCCTCCTTTGACTGAAAGTGGACGTGCTCAGGACCACCAGTTTTGTTGCAAATGGTGATATGATAGAGAAAGAACCACAGAAACCAGAGCAGAGGTGTGTTGGATTGGCAGTTTGACCAAGACCAAAATCCACACGGAGATGGGAGGTGTTTCTCCGGATGGCAAAGTCAAAGAAATGCCCCCTGTTTTACGCAGCCGGCAACATGCAGATGATAGGCTGATGGGCAAATGACAGGTGTTGGTAGGCAGATGGTCGCAGGGAATGTGTGCTGTTCCTCTTTTGTCCATTACATTAAGGATATTAGGTGTGAAATCGTATTTTGGAAGAGTAGGGAACCAAAAAAGACCTATGATGTACCTTAGGCAGAATTACCTAAAATGTCTGAAATGCTTTACTTTTCCCCATCCCACTGTCTCTAGGAAAAAGTCCAAAGGCCTTCAAGCGGCTCCAATTCCTGAAATCCAGCCCCTACCTACCTCAAAAGCCCCCTTTGCGCCTTTTCAAAAATCTCCTGCTTCTATGCAACTGAGCTTCTTTCAGTTCCTGGACTTGTCATATCCTCCCTGGAACTGGGATCTTCACACGACCTGGTGTTTCTGACCGGAAAACCCTTTTCTCTCCTCCCACCCCAGGCCTTCCACACGGCAAAATGCCACTTGTCTTTCTGGTCTCATTCAAGTGTCCCCTTCTCGAAGGCCTTCCCCGAACCCCTCATGCCCCTGGCGAGTCCAGGCCTTCCCCCTGCATGTCCCCACAGCCCACTCACCTCTCCTGCATGGCACTCACCACCTCTGGACTCATCGGACTAAAACTTGTCTTTCCTGTTACACTGTGAGCTCCACGTGTTCATTGCCATATCCAAGAACCTCACCTGATGCCTTCCACTTGGTTTGTGACCAACTTCCTGAAGTATTAGGAAGTAAAGCTGAATATGGAGATTCTGGGAGAGTGAATACTTGACTGTAAAGCATGAGGAATAGTAAATACTCATGGGTTGGTAATGAAATAAGTCATGTAAAGCATCTACTGAAGTTCCTGGTACACAGGGCTGATCAATTTGTAGCTTGTAAGTAGCTTTAGGTTCTTTTTTGGAATTATAGAAATAAGAAATACTAAATATATTCCCTACTCAGATGTGTCAACAGTCCTTAAACTCAGCAGATTGAAAATGAAACTTAAGGTCTTTTCCTGCGATCCTGTACTATTACGCTACTCCCAACCTCGGTGCACCATGACCGGCCTGGATAACCACCCTCAACATCTCCGTCTTCCTCCCCAATAACCAGTCCTCAACAAATCCTGATTTTGTGTTTCTCAATCCACCCACTTCTCTCCATCTTCAGTTCTTCCACCCTAGTCCGCCTACCATCATCTTATTCCCAGACAGTAGAGTGACTTCATAAGTGATCCTCCTGGTCCACGCCTGCCTTCCCTCCAAGCCAGTACTCTCCTGGTAGCGAGGACGATCATTTGAAAACTTGTATCTAACAGTGTCACACATAGGCAGCTTTGCTATTCAGTTTCCAACATAAACACACACACATACATATACGCACACATATACATATATACGTATATATATGTATATACCCATACACATAATCTCCTTAAAACGGCATGAAGGACCTTCCAACCTCACCCTTTGCTGCTTTCCCAGCTTTCTCTTTATTCCTTTTATTCTGGTCTTCCTGCTACCTCTCTGAGACCCTGCCGCTTGCTGTAAAAACCATCTGTCTCCTAATATTCTCCAACGATGCCTGTTTTCCCTATTTAACTCTTACATATTTTTCACTTCTCAGCTCAGACGTCACTTGCGCGTGGAAGTCAACTCCTAGCCATTCCCGGTCTAGTTAAGAGCTCCCGTCACATATTCTCAGTGTGCCGGTAACTTCCCTGCGAAGTGCTCACCACAGCTGCAGCTTTGTACTTCTTTGTGTGGCTTCTTAATTGTCAAACTTTGTTATTATACCATAAGGATCATGATAAAAGGGACCAAGCCTTTCATAGCCACCATTGTAGACTGGGCCTGACACATAGTCGTGTTCATGAATATCTCCTTTATCTGAAACTTGTCTCCGTTATTTGAAACAGAAGCATGCATTTCTGTTTTTAGAAACACGTGCGTCCCGCGATTCTCTGCGGTGCGGCCGTCAGAGGCGCCGCGTCCCTGGAGGCAGACGCGGGCTCCTTCCGTGAGCTCCCGCGCACCTGCAGCCAGAGGTATTTTGATTTTGTTTTTGCAGCTGACGATAAAAATCAAAGGCCTACTTTTAAAGTGAACTTAAATTTGGAGTCGAATGTGGATTTTATGAGTATCTTCAGTCTCTCATTAAGATCTAGGAAAGTTATGGCTTCATCTTGGATAGTTTCACCCCATAAATCACTCCTGAGAAATTCTTTAGCTAAATCATGAAGCAGAACTCTCTCTGTCCTAGTGGACGTCACCAATAAAGTAGTGCCTCTAATAAGGGATAGAGGCTCTAGTGAAAGGATTAGAGAAGGAATGTTAGCCCAGAGGACAAAGGGGTTTTCATTTGTACTCGGCCATCAGAGACAGGGGCTAAGTCCTGATGAATCTTTCGCTATCTTTGGAAGCAACTGGCCCATTAGGCATCTTGGACTCGAGATCCATGTGGCAGGAGCGGTAGCAGCTTTCCACACAGCCAACAAGTTGGATGTGCAGGTGTGAATAGTTGAAAGTGCGCATCTGAGCACAGATAAGATGGAAAAAGAAACCATTGAAAATCTGAGCAGAAAAAGGCCGTTTGGCACACGAGCAAATAGAATACCATGCGGAATGTCGCAGGCGATCAAGCTCAGCTGTCTCCTCCCGTCTGGGACTCATGGCCTTGCTACGCTGAAGAACTAGGTGGTTATTCTTAGGGATATGTACCCCACAGAAAGGTCTTTTTCTTAAACTTGTCTGTTATTCCCCCACATAATAAAATCCCTGGGCCTACACAGAATGTAGATGAAGAATTAGGAGAAGGAACGTTTTTTTGAAAAGCTCTCTTTGGGAATGTGGATGTAAATATAAGCACTTAACATTTTTCGAGGCAGCTCATGTCCCTTTTTCTTTCACTAGTCCCGTTATTAACTGAGCCCATTATTATGACTGGACAATAGCTCTCTACTGATGTACGTCATCCATTGCCATTTGATATTAAATGGCAAAAAAGCGACTTCTTTTGCCAAAAAAAGCAATGCGTTAAGGGTGTTCCCTGGAAGGAGTGGTAATAGATTTGAAACGATTCTTACTAATTTGTAAAAGCTGACACCAACATTAGAGATATATGGGAGATGAGAAGAAATAAGAGACCCTATGAAGTTAATGATCACTTAAGAATTACTATTTATTAGTCAATTCTTTAATAGGGGAAAAACCCCATGTATGTGTTTGAGCAAACTATGTATAGTCATTTGTGATTACAGGAATTACATAGATCTCTCAAAAAGACTTATTCTCCGAAATTACAAATCAGACAAAGCCATATATTATACCCTTCATGGGCCTTTAAAAAAATACTACTATACACGAGTAACCCACACCTGATCTCACATCAAAATGCATGTTCTTCTAGGGCTGCTCTGGCATGCCACCCTATTTTAGTTGGGTCCCTTTCAATCCCAAGTCCACAGCAGCATCTCCTTCCCAAGCATTGCCTGTGGTGGAGACATGCACTTCTAGAGCTCATGTTCTGGGTCGCCTGCCATGCCTCTGTGGTGAACCTGTCTGTCCCCAGGAAAGGTATGTCTTTCCCATGCAGTCACATGCCACTTGTTTGCATTCTTTGGATTCTTTTATACAGTCATAACATCTAGCTGTCTTTCAATCCTGTGTATGGTTAGCCCTTTTACCTTTAAAATACCCATCCTAATGCTACAGACAGTGCAACTTAGTCAGTCCTGTTTCTGTTATACATTTTGGTCCTGGAAAATCCATATTACCTGCTCATAACACCGTCTGACTGTCATGTAGATTGTTTATAGTTTTTCTTTCATTATGGCCTGTTGTTTCCTTTAGACTAAATCTAAACTCCTTGCCGTGATCAACAGGACCCTGACTTGGCTGTCATGTACCTCTCCTGACAGAGGTCCTGTCCCTCTCATCCTTTCCCACTGCATTCCAGTCTCTCTGACCTTGTTCAAATATAAGACTTTTTGTTTTTTTCTGCCTCAGGATCTTTGCACTTGCTGCTCTCTCTGCCTAGAACATTGTTTGCCCCAAGCTTCACATGTGAGGCTTCCAGTTAAAATTCAGTATTCTCAGGGATGCTTTTCCTAATCATCCTGCCTAAAGCGAGTCACTCTTTATAGCACTTTAGATGGTAGCATATAATAATGAACTAGTTTGCTTATTCATGTTTTGGTTTAAGTCCCTTAAGAAAATGCAAATCCCATGAAGGCAGGGCCCATATAGATGGTAGCATATAATAATGAACTAGTTTGCTTATTCATGTTTTGGTTTAAGTCCCTTAAGAAAATGCAAATCCCATGAAGGCAGGGCCCATATATGCTTGACGCTCACAGTCCATATCCCAGCTTCTATAGAGTCTTGCACTCATAGGTGTTCAATAAGTACTTCTCTGACCATGGGAATGTTAGGAATAATTTCTTAGCTGAGATAAAGTGCTATTTATTCTAAGAGAATTCATTTAAACAAAAATTTACAAAACTGATAGAGTGCATTATGAGATCAACATCTCCATCTAAGAAATGAGTATATGTGTGTATGACATACACTGCACCCTACCGTGTGCCTGCAAACTCTGACACTCTAATTGAATTATATTACATATCATGAGCAATTGAAGCACAGGGGGAGGACAAGTCATTCTGGAAACTAGGGACAAACTGACACCAACCTTGGCCCTTAGTGTGGGTTATAATTCCCTCAAGTGAGGCATGAACTCAGCTTGGAAGGTGCTTTGAGGTATGGCATTTTATTTTAATGTCAGTCTGTTGTATTCTCAGTCTCTGGCCTGATGCTGGTACCTTGTAGATTCTCAAATATCTGTTGAATGCTTGAGGAATCCATGCAGTATCTCACAACTTGGTAATCTGTATTTAGCTTAAGCTATTTTTACTACTCAAGTTAATGATTTTTTTTTCTTGCTAAAACAACATATTGCTAATTTTATATCAAAAGTCTGTAGGGAAACACAATTCACTTTATAGCCAATTTTGCTGAAATGTATTGGCCCTGCAAAGCGAGAGACATTTACACTTTGAAATATGCATTGTCACTTACTCTTCAAAAACATAGTAGTTTTCCTTAGCTGTTTCTTGGCTTAATCAGTCCCCAAAGCTGAATAAATGAGAGAAATGCAAAGTGTGTGAGCATTAAACTACATTCTGGCAAGGTGACTTTACTTTGTTCATGGTAACGTAATTATTAACAAACCACTGTTTTGTCTAGATAATTTTCCTCATAAAGTATTATTGGGTTATGAAATATAGTGATTCCAGGAAAAAAAGAAAATGTTTCTAGTATAGAGAGTGATCCCAAAATACTAAGTTAAAAAAATGCTATTATGACATCATTTTCACCTGTGAAAAGTACAAAATTAAATACAAAATAATGGTAAGGCTGCCAGAGATGGTGTTTTCAAAATTGCCAGTGGGTCTTGGTGTTGATTTTGAAAATAATTTAGTTATATATACCTTAAAAATGTCACTGTGTTTGGAACCAGTATTACCACTTCTAGGAATTAATAATACAGATAAAGAGGTATGCACATAGGTTTATGTACAAGTACGCTCATCACAGCATTGGTGAGAAAAACAAAAAGGAAACAATATAATGCCCAAATATTAGGGCTGTAGCGATATACAAAATGAAACATGCTTATGGTTTAATTCTCATTTGCCATTGAAATGAATGTTTACACTTAGAAAGACTATTTAATGACATTGTGGAAATGCTCAGTTGGTAAAGTTAAGTAAAAAACGTAGGACATGAAAGTAAATGCGTAAGAGGTAAAAAGGTCTCTCGGAATCTAGTCTGTAGATTTGCTTAGTTTACCTTGCATGGTGTTAATTTTTTTAATTAGTTGACAATATTTAAAAACCAGGATATTTCATTTTAAAAGAACCTTATTTTAAGGTCCTAGAGATTTGGCAACACTCAGGGCACGCCCGTCTGGAAGCAGCAATGACCCGAATACGGGGAGGCGCAACCCCTTTAGATCCAGCATAAGTTCTCCGGATGGTCACGGTCACCAGCACACCTATTATTCCTGACCTGTTGCCTTGCTGGCGTGTGAATTCTTGGCTTCTACGCAGCATGATGTGATTTTGCAAAATATGCATGCATACGCGTGGAATGTTAGCAAAACTTCTCGCAGGGTGGCAGGATAATGGGTGATTTTCTTTTTCTTCTTTATAGTTTTTGTGTTTTCCAAATTGTATAACAAAAATACGTATTGCTTTACTGATTAGAGAAGGGCAACTTATTTTAAAATGTAAACCACTAAACACCATAGCGCCCCATGATAGCAGATTACAAATGGCAAATGTTAACATTAATTTTAAGGAAAAATTACGTTCGTGAATTCCTTTAACCAGAATAGTAGACCAGGTTATTGATGCCTTTTTTCATTCGCAGTGTTTTTTTTTCCAGTTATTTAATAAGAACACATTATTGAAATCTAAATGAGATGGAACAGTCTTACTAGACTAAATTGCTTTTTTTCCCCTTGGAAAGTATTGTACTTTCACCTCCGTTCTAAATAAATAATAGCCTCACCTTTAAGAAAAGCATTTTGCTCACTGTTCAGGTAATAAATACTTCTGATAATATGAGGCAAAGGAATGAAATTGTTATTCAGATCTTTGATTTTGTGAAGAATATGGAATCTTAAAGTTTTATTAAAATGCTAGTGAATTAGATAAACTAACTGCAATGGAAGGAATATGCCGTAACCCTGAATTGGTGATATACAATTTTTCGCCCCCAGTTTTACTGAAATATAATTGACATACAAAACCCTTATTAGTTTAGGGGGTACATAAGGCAGACATACTGATTTCGTATTTGTGTTTATGATGAAATGATCACTGTGGTAAGTTTAGTTAACACATTTTTTTCCTTGTGATGAGAACTAAAGATCTACTCTCGTAGCACTTTTCAAATATATAATACAGGATTATTAACTATGGTCACCCTGCTGCACATTAGCTCTTCAGGACTTATTTACCTTATAACTACAAGTTTGTACCTTTTGACTACCTTCCTCCAGTTCCCCCACCTCTTACCCCCGACCTCTGGTAACCAGCAATCTCTTCTCTGTTTCTATGAGTTTGTTTTATTCAGGCTCCACATATATGTGAAATCATGGAGTATTTGTCTCTGTCTGATATCTCTCACTTGACAAATTGCCTTCAAGGTCCATCCATATTGTCCCAAATGGCAGGATTTTCTTGTTTATTATGGCTGAATAATATTCCACATTATTATGAATATCTATCTCTATCTTCAAAAGTGCCAAAGCCAAGGAATACAGGGAAAGTTGAGAAATTCTTTTTGACAAAAAGACATTACAACTAAATGCAATGTGGGATCCTAATATTGATCCTAGACCATCAGAAAAATATCTGTAAAGGTCACTGAACAATAGAAAAAAACTTGGATTATTAGCTAGATGATAGTACTGCTCCAATATAAAATGTCCTGACTTTAAAACTGCACTGTGGTTATTTAAGATATCCCCATGTTTAGTAAATACACTGTGAAACAAATAAGTAAAGGAATATATTGTCTCCTACTTACTTTTAAATGGGTCACAAATAGTTTTTTCATAAATATAAACATGTGCATATATATTTACATCTCTACCTCCTCTGTCTAAGGAAATGGAAAGTGAGACAGATAAAACTAATGGAGGAAAGTATAAAAAATGATGGATCTGGTAAAGTGTATATGGAGGTTATTTACACTGCGCTTGAACATTTTCTATTACTTAAAATTATATCAAAATGAAAATTCCAGAAATGTTCTAGTTATAATGTACCCTTTCTTGTCTCATCACCTGACACCCCCAGCACGGGGCTCCAGCCCCCTCAGACAATGTACCTCGCCAATCATGTGTTTTCCTGGCTACCCTTTCTGACCCAGTATTTCCTCTTTCTCGAATTCTGTCCTTTGCCTTTTCTGCTTATCTAACGTGTCACATCCTTCAAGACCTAGCACAGGAGTCATTACTTTTGGAAGACCTCTAGCATTCTTCTAGCAGGCCTTCTAACCTCATTCAGATTTAATTCACCCTTTCCCGTTTGTTCACAGTCTCTGATGCCTGCTGCTGGTACAGTCTGTCAGAGCATGCCGGGTTATAGTGTGGTAACAAGGCCCAAATCTCAGAGGGCTAAAGCAACTGAGCTTTCTCATTATAGTGAAGTGTCCTGAGGGTTGGAAGGTAGGGCTTTGCACGCAGTGGTCCCTCAGCGCCTGAGGCTGATGGAAACTATCTTGACGTGTGCTTCCACGATGGCACATCACAGGGAAAGGAACCTGGGAAATCAGGTACTGTCTCTTAAAGCTTCTCATCCGAAATGCCTTAAGTCACTTTTGTTCATTTTTCTTTCTTTAAACAATCATATGGGCTTCTGTCACAGGGAGTGGGAGGTGTAGTCTGACTGGAAGGAGACCGAACGGCCCTCAGGATGGCCATTCACAGGGATCATCACAGCACTCAAACGTTATCATGCATGGTGGTTTTCTCCAGCAAATTTTGATAGCAGCTTCTATGTCCTACTCATCCTGCCACTCAACCCTTCAAGCCTAATGCTTAGCACTAACCGGGGGGCTTAATGCTTATGGTCTGACTGCATGGACATCGACACACTTGCCCAAGGTCATGGAACCTCTGGGATGTGGATTCATGTCTCTGAGTTTCTAGTCCTGTGCAGTTTCCACTACACCATGCAATAAAAATCCGTCGACTTCCCTGACATGGTTCCACTCTTATTAAGTTGTGATCTGCCACTAGGAACTACCCCAACTTTTCGATACTAGTTAATATTTTATAGGTCTCAGTCTAAATGCAATAACCCATTTTAGAATTTGCCTGCAGCCAAGAAAACCAAAGAAATGGATTGATTAAAGTCCCATAGATGAAAACACATTTTATCTTTTTCAACCTGTAATGACTTCTCACTTTTGCTTTTGAGAGTCTTCCATCATTTCTTTCATGGCTCTTTTCATTGCAGACTAGGCCACAGGGTCTTTTACAATTGCATGCTTTTAATAACAAAGGCCGAGAAAATTCCAAGAGCCTTCAAAAGGTACAGGGAATATCAAAGTCTGAAATATGTCTTCCAAAGTAAATTTCACCAGGATGGCGTATGTTCTTGGGTAGCTCATGAAATTAAAAAAAAAAAATCTGATTATGGTACAATCAGGTTCCCACCCATCTTTTGATTTATTTATTTGTTGTTGTCTTTATTATTATTAATTTCTCAGGTCCTAGTGGAACACCGAACCCTGCTGGTCCTATCCTTCTCTTTGGGAAGGAGGAGAATGGAATTGACTGTGGCGACAGGGCCGGGAAAGAGGAGGCTCTGAGAGAGGGTTTGCCTGTTAGGTATGTTGAATCATTATCACTTCAGTGAAAAGCAATGAAATGGGCACTCGAGCAGATTGGTATGGTTCTCAGTACAAGTCAGAATTTCAGCGTGTGGCAGAAAATGAATAGAGATGATCAATGCAGGAGGCAGCCTGCAGGAGTAACAAGAAGGCAAAGCTTCTGTTGCCTGGATCCCAGGAAGCTGAGTTTTGTGGAGGGTTTCTCATCCTGCTGTATATCATGGCCACGTCTGGCACCAACCACTGAGATAGGACAAAAGTGGAACTGCCTTGCTTATGCGGATTCCCACATGTAAAATGGAACCAATCTGTGTATCTTTGATTTGGGATAGCGTTTCAGTATCTCCCTGCGAGGGTGAGCGGTCCCTAAGTGACAGATCATTTTAGGAGGCTTCTAACTAAGAGGAGCAAGCCTGTTTTGATAACATAAAATTGGCAGGAACTTGAGCTTGAAATTTGAATGGAGCCCAAACTGAATATCTGCGTGCATTTGAAGAGGCACAGATGATTTTATGCAAGTTGTTTGTTTATGGAACGCTTCCCCTGGGCATATCTGCAGGCTCACATGGGCTGAAAGTGGAAGGGGAGATAGAAACAGTTTGGTTAACATGACTAGCCTTTTTTGTTTGTTTCTCCCTAGTAACAAAAAGCCAAATAAAAATATAATATCTAACATTTATGGAACACTTTTACTGAGTTGGACCTAGACTAAATGCTTTGAAATTACTTAGAGTTACTACTATTCTCATTTATTGATAGGAAAATAAGGCTCACGTAGATCAGGAGCTGCTCCCATGCCACACAGCAGTAAGTGGCAGACCAGGTTTTAAACCCAGGCACTCTGTTTTCAGAATCCCATTGCTTTAACTTGGCACTGTACTATGTGGACCTTTTTTGATAACACAGTAACTCTGGGGGATTAAGTTGCTATTTAATACTCAAATTGAATAGTCTAATGAAAAGAATGATAGAAAACTCAGATAGATAACGTCAAATTTGTCTCTCTTACCCTAAACTCTGTTGAACATTCTCTTCTGCATAAGAAAGCTCCATTCATTCCCAGGAAATTGAATAGAACACCCTATTAAGTGACTAGGCCTTTAGATTTTTGACCATCTAATCAGAGCCTTCCATAATACCATCAGTGAGAAAAGAGAATAATTCCTATTTCCCCCAATCTGATAAGACACAATTTATCCATTGTATTTAGGTTTGACATAGTGGCACTAAGGAGTCTGTTTATGGCTTCTTTGATTGAACCTCTTTCTCTCTATTTCCTCCACTCCTGTGGTGAGAATTTGGAAAGGTAAGGCATGTGCTAGAAGGATAAAAAAATGGAGTAACAGGAGGTGGGAGCTTACCGTAATTTAAGGACTTATGGTATCATAGGGATAGCCTCCTTCTGAGTAAGGGTTAGCCGAGCTGAAGATGCTCGAATCATCCCAGATGCCTTCTCTTATACCCCATATGAATATATCAGAAATCCTAATCGCTCCATTCAAAAGATATTTTTTTTATGGAGGTACATACAATAAAATGCACACAATTAGTATACTGCTCAGTGCATTTTGACAGGTATAGACACTCATGTAACCATCACCCAGGTCAAGATATCAAACATCCTCACAGTTTTTTTCCCCTTTTACCTATTTTACCAATCAACCCACCCACTTTCCTATGGTAATCACCAGTCTTTGTCTTTTTTGATTCCACATTTAAATGAAATCATACAGTATTTGTCTTTTTCTGTCTGACTTATTTCATTAGCGTAATACCCTCTAGGTCCATACAATGTGTTGCAAATAACAAGATTTCATTCTTTTTTTATGGCTGAGTAATATTGCACTGTATATATGTACCACTTCTTTATCTGTTCACCTACTGATGGACACTTAGGTTGCTTCCATATCTCAGCTATTGTAAATAATACTGCAATAAACATAGGGGTGCATATTATCTTTTTGAATTGGTGTTTTTATTTTCTTTGGGTAAATACTAGGATTTATTGAACTACAATTAAATTTGGAATTGGAACTGGAATTACTGGATTATAAGGCAGTTCTATTTTAAATTTTTTGAGGACCCTCCATTCTGTTATTCTGTTTTCCACAGTGGCTGCACCAGCTCACACTCCCACTAACAGTGCTCAAGCGTTCTCTTTTCCCCACATCCTCACCAACACTTCTTATTTCTGGTCTTTTTGATACTAGCCATTCTAACTGGTGTGAGGTGACATTGCGTTTTTTTTTATTTGCCTTTCCCTGATGATTAACAATGTGAAGCATCTTTTCATGTGTCTGTTGGCCATTGGTATATCTTTGGAAAAATGTTCAGGTCCTCTGCCTATTTTTTAATTGGATTGATTGAGGTGTTTTTGGTGTTGAGTTGTAGGAGTTTTAATGTATTTTGAATATTAATCCCTTACTAGATATATCATTTGCAAATATCTTTTCCCATTTAGTAGGTTGTGTATTAATTTTGTTGATGGTTTTCTTTGCTGTGCAGAAGCTTTTTAGTTTGACATAGTTCCACTTGTGACTTTTGCTTTTGTTTCACTTGCCTGGGGAGACATATACAAAAAAAACTACTAATGCTGATATTCAAGAGTTTACTGCCTGTGTGTTCCTCTAGGAGTATTATGGTTTCAGGTCTTACATTTAGATCTTTTATTCACTTTGATTTTATTTTTGTGTGTGGTGTAAGACAGTGATCCAGTTTCATTCTTTTGCATGTCAAAATTTTTGACAATTTTTCCAGTGCCATTTATTGAAGAGACTCTCTTTTGCTCATTGTATATTCTTGCCTACTTTGCCCTATACTAACTACCATATAGGTGTGGGTTTGTGTCTGGGCTCTCTATTCTGTTTCATTGATCTATGGGTCTGTTGTGCCAGTACCATACTGTTGTCATTACTGCTACTTTGTAGTGTAGTTTGAAATCAAAGACTGTGATATCCCCATTTTTGTTCTTCTTTGTCGAGCTTGCTTTGGCTACTTGGGGTTTTGTGTGGTCCCATATAAATTTTAGAATTATTTGATGTAGTTCTGTGAAAAATGCTATTGGTATTTTGATAACAGTGCTTTGAATCTGTAGATTGCATTGGGTATTATGGTGATCTTAACAATACGAATTCTTTCTTTCCATGAGATTGGAATATGTTTCCATTGATTTGTGTTATCTTCAGTTTCTTTTTTCATTGTCTTATAGCTTTCAGAGTACAGGTCTTTCACCTCCTTAGTTAAATTTACTCCTAGGTATTTTGTATATTCTGATTCAATTGTAAATGTGATTCTTTTCTAAGTTTCTCTTTCTGCTAGTTATTTGTATATAGAAATGCAACAGATTTCTGTACAATGATTTTGTGTCTTGCCACTTTCCTGAAATCGTTTATTCTAATAGGTTTTTCATGGGTTTTTTAAGGTTTTCTATGTATAGTATGACATCACCTGAAAATAGTGACAGTTTTACTTCTTCCTTACCAGTTTCTATGCCTTTTATTTCTTTTTCTTTTCTGATTGCTTTAGCTGGGACATCCAATACTATATTGAATAAAAGTGGTGAGGTAGGTATACTTGTTTTGTTCCTGATCTTAGAAGTAAAACTTTCAACTTTTTATCCTTGAGTATATTAGCTGTGAGTTTTGTGTATGGCCTTTATTATATTGAGACATATTCCCTCTATACCTACTTTGTTGAGATTTTTATCATGAATGTAAGCTGAATTTTGTCAAATGCTTTTTCATCATCCATTGACATGAACACGTGGTTTTTATCTTTCCTTTTGTTAATGTAATGTATCACATTGATTGATTTGTGGATACTGAACCATCCTTTCAACTCTGGAATAAATCTCACTTTGTTGTGGTAAATGATATTTTCAATATACTTTTGAACCCACTATGCTAATGTATATATATTTTTGAGGAGTTTTACATCTATGTTCAGGAGGGATATTAGTCTGTAATTTTCTTTTTTGTAATCTTTTTCTGGTTTTGGTATTGGAGTGATACAGCCTTCATGGAATGAATAGGAAGCTTTCCTTTGCTTCAATTTTTTTGGAATAGTTCAACAAAGATAAGTATTAACTCTTCTTAAATGTTTCATAGAATTCTCCTGAAAAACCAAATAAATGTTCCTCGAATTTCTGTTGGGGAATTCTTTGATGATCAATTCAACTTCATTAATACAATTGGTCTATTAAGATATTCTGTTCTTTTCTGGTTCAATCTTGGAAGATGACCTGTTTCTAGGAATTTAATCATTTCTTCCTGGTTGTCCAATTGGTTGGCATATAATTTTTTATAGTAATCTCTTATATTCATCTGTATTTCTCTGGAGTCCATTGTAACTCCCCTCTTTCATCTCTGACCTGAGTTCTCTCTCTTTTTTTCCCCCTTGGTGAGCCTAGATGAAGGTTTATCTTTCCAAAGAACCACCTCTTTGTGTCATTGAAATCTGTATTTTTTTTTTACTATTTATTTCTGCTCTAATCTTTATTATTCCCTTCCTTCTTTTAACTGTGGGCTTTGTTCTTCTTTTCCTAGTTCCTTTAGGTGCATGATTAGATTGAGATTTTCCTTGTTTTGTGAGTTACGCCTGTATCGCTGTGAAAATCTCTCTTAGAACCTCTTTTGTTACATCCCAAAGAATTTGAACCATTGTATTTCTATTTTCATTATTCTCCAAATATATTTTTTGTTTCCTCTTTGATTTTTTTCATTGGGTGGTTCAGTAACACTCTGTTTAGCCTTCATGTGTTTGTATTTTTTCTAGTTTCTGAATTCTAATTGATCTCCAGTTTCATACCATTGGAGTTGGAAAAAATGCTTGGTATGATTTCAGTCTTCTTGAATTTACCAAGACTTTGTGGCCTAACACATGATCAATCTTGGAGAATGTCCCACATGCACTTGAAAAGAATATGTATTCTGCTATTTTTGAATGTAATACTCTGTATATATCTATTATGTGCATTTGGCATGATGTTGTTCAAAGATACTGTTTCCTTATTGATTTTCTGTCTGGATGATTTATCCATTAATGTCAGTAGGGTGTTAAAGTCCTGTACTATTATTGTATTACTGTCAATTTCTCCCTTTGTGTCTGTTAATATTTGCTTTATATACTGAGGTACTCCTGTATGGGTGCATGGATATTTACAATTGTTACATCTTTATGCCAAATTAAGCATTTAATCATTATATAATGTTTTTTTGGTCTCTTGTTACAATCTTTGTTTTAAGTCTATTTTGTCTGATTTAAGTATTGCTATTCCAGCCTTTTCATCATTTCTATTTGCATGGAATATCTTTTTCCATCCCTTCATTTTGGTGTGAAGTAAATCTTTTGTAAGCAGTATATAGTTGGGCCTTGTTTTTTTAATCTATTCAGTCATTCTATGTCTTTTGATTGGAGCATTTGGTCCATTTACATTTAAAGTAATTATGGTACGTATGCACAGACTACCATTTTGTTAAATATTTTCTGGTTGTTTTTGTCACTGTTTTCTGATTCTTTCTTCTTCTCTTGCTCTATTCCCTTGTGAATGATGACTTTCTTTGGTGTCAGTGTTGGATTCCTTTCTCTTTATTTATTTTTTTGCATCTATCAAGGATTTTTGATTTGTGGTTACCATGGATCTCATTTATGATACCCTAGGTATATAGCATTCTGTGTTTAGTTGATGGCCGCTTAAGTTTGAAGGCATTCTAACAGCACTATATTATTTACTCCCTCTCCACCACATTTTGTACATATCATGCCTTCTTTTATACCTTTTTATACAGTGATTCCTTTAACTAATTTTTAGAAGTAGTTGATTTTACTACTTTATCTTTTATCTTTCATACTAGCTTTGAAGTGACTGATCTACTACCTTTGCTATATGTTTGCTGCGACCAGTGAAATTTTTCCTTTCAAAATTTTCCTGCTTATAGTTATGCCCTTTTCTTTTCCTCTCAAAGAAGTCCCTTTAACATTTCTTGTAATGTTGGTTTAATAGTGGTGAATTCTTTAGTTTATGTTTGTCCATGAAGCTCTTTATCTTTCCTTCAATTCTGAATGATAACCTTGCTGGGTAGACTATTCTCGGTTGGAGGCTTTTACCTTTCAGCACTTGGAAGAGGTGTGTTCACTCAGGCCTCAGTTCTTCCTTGGAGGAATTGCCTGTGTGCATGTGGGAGGGGTGCGTTCAGGCTCCTTCTACACCACTCCCTGGACCTGCCTCCTGTGGTTGTTTAACCTCTATGTTTTACACTTGAAGCGGGCAGGCCCGGGACAAAGGTTGCCCCACTGGCCCTTGAAGAATCCTGAAGAAAGGTAAAGAACATGGTGAATTTGGAACTCTCGTGGGTGCCAAGTCAGCAAATGCTTTGATCACTTGTACAGAAAGGCTGAAAACTCCACTGCCATCTCACTGGGTGGCATTTTCTTTCTCTAGGACCCACAGTGCCTGTCTTATAGAAAGGCATCCCCTCTACAGTTACAAAAGCTGATCATCATACATTTTAATAAAGTGAGAGCTACTCTGTAGTGTTTTAGTTCCTATAATTATACACAGTTTAAAGTTAGAGAATTGACTGATACTATCAAAAGCATATGTTTTAAGAAAAGGAGGAGATTGCAACTATGTCAAAGATTCCAATTAATGTTAACAAACAGAAGAGGTGAGGAGTTAACAGCATAATGGTTAAGGACATTAGTTTGGCCAACTAACTAACTGTGACACCTTGGGCAAATTTCTTAATACTTCTAAGCTTTGATTTCCTCAACTGTATAATAAGCTAGTAGAGTCAAAGCATTTATTACAGTGTTTGGCACAAAAAAGCACTCTATAAATGCTACACATTATTATTATTAGGAGGAGGTGTAATGTGGTAGAAGATCAGAAATCCTACCCCAGTTCTACCCCTGATATCAATCCCAAAAGTATGTACAGTAATGGGGATTATGCTGGGATATCACATAGAACAATCAATAAGAGGTAAAAGAATATATAAAAACTTAAGTGTGATGACAGAATATGAGTAATTACATGGAGTTTCACTTCATGTGTGACACACTGGCAATAGAAAATAAAGCTGAGATGGAACCTATTTCTGTTGGAATGAACCCTCACCCCTCCCCAGTTATTACCCAGGCTCTCTGTTGTGTTGTTGCTGAGCTGTTTTGTGGTCCAATGACCCTTCTTCTTGACGCAATCCATTTTCTGAGCAACTCTGCCAGGAGATCTGAGAGCAGATGGCACCTTATTGTTCAAGAAAGTGGTACTTTTGTTGAGTGTTTGATCACATTTTTCTGTAGGGGACTAGCTGTCAGTGACTTGTGCCATCAGAATAAGATAAATGCCAAAGAAAATGAAAACAGCGTATTTTCTAAGCCTGTCAGAGAATGTATTGACAACTGCATGAAACCCCAAAAACATGGCTTCAATGGTTAAAACATATGAAAGGAGCATTTTCATTTTCTCAGTTAAATCTTGGGTTTGAAGGCTATTTATGTACCATAAAAATATGAAGGCAAGCAACGTGTATAGTGACCTATTTAATATAGTAGGAAGGTTAAAGATGACTTCATTTATTCAACAGACATTATGAATACCCACTATGTCATGCATTGTCTGATGCACTGGAGGTGAACCAGACACAGCCCCTCAGTTAGGGTGAGCTCAGCCTCAAGGGTGAGAAAGACATATAGATGGATAAATTAAGCCATGTAACAAATAATGTGGTTATTCTTTACTACTGTACTCATGGATTCGTTCTCTGCCTTTCCTTTCGTGCTTTGTACCTTCGGAGTCTGACCCCGATGAATTGATCCCTTACCAGCTGGCTTCCAGTTGAGTTCAGCCAGAGGAGTACCTGGCAGGAGGGTCAGAGGGGTCACAGTTTTCTCCCTCACTTCCTCCCTGCTTTGAAATAAGCTTCTCACGGTGTTGTGCCCTTCCATGGCTACATCTCCTTCCAGCCTCTGCCCCTCTGCAGCTCCAGTCTCACTGTGTTCTGGGCAATACTGCTTCCTTCTCCCTTGAAGGGAAGACATCTTAAAACCTTGGATTTATTTGACAAAATGAAAATACTCCTTTCTTCCCACTTCTTTTGGTAGCAACTACATTGTTGCTATTCTCTGGGTGCCTGAACATTTCTTATGTTTTCCTTTAACTGCACAATATCTCAGAAGTAGATCTTTATTTATACTCTCTTCACTTGGAACACTGATTTGAAGTCTGTGTCTTGCTGGAACTCTGACAGATGCAAGGACTATAATAGAGATACTAGTTTATTCAACATTCATTTACTCACAGACTTTGAGTGCCTCTGGGTAACAGTGTCTTGGTTATAAGGTATAAGCCAGTACTTCCTAACAGAATTTGATGGGAATATTCTGTACCACCCAATATGCTACCCACTAGTACATGTGATTATTGAGCGATTGAATTTCAAATTTTATTTAATGTTAATTAAGTGTGTATAGCCACACTCAGCTATTGGTTAGTGGCTACTGTATCGGGCAGCACAAGGATGGACTAATTTTAACAGAAGCCTGACTAACTCTTCTGGACAGAGGTAGATTGGAGAAAGGGCAGGATTTGTTCTGAACTATGACTAGGAAGGTAACATTTGGGCTGCTTTGTTGGTGAGTAGGTCTTTATCCAGCAGAGATACAGAAGGAAGGGTGCATTCTGGGCAAAAGGAATGTCTTATGTAAATACTGAGAGGCTCTGGCATATTTTTGAAAGGTAAGCTCAGAGCATCACATGGTATTCAAAGTGGTCGGGTTGTAATGATTAAGAGCAATGTGTTGGGAAAAGTTGAAAGCATGGGGTTGGGCTGCATGTTGACAAACTTTGTTTCGTGCCCTTAGCTCACTGCTCTTTTCAAGTCGATCATTTATTAACCATGACAGTAATATGTTCGTATTCCATTGAGCTTTCAACTTCAAAAATATTCCAGTGATTATTTACATGATGCTCAATTTGTTGGCAAAGTGGATTCACTATTATTTGTGTAATAGGTACAACAGATGATATGTTCATGATCTAGCTTGATGCAAGGATGCGTAACATGTCATAGAGCATAGATGAGGTGCGTGTAGATGAGACTTGAGAGGATTAGAGAATTCCTGGATAAATTGTGAAGTTTCTGCTTGACCTGAAGAATTGGTAAGAGTTTTTCAGGGGAATCTGTCTGTGTGGGTTGGGTATTGGAGGGGAGGGGAGGTAGGAGTGGAATAGGGTGTGTTCCTGTCAGAAAGCAGTGATGTGAGATAACAGGACTGAGAGAAGGTAGGAATGGTCTAAGGGCTCACATCCAACAGATGTGTTTCATCACGCTGGATGAATCGCTGGTCTGGAGACATGTAAAACTGGAATATCAGTTAGAAAGCTGCAGCAGTAACGCAAGAAAAACATTGTGGTGTTTGAATACAGGTTCTGATAAAGAATATGTCTGATTTGTGTTCCTTTGCACTTCCAAAGCTTATTTATGTTTCTCTGAAAAATAAACTAACAACTTTGCTTTTGCTTGGGTCATAATAATAAGAGCTCTTACTTTACAGATGAATAAATGGAGGCTCAGAGAAGTCCCGTCCCTTTCCCAGGGTCACCCTTAGTAACCTGAAGAGCAGGACTTAAATCCTGGCCCTGTGCTTCTAGACCAGACTCATCAAATTCTATCCTTCTTCATGAAATTCTGCTAATTTACCCTATGCCAATAGTCATTATTTGGTGATGAAGGTGTCTGTCCTTTTCCCTGGAATATTGAGTTAAGCTGTAAATAAGAGTATCTAATCTAGAATACACTTCAGAAAGTTCATACCTGTCTTGTAGACTCTGAGTAGAAGGCGATGACCGTTTTAAGACAGCTGGACACACGTGTGCCCGTGCGGTCAGGATCAGCCCCGGCACCCGTTCACGGCTGTCATTCAACTGACTGAATGTGATTCAACTTCTTAATATTTTCATTGATCCAAATACTTTTTAGTTTAAATGTTTCAATGTGAATAACGTTGAATGTGGAATGTAATTATTTTTATGGGATTTTAAGGGGACATGGTTGACAGATTTGGAAAATATCTTTTCTTGTAAGAGACCAGATCATTTACAATAAATAAGCTTCTGGATGAAGATTTATAGCCAGTGGGATTTGTGTTCACAGGATTCATCTTAACATCACCATGACACGAGAGGCTCATCAACTCTCACCTGTTTATTTATTTTGTTATTAAGGTATCATTGATATACAATCTTACGAAGGGTTCACATGAGCAACATTGTGGTTACTACATTCACCCCTATTATCAAGTCCCCACCACATACCCCGTTACAGTCACTGTCCATCAGCGTAGTAAGATGCTATAGAATCACTACTTGTCTTCTCTGTGTTATACTGCCTTCCCCATGCCCCCCCTACATTATGTGTGCTAATCGTGATGCCCCTTTTTCCCCTTCTCTCTCCCTTCCCACCCATCTTCCCCAGTCCCTTTCCCTTTGGTAACTGGTAGTCCGTTCTTGGGTTCTGTGAGTCTGCTCCTGTTTTGTTCCTTCAGTTTTTTCTTTGTTCTTATACTCCACGAATGAGTGGAGTAATTTGATACTTGTCTTTTTCGGCTTGGCTTATTTCACTGAGCATAATACCCTCTAGCTCCATCCATGTTGCGAATGGTAGGGTTGTTTTCTTCTTATGGCTGAATAATATTCCATTGTGGATATGTAGCACATCTTTTTTATCCGTTCATCTACTGATGGACACTTAGATTGCTTCCATGTCTTGGCTATTGTAAATAGTGCTGCGTTAAACATAGGGGTGCATATGTCTTTTTTAATCTGTTCATCTATTTCTTTTATAAGGACTTTTTCTGCCCAAAGACAGATGTCAGCAAATTGCATTTAGAGATGTTCCTTGAGGCAGAGAGTCCTGCAATTTCACTAGTTTAATAGAGAATTTATTGTTTCTAGAAAAATTACCAGAAGGACTTACTATAGGATCTAACTTTTTTCTCACTTCAGATATGTTCTACAAACAATATAATTTGGCTAGAGGTAGGAAGTTGTCTGGATGTTCCCAAAACCCAACCCTTACTCAGCTCCCTGGTGGATATCTAGTAGCCCACCCCCAAGAAGGCATTGCCGGACCTTCATGCTTCCCGTCAGGCCCGCACGAGTCCATCATTGTCACAGCTGATGGCACACACTGAAACAGAATGTGCCGACCACCTCACCCTTGTAAACTTGCCATTTTCCCACGGAATCTGACCTCCTATTGATTACTCTCTGAACAACCATTCTTAGAAATAGAATTCTATTAGTTTTCATTAAAACATCTGTCAACCAATTGGATGAAAAGGGGGCAGGAGAGGAGAGCTTATGGCATGTCACACCTTCTGACACGCTTCCTGAATGAATGCTTTGGACTTTCAGTTGAGGACTGGAGAACAAAATCACAGGGAATCCTAATTACTAGAATAATAGGAATGCTAGCAAGTCCCTATTTACATATGTAACTTCTCTAGGTGCAGAAACGGGACACCTTGATAGGTCTGAGGATCCGGGACCGTAAGAATTTTTGTTGTGCGGAAACATACAAAATGTGGAAAATACTGGTGAGAAATGAATTTCTGTAAGTGTCAGAAGGCCAGGTCATGAAAGGTCTGGATCCACACTGAAGAAGTTGGATTTTGTCCCTGTGCAGTGGGGAACTGCTGAGAGGCATTAAGCAGAGAAATTATATAAACACTAGAAGGCTCCTTGCACTTGCGTGATAAACCTGAGCTTCGTGGTCGTCAGACCTGGAGCAGCACGAGATCTGGAAACATAGTACTCTCTTCCGGATGAGTCTATATTTGACTAAAGGACTAGGGGACTCGTCTCTAAAGCAGCCCCACAGCACTGACACTGGGCTTGGCACAGGGGAATGGTTGGCTTGGCTGAAGCTGGCAATGCTCGGCTATACTGGGGTCTCTCAGTGGCGTTATCCTTTCTCTAGGGAGCCTAGAGCCGACAGAAACCATTGCAATTGAGTCAAGTGGTCTTCAGTGAGCTAAAAGTCACAAGAGTGGCCAATCAACTGTTGTCAAGAGAAAATCCTAAGTCAGGCATTTGGAAAATAATGAGTCATGATTCATAGCACCAGCCTAGCTTCAGCCCTCAGGCAAATGAAACGAAATCAGTAAAAGTTCAGTAGAAACTTGACTTATTCTAATTCTAAAGCACCTCAGCTTTAAAAGCATAGCGTCCACCACAGGCTTAAAGAGAAAACACTTCATTTACTTCTAGAGTTAGACTTCAAGTTCAATATTGGTTCGGATCTCTCTAATGGTGTAAATTTTGGACAAGTCACTTAAAAAGTAAAAAGTAAAAAACTGGCCAAATCTGCCTCAGGGGGGCTTGCAAGCTGCCAGAGGGCAGGGACTGTGTCTATCACCTGCACAGCTGAATCCCTACTGAATGGCACAGAATCAGACACATGGCATGAATCTAGCAGATGTTTGTGGATGGAGTGAATGAGGGACGGAGAACTAAATGCTGTAGTACATTGTGAAATGCTTTGTAAACCAGAGAACGCTACATGTATGATAGTATCATGATGTTTCACGCTCACATCAAAAGTGCATCACATATCAAAGATCCTACGTTTTTCCCCTAACACCAAAAGGCAATAGCTAAATGAACTGTGGATTATTTATTTCTTAGCCCATCCTGTGCATTTTCTCATGCATGCTTTGTGATAAGTCTAAGACTAGGAACTATCATTATCCCAATTTATAGATGAGACAATCCAGCCAGAGGATAGGTTAAGTAAATTTCCCAAGATAACACAGCAGGAAGAGGAGACAGCAAGACTTACATTCAGGTCTGTCTACCTCCAAAGGCTACGATGCATTTGGCTTCCCACATGAAAGCCTTAGTCTTTCCTTTTATTCTAAAGCATATTGTAGTTTTAAAACAATCAAATGTCAAGCTGTCAGGTCCTACTGAAGGTGTCTACTTAGTGGAAATGGAATTACAGAATTAAATAGGGCATCTTGTTTAATTCAGTAGTTGTCTTTTCAGCCCCCAAACTCTACAATTCTATTAATACTTTTTTTTTTACTAAGGATTCAATTTATTTGGCTTCATCTACATAAAATCAATGTGGGAGAAAGGTTGGGTTCCTCATTCACAGACTTAGGTGTCTATCATTTTTTTGTATGTGTGAAATTCCACTTTCTATCTATTACTTTTCATTTGTAAAGCATAAAATACTCCTTAAACAATCAATGCCCTTCTCTAGAAGATGGCAGACTGTTCTTTGTGCCATTGTTTAATATACTTTCAATGTTTCTAGAAGGTAAAGCCATTATTCTTAGAAGACAAATGTGAAAAATACTGCTTAACAGCCTAAGTCAAGTGAAGCAAAGGGAGTTTTATTGTAAGTGTGTGGGGGGGAAATTCATAGAGGCCTGTTTCCAGAGTCATTGCCTGTCTCACCCACCTTCTCGGCTTCTGTCCCCTCCCAATCCATCCCTTTCCTCACGGTCAGCTGTGGCTGCTCAGGACAGGGATGCCTCCGCTCCTGAGCCTGTCTTCCCCAAACCAACTCAGTGTTGGAGACATTATTCCAAAACGGTGGGAAAGGCGATCAGTCAAGGATCCACTCTGTTGCATTCATCAGTGGCCAAGGTGGTTGGGTTCATCTACCGAATGGCATGTGATACTTAATGGCACATACAGCCTATGCTACAATGGGGGATGATCCAGAAGAAAACAGCTGGAGTGTCTGATATAAGAGGGTGTCTCCTCTGAAATGGAATACGAATGTGTGAACATTATTAGAAGAATGTTCACCACTCTGAAAAGAACGTCACACCCAGACATGCTTCAAAGGAGATTGAATTAAAATTTCAAACTTCAAAAACAAAATTAATTTTCTCTAAAATATTAAGTTCATGTATAAGCCTGAGGAAGAACCAGTATATGTCATCCTTTGAATGCGTTTAAAAAATTTTTTTTGCATAGTCTATAAGTACATTGACCCCAGACAGGTCTCTGAATCATGAAAGTATCAGTTACTAAATTAATTTGAGTTGTTTGACTGCTTTGCAGAAGTATCCGAAGGAAATACTGTCTGAAAACGCAAATGCTGTAAGTGTTTTAAATTTATAATAGGTGTGGACTTCCATCACATTCCCTTACTTGTAGTTCATTTGGTCAGAGTAGCTCAAATAAGCCTTTAATACACCACTAAAGTCTGTTTATCTATTAGTATTGAAACAAGCTGTCAAGAGAAGTGGGAGCTCACCTAACTGCTGTCATTAAATATTTCTGTCTTTTTTTATCCCTTAGAATCTCGGTGTTTCACTTCCTTTATCTGTCAAATGGTGATCCATCCACTAGAAAAAAATAATTTTGAATACCTACTAGGTATGTATGGCTTGCACATTTCTTAAGAAGCTAAAGGTGGAATGAATTTGGAAAGGATAAATTGTCATACACACTAAGAACAAAGAAAAAACTGAAGGAACAAAACAGCAGCAGACTCACAGAACCCAAGAATGGACTAACAGTTACCAAAGGGAAAGGGACTGGGGAAGATGGGCGGGAAGGGAGGGATAAGGGGGAAAAAGGGATATTACGATTAGCACACGTAATGTAGCAGGTAGGGGACACAGGGAAGGTAGAATAACACAGAGAAGACAAGTAGTGATTCTATAGCATCTCACTACGCTGATGGACAGTGACTGTAATGGGGTATGTGGTGGGGACTTGATCAAAGGGGGGTCTAGTAACCATAATATTGCTCATGTCATTGTACATTAATAATAGCAAAAAAAATTGTAATACACACACAAAACAGTTAGTTTCTTTTTCTGGATCTGGTAGTGTATACAAGGAAATAGAAAGGTCTTTTGGTCTTCCGGGCAACTGCCAATGGAAAGCCGCCACAGGAAGCATCCACTGCCCAAATAGTGAAGGATACAAGAGAGCTGAGTGCACTGCGGCCCTGGCCAACGTGCAGAAAGCTGAGAGACGGAGAGGTGCGTATTGCTCTGTTTATTCTGGCAAAATGAAAGCCTTCTCCCGTTTACTTTCCTTCCTATTAATATGCTACACAGACTGTCACCATATCCCATTTTCTTCTGTTTGCAGGGCTTTCTGAAGGTGACGCGGGGTGCCTAATGAAGAATGACAAGCACCTAATATCAGTCAAACGTTTCATTATTCCTTTTACATTAATCTCCCTTTCTGCAAAGATTAGTCAAAGTGCTTAACGGGAGAAACTTGGAGAAAATACAGACAGCATGGAGATTAAATTAATTCTGGCCTTTTGAACATAAGTAAAGAATTTGTCTGAGTGTTGAAAAAAGTAGTAAAACCAGATTCCACTTCAGCAAGAGCAATTTAATCACTGCCCAAAACAGAAGAGTCTGTACACTTGGGCATCCCTAGCTTTAAATTGAACTCATGAAGAACTGTTTTATAGATTGTGTGATTTCTTAGCTCAAGCTTGAACTGGCAAATAAAAAATCCTGCACCTTCAGGATGTATTCGAAACCCAGGTTTTCTTTTTCAAGAATTTTCCTCATTATTTCTCAAATCATCTCTTAGTAATCTTTTAGCAATTATCTATGCTTGTTGGCCAAAAAAGTCCTCTGCTCCTCCTCTGAGTTCTACCAGAGAAATTCAGGGAGCTCTTCCAAGTTAGGACGATGGAGACAGTGTCTTGAGAACTGGAAAGAGAAGTGGGAAGAGAATAGATTCAACTTACCCCCTGAACCGGAGACAGAAGCCGAGTTCTTCTGTGAACTTGACCCTGGTCCTTTTGCACGAGTCACCAGCTGTCTTCTGTCTAAACTGGCAAGGAGTGCTAAGTAGAAAGAATGATGTTCTAATAAGCCATTTATTGAGCTCTTTTACTCTTTGCTAAACACTGAGGTAGAGAACTTTATATTAATAACTTGACCTAGCCTTCAAATGGCATCGATATATTTTTATTGTATAGATAAGGAAATTCACTGTTTGGGTGGAAGTCCTGGACGTTGTGGTAAAATGTGATTACTCATATGGAGGTGAATCCTTTTGGGACAGAAGATAAAGATTCCAGGAGAAAGACTTTCTCCAAATAAGCTTTCTTCAACTCCCCTCAACCTATCCTGTGAAATGAACCTAGGTAGATCACCTAGCAGGGGTGTAGCAGGTGGGAGTGAATCAAGGAATTATGATTTTGGAGCAAACAAAATCTGTATAAAGTCAGTCTTGTCTCTCCTAACATAACGCCATAACTTCATTCAAAGCATGGCCAGTATGATGCAATCAACAAAATGTTTCCCTGGGCAAGTGATCCTTTTAAGTTGTTACCAGTCAGGACCAAGGAGCCAGCGTTACAGGGGGAAGCCTACTGATCTTGTGAACACAGCTTTCAGGGTCAGAGAATCTGGCCCCAGAATGGATCTTTAAACCCCTGCCAGGGAAAATGGGGTTCAGGGAGCAGACACATCAACACCTCCTGGGGGGCTGTCAGAAATGAAGCATTTCAGGCCCTACCAGCCTGCTGAATGGTAAGCCACTGTAACTCCAGGGAGAGGAAATCCTGGGGCAAAATACCTCTAAAACTGAAATCAGTCAAAGGGAGAAATAAAGTTTAAAACCCGTTGATTGCTTACAAACACTGTGGTCTAGGGGCCGTCTCTCTCCTGCTCCAGCAGAAGCAAGCAAAGCCTCCCTGCAACTGCTCAGGTGGTCACCCAGGTAATTGCCCATTGATACGGAGATGAACTACTTCTCTCCTCCCCTTAGAAACACCTGTTGATATGGAGCTGCACTAAAGCCAGGCAAAAGAATGTGGAAATACTGCAATTTTACCCACAGCCACATTTTAACGAGATGCCCACATAATGAGCATGCACCTAAGAGTTCAGTGACATGGCTTTATGCCACTCGTTCACTGGCATACAATCCTGGCCAGGCATCAAAATCACTTTGGAGTTTTGTAAACCTACAGTCTTGCCAACCTCAGTGTCCATCTTTGGGGGGTGAGAATGGGCAAAATAGGTTTGCTAAACTCCACATGGGATTGTGATGTTTAGGCCTTGGAGATTTTCTAGGCAGGTAACAGAGATCCCGCCAAGGATGGAGAAAGCTCTCTCAGTGGCTGGGGACTCTCTGAGTAGTGGTTCCAATGGCAACAGAAAATCCTGTCTTCTCTTCCAGGCCTTTCATTTCTCTTCTGAATTTTAAAGATGGTTGAAGCTTTCTAGAATCATTCTGTTGTTTCCTTTATCATTTTGTCCCTCTTCTTCCAAACTCTATCTATTCATCCCCTCCTCGTAAGGAGAAAGAGGAGAAGCAAGAAAGAGTGTGGGAAGAACGGGTGATTCCTTTTCTTTTTCGTCCTCTCTTCAGTTCTGCTTCTGGGGAAAGGATGAGGGCAACTGACAGGGAAAGGCTTCTGCACCCTCCTCCTCTCTGCTTCTGGAAGGCAGCTGCCTAGTGCCCCCTCCTCCTCTCTGCTTCTGGAAAGCAGCTGCCTAGTGCACCCTCCTCCTCTCTGCTTCTGGAAAGCAGCTGCCTTCTGCACCCTCCTCCTCTCTGCTTCTGGAAGGCAGCTGCCTAGTGCACCCTCCTCCTCTCTGCTTCTGGAAGGCAGCTGCCTAGTGCACCCTCCTCCTCTCTGCTTCTGTAA
>JAQQAC010025234.1:33042396-33079946 GCA_029783875.1 Phataginus tricuspis | reverse complement strand
CTCTGCTTCTGGAAGGCAGCTGCCTAGTGCACCCTCCTCCTCTCTGCTTCTGGAAAGCAGCTGCCTAGTGCACCCTCCTCCTCTCTGCTTCTGGAAGGCAGCTGCCTATTTTTTCTTAGTAACCAACGAAGGTTTGGCCTCCCCCCTCATACGTGCCCTGCATCACATGTATTGCTCATGTTTCTGACCCAGAGCATATTTGGAAAAGCGAACATTTCAAAAGTGGGTTGTTTGGTATTCAAACCCTTCTACTCTCTCCAAGGCAACAGAGCTAAAATGTCTTCGTTGAAATACCCACAAAATACAATAATTCATAAATCCACATCTGCGCTTATGCATACGCTTCTCCAGTTGCCATGGATGATATAGTTGTCTTTGCGTCTCCAACCATTTGGAGCAATTGCTCTGGAATCTCCTTTCCGGAGCTGCCTCACAAGCTCTCCTAAGGAACAGGGAGGGGGCACTCCAAGGAAAAAGTGGGGCGTCATGACGTTTTGCTTTGGCAGCCATACTTTCAATATTTTGCTTTTCTCTCATCCTCACAAATGATCTCTCGGCAATGTTTATATTAATAGCTGTCATTTTAAGTGTTTATTTCTTGGCACCATGGGTTTCAGGGCCTCTGGGCATCTGAACAAAATTTACTAAACAAAATGACAAAATTAACCAAATAAGCCCACATAAAGAGTGCATAAGCCTATGAAGAGAGTTAAGGTCACAGAGGCAAACCCACTACCGACCCAGCCCTAACGACGCACGGCTGGAGCTGTCCTCGGTGAGGGGTGCCCTCATCCAGATCTCCTTTTGAAGATTGCATCTATTCTTTTCTTGGGGGCAGTTTATTCCTTTAATGGATAGACGTCTTCAATAAGCACCAGGCTACCATTAGACATACTTAACATTTGGATGGATTTGAGATTACGTCAGGGCTGAGCTCTCCTTCCAACTCCGTCATGATCCATCTGTCACGTGAGAGTCAATATCCTTCCTCAGCTCTAAAATGCTACATCTGTCGTTAGGGTTGTTGTGAGGAATTGACGTTTTTCATGAAAAGCCTTGGCCTGGAGACACTCTATAGGTATTAGCTATTATGCGCATTGTTATTGTTTTGTTACTTTCAACTGGGGTGATGGTAAAATTGGCAGCAAAGTTTCCAGAGGTCTGATGTCATGATCCATTTGGGAACCACGTTCAAACTGATGGCAGTGAGCAAAGGATACTGTGGGTGGAAAGGAAGCAGAATGCGGTGTCAAGGTTCTAAGATTTGGATGGATTAGCTGGGATATAGAAGGCTGACAGAACCACCTATATGGTAAGAATCTAAATTGTATTTGAGAAAACAGGCAAACTATTTAATATAGAAAGTATCTTTTCATAATAAGGAATATGTAATGTTCTAACGTATTTTATGTACTATGATATACCACCATTCACTGAATTCCAAATCTAACAAAATTCAACCATTCAATCGATGATTAAGACTGCAAGTCAAGTGTAAGGTAAGCTTGTAGAGGCAGCAAAATTCAGATGAGCAAAAGAAACTTCAGCAGAGCTGCTGGGATAGAAATATTTCAGACTTCTCAGAATCCCTTTCCCAACTCATTCAACGCTACTCTTCCAGCCTTAATAGCTCTCTACTGCGTCCCACTCATTCCCCCCAAAGTCCAGCCTCAGAGCGACTGGCTTGCAAAGCTCACTTGGAAACCAGACCTGTCCTCAATTCCCTCAGTGTTACTGAGTCTCCTCTTGAAGCAGATCCACTGGCTATTTATTTTAGAAGAATCCTACTCTCGGGTGAAGTTAAATTGCCTTTGCATCTATTTCTAGACGCGATTCGAGCTCCCTATTTGCCATCTACTCTTAATTGTTGGAATCATTTGCTCATCTTTTCCTTCTTTTAGTAAAGGTTTCCTGAGCTCCTGTAATGGCCCAGACACTGGGAATGCAGAAGTGAGCCTGACAGACAAGGTCCTTGTCCTGATGTGAGCTGAATACACAGGATAAGAACTGCAATAGCATAACACCAGTTACTCCCTGGGGACCTCTGTGGGCTCACACAGGAAATGGTGCTGCAGGGTTAGAATCATCACGAATAGCACAGTATTCTAACACTTTCCTAATACACAGATATTTTGTGTGGCATCTAGATTAATAGCCAGCCCATATCCATTCTCATAACCTTGACTGAAAAATGTAGGATTTCTTTTTTTCTACTGCTATGCTTTGTACTCAAGTGTAGTGAATGGAATACTGAACTAGGAGGCAGGACTGGCAGGTTCTGTTTGCCCACGTATATTGGCCATGTTACCTTAGCTGAGTCATCTCTGATCTTCAGTTTACATCGGTTGAAGGGGGATAGTAATACCTGATGGCATGCTTTCTAAAGGCTGCTGTAAAAAATAAGTGTGCCAATGGAATGAACTCAGATGTGTAAAAGTATCAAAAGCATTTGAATATGTACTCTCATTGCAGTGGGCTGGCAGAAAATTCAGTCTCATTCATGCTGAGTTTCCTCTTCCCTATGGTGGTACCAAGGTGTTTTGGCATCACCGGAGCATCAGTGACCCCTCAGGTCACTGACCTTTTGCTCATGCTGGTTAATGCTGAGATGTACCCATTGTTCTTACTCAGACTTTCTTTATTCCCACGTCTCACTAAGGACATGGAGATGCTTGCAAAGTCTGGGTTCCCATGCCAGACAAGAGCCTCCGTGGGGGTATATGCTGCCCACCCCATCCATCCCCAAGTACTGGCCACTTCACAGTGAGGGTGGCGCTCTCTTTTCTTCTGTCTTCTCTAGAACACCCATCATTTAAAAAAATGTCCTGAGGCCTTGGCCCAAAACCCGGAAGATCTACTGGCCTCAGCAGCCTCTGCTTTGCCTCCCACCCTGCAAAACCGGCTTGAGCAAGGGGCCCAGAAATTACCTAAGTCTTGACTACCAAAGCAAACAAAGAAGGAAAAAACAATTTCCATGTATATATCACAGGCATTAGGATATATGGTCAGCATTCACCTGAATCACGGGCGCCTTCGTGGGGCAACGGGGCAGCTCACCAGAAAGGAGGCGCATCTCCCACCACTCACACGGCTGCTCTTTTCCAGTTGTAGTTCATGCCACGGTCATTACATAGTGGATTTCACTTTTGAAGAGGCCTCCAGAGCCAGTATAGATCACTGAGTCCTTGATTAAACTCTTCTAAGGCCTAACAGTCTGAAATATTTCATTATTTTCTTGGCAGGAGTTGTGGGTTATTTTTTAGCTGGCTGCAGAAAGCAAAAATTGGGAAAAGGTGTGTGTCACTCTTTGGGGGAGCCACAGATGAGGGGCCTGTTACAGGGCCTTTAAGAAGAACATATTCAGTAGTAGGTTTAGCTACTTTCCCTACTTTCTCCACCCACCCACCAAATGTCCACCAAAATGAATTCGCTGCTTACTAAGTCAGCCTTTGTACCTAGAATTTAAAATGCTTCCATCCATTACTGTAGTGTGTTGAATTGTGCCTCTCCCCAAAAATTACGTTCCCCAAAAAGATATATCCAAGTCCTAATTCCTGGAACCTGTGGAAATAGGTCTTTATAGATACATAATGGGTAAAATAATATCACCCCAAAAGTCATGCGCACCCAAAATCTCAGAGTGTGACTTATTTGGAAATAATCTTGAGATGTAATTAGTTGAGGATCAAAACTAAGCTCATATTTGATGAGGGTGGGCCCTAAGCCCAATGATTGGCGTCCTTACAAGAAAAGGAGAGGATTCCGGCACAAACATAGAGAGAAAGCAGGCTCTGCGAAGACGGAGGGATGCAGCACCAAGCCAACAAATGCCTGGAGCCGCCAGAAGCTAGAAGAGGCAAGGAAGGATTCTCTCCTAGCGGTTTTGGGAGGGAGGATGGCCCCACAGGCACTTGATTGCAGACTTCTGGCCTCAAAAACTATCAGAGAATAAATTCCTGTTTTCTTTTTAAAGGCCCTTACTTAGTGGTACTTTGTTATAGCAATATAACCAATTAAATCAATGCAGGATCTAATTAAATTAAAAAATTGAGATAAGATCATCCTGGATTTAGAGTGGATTCTAAATCCACAAAAGACTGATGTCCTTCTAAGAGGCAGGAGAGGGAGATTCTGAGGCATGCACAGACCTAGAGGGGAAAGCCAAATGAAGACAGAGGCAGAGATTAGAGTGATGTCTCTGATCCAGAGGACACCAAGACTCCAGGCAGTCACTGAAAGCTGGAGGAGAGACCTAGAATGGATTCTCCCCTAATCAAGTCAATGCCTTGGTTAAGGCCTTCCGGCCTGCAGAACCATGAGAGGATACATTTCTGTTGTTTTATGCCATCCAGTTTGTGGCAATTTGTTACTGCAGGCCTGGGAAACTAATGAAACCATTTAATCCTGACAATAACCCTGTGATGAGTAATATCTCCATTTTACTGAAGGAGAGTAAAAAGAACAGTGGTTAAGTAGTCTGTCAGCGTTACACGAATTTCAAGTTCACAGCTGGAATTCAAACCCAGAACCTAAGCTTCGCTCTTTCCAGCTCTGAAGCCCACACGCTTACCCTTTCTCCAGATCAGTTCTTAGTATTTGCTAAGGGAACATTTCTTTACCCAGGAGAACCAATGAAGATGAACAAAATTAGTCCATTTTTCTTGAAACACATTTACAGGAGGTGAAAAGCGCCAAGTGTGCTTTCCTTCTACTTTTCAACGATCATGGATTTGGTGTCTATTTGGTCGCAGGCACTCTGCTGGGTTCTGAGGGGAAAGGGGGAAAAGGCACAGTTCCTGCCTCTAAAGCATTAACTGTTGACTAGATGAGGAAAACCAGTGACTCCAGGATGATCTGGGAGTCCTGAGAGGAACATCTAATAGCATCCTGGGCAATGCTGGGAGGTAGTGATGTCTTGGTATCTAAAAGGGACTTCATTAGTCATGAAGAGTGAAGTGGAAAATTGGCAGGGATAGGGTAGGAGCAGGAGAAAGGAGAGCATTCGGGACTGAAGACACGCAGTGCAGAGCTCTGGGGGAGGGAGGAGCCGGCTTTATGAAGAGCTCTGGGTACCAAGATGAAACTTACTTTCAAGAGAGAGGAAAACTATGCAGAGAAACAGGAAATGCAACATTTCAGAGAGACATGATCTTTTAACAAGTAATATGTCAGTCTTTCAGATGATTTTAGATAAAAGAGACAAGGTGTGATGACAATAAAATATTACTCTTTTTAAAACCTGACCTTTATTAATATCTGTCAAAGAACAGTTGCTCTAGACAAGTTAAACAGGCTAAGAAGACATTATTCAAGACTATTGCAACATGGGAGGGAAACTGAACTCAACTGAAACAAATGGCAGGATAGTTTGGTCAATGTGATTAGACTATGCATGTTTGCTAATTGGTGCTTTTCAAAGTTAGGCTGCTACCTTCCCACAGAGACGGGGAGATAGAGCCACTCTCTCCTTAGATAATTACATTTCAATGGAATAATTTTTAGGTCCTCAAGAAAGCCATTTCTAGATGTAAAACTGGAAGAGAATGAATTTATAAATAAAAAAGTTTTCTAAAGTAAATGCCTACAAAAAGGGAGGTTAGGGGCTGAAAGGTAGGAAGCAACCTTTTAAAAGTTTAGACAAACTGAGAACTTTAAGGCTGTCTTGGTCATATGGAACCCATGTGACTTTTTAAAACAAAACACCAATGAGTTTAAGTCATGGCAATTAGGGTGGCAGAAAAAGCCTCACATTTGCCAGTTGGGATATCTAGATTCATATCTCTAAGCTCTCACTAGTTGACAATAGACTCACTACTTAATCTCATGGATCCTGTTTTCTCATCTATAAAGATGAGATATTTTGTAGGGTTGGTTTTAAGATTTAAATATCTAGCAAATCAAGTTTTTAATAAATAATGTTTTAAAATTTTTTCCTATTATTACATGAATATTTGGCCAATTTAGGTAAGCATCTAGCTGACTTGAAATTTTTAATCTGCAACCAATTGTACTGGCCATGGAGTATCATACTTATCAAATGAAAGAGCTGATATAATATCCTGTGATATTTTGGATACTAATGCATTCAAGAGAATGGTGCCAAGTGAGAGACAAGAGCACAGAGAAAGCATTTATTCATTCGGGATAATGTCTTCTGTTTATCAGAGTCCATTTAGGGTTCACTTAGCTATGCCACAGGCAGAAGTTTGTCTGCAGGGCACAGTGAGAAGAGCCAGAAAGAGGCATTTGTATATTCAAATGTAAAGCCTGTGAGATGACCAGAGTGAGGGGATTTTAAAACAACTGGGTGGCGGTGAGTCCAAGATGGCAGCCTAAGAGAGCCTGAAGCTACTTCCTCGCATGTATATACACTGAATCCGCACCGACCCACAGAGTGATTCATCTTGAGGAAGAACTGAGCCTGAGTAAACACATTCTGCACAACGAGGGATAAAAAGATCCATTAAAAATGGCAGGAAGATGGAGACATGGAAATGGAGTGAGGAGGGATATCTCAGCAGTAGGGAGGGATATCACCGAGCTCTCAGAGTCCACCTTCACCTGCCTTGGGGCACAGAACAGAAGTTGGGGTTTAAAGGGCTCCCAAACAATAAGTGAGGGAAACTAGTCTTCAGAACTAAAGCACCTGCTAAATGGCAGGGGACCTACCAGACCTCTCTCCAGGGTCAGAGGTGCTAGTGAGCACCATTGTTTACCTTCCCCATGCACATTATTAGTACAGGTAGGAGCAAGGTGAGGGCACACAGACCAGCTCCAGATGCAATGAGGTAGCCTCCCAGCCCCCACTCGGACCCAAACTCACCCACTAGAAATACAGCAGTCAAGGCTACACTAGGATGGCACTCACATGCCTTCACCCCGCCCATTCCTCCTCAGCAACCCCATTAGGGCAGCCTCAATTGCTGACCACCCAGGAGAACACCAGACCATGTCTTCCCCTGTCATTTCCCCAGAGTGGCCTTGGTCTGGTGCCTACCTGACAGATCTACAGAATGCATCATGCTGTCCCAGCCATAGCTAGCACCCAACTGTGGAGACACCCAGAACACTCCCTAGGAGCCAGGGTACTGGGTACTCTAGCCCATGCTTACCTAGACTCCAGCCAGCTGGCAAAAACCACCAGTCACAGGCAATGTTCCAAGGGGATGTTCCTACACAAGGCCACACCTTCGAGACTCCCTTTCACGTAATCCATAGAAACAAACACAGTGAGGAGACAGAGGGATGTGCTTGAAACAAAAGAACCACAAAGTTTCAAAAAAATAAACTGGATGAACTCAGGGTTTTTTTTCTATCCTTTGTTGAAGTCCTTCTTACCAGAGATGTAGAATAAAATAAATGAAATGAAAAATACACTAGAAGGAATAGTAGGTTAGCAGATGGAGAAGAATGGATCAGTGACTTGCAAGACAGGCTAGTGGAAAGCACTCAAGCTGAACAGCAAACAAAAAAAAAAAAAAGAAAAAATTAAGGATCAGTTAAGGGATCTCTAGAAGAACATCAAATGTCCTAAACTGCATTTATAGGAATCCCTGAAGAATAGAAAAAGGGAGGAAATGTTATTTGAAGAAATAATAGCTAAAAACTTCCCTAACCTGGGGAAAGAAACAGACATCCAGGGCAGGGAATCACAGAGAGCCCCAAACAAGACGAACCTGAGGAAGTCCACATCAAAACACATTATGATTAAAATGTCAAAATTCAAAGACACAGAATCATAAAACAGCAAGAGAAAAGCAATGAGTTACATACAAGGGAAACCCCACAAGGTTATCAGCCAGTTTTCCAGAAACTCTAAAGGCCAGAAGGGAATGGCATGATAGATTCACAGTGCTAAGCAACCTAAGATATTCTATCTTGCAAGGTTATCATTCACAGCTGAAGGAAGAATAAAGACCTAAGATAAACACAAGTGAAAGCAATTCAGCACAACTAAATGTGCTACTAAACAAACAATGCATCAACAAGGAAATCAAAGAGGAAACTGAAAAAAAACTTGGAGAATAATGAAAATAAAACACAACAGTTCAAAATCTTTGGGATGCAGCAAGAGCATTTCTAAGAGTGAAGTTTATAGTAATACAGGCCTACCTCAGAGAACAAGAATAATCTCAATCAAACCATATATCTAATAGAACCATACACCTAATAGAACTAGAAAAATAACAAATAAAGTCTGAACTTAGTAGAAGGAAGGAAATAATAAGGATCAGAGTAGAAATAAATACAGAGTAAGAAGAAATACAAAAGATCAACAAACTAAGAACTGGTTATTTGAAAAGATAAAATTGATAGACCTTTAGCTAGGTTCATAAAAAAAAATACACTAGAGGGCTCAAAATAGAAAAAGAAGTTACAAGTGACACAATAGAAATACAAATGATTATAAGAGATTTCTATGAAAGATTATATGCCAACAAATTGGACAAACTAGAAGAAATGGATAAATTCCTAGAAACATTCTATCTTCTAAGACTGAAACAAGAATAGTAAATCTGAACAAACCAATTACTAGTAATGAAATTGAATTGGTAATAATAATAAAAAACTTCCCAACAAATAAACCTCCATAACTAGATGGCTTCACAGGAGACTTCTACATAATATTTAATGAAGAATTAATACCTATTCTTCTTAAATTATTCAAAAATGCTGAAGAGGAAAGAAAGCTTTCAAATCAGTCTACAATGCCAGCATCACCCTGATAACAAAACCAGACAATGACACTACAAAAAAAAATTACAGAACAATATCATTAATAAACATAGATGCAAATCCTCAATAAGATATTAGCAAACTGAGTTCAAAATACACTGAAAGGATCATTCACCATGACCAACTAGAATTTATTCTAGGGATGCAGGGATGGATCGATATCTGCAAATCAGTCAATTGATACACCATATTAACAAGAAAAAGGATAAAAACCATATGATCATGTCAATAGATGCTGAAAAATCATATGACAAAATTCAGCATCAAGTCATGATAAAACTGTCAACAAAGTGAGTATGGAAGGAACACATCACAACATAATAAAGATAGTAACTAACCCATAGGTAACATCATACTCAATGGTGAAAAACTGAAAGCTTTTCTTTTAAGCTCAGAAATAAGACAAGGTTGCCCAGTTTCTCCACTTTTATTCAATATAGTTTTGGAGTCCTAGCCATAGCAATCAGGCAAGAAAAGGAAATAAAAGGCATCCAAATTGTTACTATTTTCAGAAGACATATTATATATAGAAAACCATATAAACTCCAGAATTAATATTGTTAAAATGGTTATACTACCCAAAGCAATCTACAGACTTAATGCAATACTTGTCAGAATGCTAAAGGCATATCTCACAGAACTGGAACAAATAATTCCAAAATTTGTTTAGAACCACAAAAGACACCAAAGCATGAAAACAATCTTGAGTTAGGGATATCATTTCCTTAATTTCAAACTATACTACAGAGCTACAGAAATCAAAACAGTATAGTATGGACACAAGAACAGACACATAGATCAATGCAACAGAATAGAGCCCAGAAATAAACCCATATTTGTATGGTCAACCTACAATAAAGGAGGCAACAATATACAATGGAGAAAAGAGAGTCCTCTCCCATAAATGGTATTGGGAAAACTGGTCAGCTACAGGCAAAAGAATATAACTTGATCACTGTCTTATACCATACACAAAAATAAACTCAATTTGGATTAAAGACCTAAATATAAGACCTAAAACCGTAAAACTCCTAGAAGAAAACAGACAGTAAGCTCTTATTACTTACTTAACATTAGTACTTTTTTTCTGGATATGTCTCCCCAGGCAAGGGAAAAAAAGAAAAAAGAAAAAATGCCCCAAACCACAATGAGATATCACCTCACATCAGTGAGAATGGCTACTATCAGTAAGACAAGAAAAAACAAGTGTTGTCAAGGATGTGAAGAAAAGGGATCCCTTGTACATTGCTGGTGGGATTGCAAAGTGAAGTCACTATGGAAAGCAGTATAGCAGTTTCTCAAAAAGCTAAAAGTCGAAATACCATATGATAGAAATACCCAGCAATTCCACTTCTGGGAATTTATCCAAAGAAAACAAAATCACTAATCCCAAAAGATAATATGCATCCCTATGTTTACTGCAGCATGATTTACAAGAGCCAAAATGTGGAAACAAACTAAATGCCTATTTACAGATGAATGGTTAAAAAAGCTGTGGTGCCTATATGTAATACAATATTAGTCAGCCATGAAAAACAATGAAATGTTGCCATTTGCAACAAACAACATAGATGGGCCTAGAGAGTGTTATTGTGAAAGAACAATGAAAGAAATAAGAGAAAGACAAATACCATATGATTTCACTTATATGTGGAATCTAAAAAGCAAGTGAAAGAAGAAATGCAGCAAACTCCTTAACAGAGAATAACCTGATGGTCGTCATAGGGATGGTGGTCGGGGGCGAAAACAATCAAGGAGGGAAAAATTAGAATCCTTACTGTCTTTATCTGGGCGAGGTTACATGTATGTATATACATGTCGAAATGAACATTGAGCTTTATGGTAAGATTCATGCATTTTATTTTATATACTTTAATTTAAAAAAAGCGTTTATGCAGGGAACAAAACTCAGGAGCAAGGGCAGAGTGCTATGAAGAGTGGGCCCCGTGTTGGAGTAGGTAGACCAGTTAGACTTTGTTTTGCAAGTTACAGAAAACCTGACAAAACTGGCTTACACAGAAAATAAATAAGTAAAAATAAATAAAAACAACCTGGCAGCTTATTGATCCCCCATTCTCAACTTTTATCTGTATTGTTTTGATACCTAAAACAGAGCCACAGAAATCAGTCAAGGCAGTATATCCACTTGAAATAATGTATTCCCATTGCATCATAAGTTTCAATGCAATTTTTTCCCCCAAGGAGAATTTGCAAAGCATAAGCAAGAAAAAGAACAATTAGGGATTCAGAAAAAGTCTACATTTGCCCTCAATAGCATCTATGTCCCCGAGGCCACATTTTTCTGTTCAATCTTATTAAGTCCCTTTTTACTCTTATGCCTTCAGCTATTCTCATTTTAATGGACTATTTCACCACATGTGAAAATACACATCCCTTAAAGATACAACTGTCTGCTCTGCTTTGAATATTTTCATTACATTTTATTACAAGGTTGGTTCAAGAGAAGTTTTACACCTAATTTGGAGGACCTGCCCTGTCAGTTTCATTTTGCTCCATGACTTTTATTGGGCTAATTTTATTCAACTATGAGTTCTTTGTAAATCCAAAACACTCTGTTATTCCTCTTACTTAAAAAAAATATTCTTTCCAAAACGTGCTGGCTCTTCTCCAGCTTTCCCACTCTTTCTTGCAGAATTTCATTTACCTTGAGTTATATAATGTCTAGTTTATTCAATAAATATTTTTGAGCACCTTTACTGTGTCAGCAATACTAAGACGATTAAGAAAGCATCCCTGACCTCCAGAAGATCATACTGTAGTGGTGGAGGCTGCTATGAAAACAGTACATCATCGATATGTTCAAAGTGCTCTTGGAGCATTATCATGTAAGAAAGAAATCAGAAGTTTTATCAATTAGTTGTTATTAAGCTACACTAAGGGAAGGGGCACTTCAAAGGACATCCATAAGGAACCTTTTAATGTGAACTAATCGATCTTAAAATTACAAATACATATATAACACAGACACACACATGTACATATATAAAAATATGTTATTTTCATATTGATATTTTAGATTTGCTTAAGTTTACATATCAATATTCTCCAAAGTGCATTCCTTTAAAGTGTAATCACACCTGCTATTCAAAGAAAAATGGGTCCCATAATCAAGTAAGTTTCCAAAATAAAGCATAGTTTGGGCATGTGAATGCACGGTGCACATTACTATATGAAAGGTTCTTAAAAGTTCAGATGTGTTTCACTTTGGTAACTCAGCATTTTCTAACTTACTTGGTCACTGAAACTTCGTCTTCTTTGTAACAGCTGTTAACGTCCTAACAACAAGTGTTCCAAGAAATACACTTGAAAGATGTTCTTTTACATAACTATTCAATTTGAAAGTCAGTGGGAAAATGCCAGACTAGTCCCAGCAGCTAAATAACAGTGAGTTGCAATGCCTTAATAAAATACTTCCCAACATCAGATAACATTATACAAACTACTTTTTTTTTATGATTATAAAAGTAAAGCTGTGGGAACATATAAAAGGATAAAGAAACCATCAACTGCCTTACCACTCAAAAGCAGCTCCTATTAATATCATATACTTCTTTCAGTCATTTGGCTGTTCACGTTTTGAAACCTCGATATAATATGTACAACTCTGTATATACTTTCATGTCGATTTTGGCTGATTATAAAAATAACTGATGCCTCTTGCACAGCTACAGAGAGATTTAGAAAATAAAAATCACGTGGAACTTCCTCATTTAAATGTAAGTCAATATATCTTTTTTGAGTCCTTTGTTGAGATAAAATATATACATAATTAACTGATACAATTTTTAAAAATACTGATTCCAAATAAAATTTAGGAAGGGACAATGGCATAATCACACCTTAAACTCCTCTGATACCTAATCTCAAGAACCACCAACAAACCAGTGGGTAGAACACGGTGGAAACCATCAGTACCTTATGTTTCTCTACGGAGTGAGGGGCGTCAGAGACACGCCTTTGGGCTCAAAGAGTTCTGACAGGTGAATACACTCTCTAAGGGGTGGTGTAAGAAACCGCAGCTGGACAACTGGGCTCTCAAATCTTAGACAGTTTTCCCTGTGTGCACAGTTCAGACATAACTCCACTTAGCAGCCAGTCCCTGTTTCGATTTTGTTTTCTCTTCTGGGTATGGTAATCTATACTCATCGGCACGTGGCGATCATTTAGCCTGCCAACTTAATTGTATTGCTTTTCTGAAATTAGCATCACTGTACCATGAACAATTCCTGGGCAGCGGTTCCGTTTGCTGCTATGGCTAAATTTCTCTCCCTGGCCAGATTTCACGTTCCTGCCTGATCTCTCTGGGTTTTTCAATTTGCTCAGTGGGATGGCAGGCATAATGTACAGGGCCACTGGCTGACTGCGGTCCAAGGCCACTTCTACCCGCAGCCTGCCCACCTGGCGCCTTCCCAGGCCTCGCATTCCCCACTGTCCTCCTCCGTTTCCAAATCTCCCTTTTTGTCTGAACAAAGCCAGAGTTCACTGAGTTTGACGCTAATCCCTTGGCTGTTCTGTGGGGGGCAGAATGAGAGTTTATAACAGTTTGGGGGGAAAAAAAACAAAAAACACTGCTCGGAAAGAAATGAAGCCAGAGGGATTTCAACTCAGCCCAGTGATTCTAATGTCCAAGCGTTCAGACCCTTTTCATCTGGATTTTAACTTTCGGGGAGTGTAAGTGTATCATGCAGAGACCATGTCAAAGGAGGAGGCAGCTGGATAGCATGACAGGGTTACTGGGCCACCAGAATGGGAAAGCAACGGCTGAGGCTTAGGGACCCATGTGGACGAGCAATAGGGAAACGGTTTCTGAATATTGTACACGTAGTTATCCTGCCGAGGGGAAAATGCCACACCCCTTCTTTGTTTTAAGTAAACCATTTGAGTTGCATCTGCCAGGGAGCTGACATGCACTCAAGATCTAATGAAACCAGGAACTGTGCTATTAATTTATTTATAAATACAGGTTATTTATAATTTTATTTCAGTTTTGCAAAACTGACATTACTCCAATTTCAGAGATGGAAAAAGAAAGGGGCCCTCAGAGGGAGAAACAGAAGTTTGCTGCCTTGGTAACCGGTAGAGCTGAATTTGGATGGAGTCTTCATGTCTCCAAAGTCCACATCCTTTCCACGGGAGCAGACGTTTTGGCTCACAGATTTCTTCAAGATCTTACGGGAGTTCTGAATCCCGAGTAGAGAGAACTGAGTATGGACCAGCATTTTTGTTTGGGCTTTATGGCCTCCGTGGTTAAGAAGCCCTTCATTTTACATCTATCCTTTCTGCCAAAAATAAATAGACTTAAAGTGGAGAAGAATATAAACCGTAGTATTTTGGGATGTATGTGCCTCTTTTCTAACAAAGCGCCTCCCAGTCAGGAGTGAGAAGTGGAGGCAGCACCTGGAGTTGCGGTCAGCCTCCCTCTTCCGCCCAAGGTGCCCGTCCCAAATCTCCCTGGGGACTAGGGCTGTAGGAGCTTTTGTTACCAATGACGGTGCCTCTTGTTCTCTTAGGGCATTGGTGCCGAAGAACAGAAGTTAGTGAGAATTAGTATCATGGTAATAAAATATCTGGCTAAGTCAAAATTATCTGCCTGTTAAGCCTCCTTTACTGTCATGAACATCACATGTTGATACAGTTCTTGGCTACCTCTTGCCTCTGGAAGTGAGGTAAAAGCAGGTTTTTATACAATAGTTTTTATCCTTGAAATTTCTACACCTATCATCTTTTCTTCCTTTCTACTTAAAAGATCATGAAATGTGTTTGTTGCCAGTCTTATCACAGCCTGTATGGAAAATGAAAAGATGTTTCCTTTCCTGTATGTCATGATTCATGTTCTACCTCTGTCCTCGCGGAGTTGGTAGGGGGAAGACTTGTCACGGGAACTGGGGACCAGCAGGTAATACACGCAGCTTTCATCTGAAGCGGGTGTCCGCCACCCAGATGCACTGGGACATGGTTGGGGTGCTGGCTGGGGAAGGTGGCTGTGTGACTGCAAACTCCCCTAAGTCACGAGAACTCTTCCCACCCTCAACCTGTTATTCATGAGCTTGGGGATGAAAGGCATGAGAGGGGCTTCAGAAATATAAAACACCCAATGTTGTCTCTGTGTCAAGGAGAAACACTTTTATCTTCATGAAAGGGAAAATAGAAAGAGATGTTTTTTCCAAAAAAAAAGAAAAAAAAAAACCTTTCGTATTTTACATGACACACATAGTACAAAATCTGTTTCCTTCCTTCTCCCTCCCTTAACTCGCATCCTCACATCCAAACATCTTAATACTGCACAGTTAAAGGAAAAAAGAATGAATTAAGTGGGAGTTAAAAATGTTGAAACTATAGTTATATTTCATACTTATTCATTCTGTTTGCTTATCATATTATTGGGTTTTCTCTGTCACAAGCGTTATAATTTTACAGAATTAAAAATAAGCACTGATATGTATTGATGCTTATTCTGTGCCAGACATTGTGCTCTAAACACCTTATTTAATTTACTGCTTGGGTAAGACTAGGAAACAGGAAATATTCCCCATTTACAGTTGGAGAAACTGAGGCCCAGAGAGAAAGAATAGAACATGTCAGACCAGTTCAGGCAACCGAATACAGTGAGTTATAAAGCCTTAATTGGTAACTTGTTTAGGTTACACAAGTTACATTTGATTAAGAGGCAGAGTCAGAATTTATTCCTACATTGGGTTGACTCCAGAGCCTGTACTCTAAACCCTTTCTACTCAGAGTGCGGTCTGGGAACCCACAGTACCTGCATCCCTGGGAAGCTTGTTAGAAATGGAGAATTTTAGACCTTATCCCCAGTAAAGTCCTGGCCAGTGTTGTGCAATCAGCTTTGTGTGTGTGTGTGTGTGTGTGTGTGTGTGTGTGTGTGTGTGTGTGTCCCTTTGTAGTGTTTTCCGATTTCCATGGTGTAAATGCTCCCCCATGGCAGATTACAGACTACCAGTGTGAAGTGAGAAGTCCTTGACCACAGACTCAGGAAGAGATGTTAACGATTGGCTTGGTCAAGGCGATAGGAGTCAGCTCCCCACACCTGCACCTCAGACGTACTGAATCAGAATGTTCATGTTGACAAGGTCTCCAGGCAGTTCAGACATTTGAGAAGCACTGGTCCAAGCCATTGCTTCACATCACCCTGTTTTGTGATCCCAACAAGGCACTGGTCCTGTTCTGGAGTTTTGCTGCCCCTTCATCTCCCACCATACTGCGGCTCACAGGGCAGGATTATCCAGTTGGCAGTACCGGGACAGACAGCAGATGCAGCCTGGCTTCTGATCTCTTGCGGTCAGGAAGTTGGCCTGCTGTGAGCACAGACTTGGGCAAGCATGCTGAGGGGGGCTCAGGGGAGATGAGAACACCGGCTCCTGGCGTCATCACGCGAGGCTTGTCCTGACAGGGAAAAGCATGTGTACTGAAAACATCCAGGGATCAGAAAGTTAGGGTATTTTGCTTTCCTCTGCTATTGCATAAGCCAGTTTGTCTTCCCGAGAGCATTCATCCCTTGTGTACAATTGGGAGAAAATATGGCAATAGGAAGGTTTCTATTTTGCATTACTGCACATGTTTTTTATCTGGAACCCAAATAAACTGAAAGCAGGTACCTTTTTTCTTGATTTGCATGTTGAAAACAGAGATCTATTTAAGGAAGTATTTCACAGGATGCAAACTGAAAATAAGATGTATCTTGCTCAATCTCTTACATTTCCCCTTCTTGCAGACTATGATATAATTGTCAATGGATGGAAAAAGTGCCAAAGACGTGAGGGAATTTGAAAATTACCTGGACAAAAGATCTCTTATGAGAGATTGGGAAGCCAAGGCCCAGGGGGTCAGAGAAGTGAGGTAACCAGCACGTTACAGGAGCCAGTTAGTTGGCGGGGCGATGGCCACGGCAGCCGCCACCCCTCGGACTCCGTGGCAGCTTGCGGAGCTGGCTCTCTCCCTGAGCAGGACTGTCTCCTATCATTTCTTCTTCTCATCAATTCTGATGACTTTAAAGATGGTCTATAAACCGAAGAACCCCAAATCAGTTCTCTGGTGCCAATCTCATTATCTTATTAGACTTCTTCATATGAATGCTTCACATCCTCCGATTCAACTTGTCCTGCCAGTTTTTGTTTAAAGCAGTTTCTTCTGTGTTCCTGCAGCACTTAAATTTCCCCATCAGAGTACTGATAATACTATATTTAATTATAATAATACTGTATCAGTCTGCTTGTCTGTATGGAACATAGGTGCTAAGCCTGGGATAGCAGTTGCCATGTGTGTCCTTGCTTTATCCCCAGCACCTAACACAATTCTTTGCATATGAATGAGAATGTCGAGTCCTCAGAAGGCACAGACTGAGGCAGACGATTATCACTAGTACTTGGTTAGGGAGTGCAGCCCATGGGAGGTGCCACGGTCTGAGGGAGTTCAGTAGAGAAAAACAGCCAATACGAGGATGTGTTATAAGCTGGACACCCAAGAAGTTGTTTAAACGAGTCTCAGGAAGAGAAAAGAGGAATACGTCATCCACTGGATGTCTTCTCCCAAAGGTTACAGATTTTCCCCATGGAGTATTAACACCTCTTCACTTCTGGGTCACTCGTGGGTGGGCGTCTGGTGGGGTTCCATGGCTTCCCACACCTCAGAGTCGACGGGGAAACCCTGGGATGGAAGGCAGAGGTCTGCAGGATGGTGCACGAGGTGACGCTCACATTATGGCCTAGGTGTCCCCTGGACCCTGCTTCTCTTTTGGGTACATTAGAATTCCAATGAGTTAACTTTAACTACCAAAAATTTCTCTAAAATATACCTTTTTTTTCCTCTTTCTCCATTGCCGTTTTTTTTAATTTTAGGATCTGTTCCTCATGTATGCTTGATGCTGTATCTCTTACTCCATCTTCCTGCCTCCAGTTGTGCCCCACCGACAATCATTCCTCGGATTCTAAGCCTTCAGCAAATATGACGTGGTGGTCAAGATAAAACGTGCTTTCGTCAGCATGACTTGCAAACATTTCCATGATCTGATCCACTGCATCGAACCAGCCACATCTGTCCTCATGACCCTCAACCTCCGCACCAGATTGTTAAACTGGCCATTCTGGATGGCGTGAAACCCCTTGCCATGGCGATGCTCCCTCACAGCCCTGGGGTCGGCAATGCTGCCCCCCTTCTTTGGAACCCTGGCGTTCGCCCAGCTAATTTCTCTCCATCCTTCAAAATGCAGCTTGGGTATCAGACACTCTGGAAATACTGTCCTGATGCGTCCATTCTAGACCAGTGGTTCCGGGTCCTCACTGCAGCAGAATCACCCGGAAGGCTTGTAAATTCAGATAGTTGGGCCTTTCCCCCTGAGTTTCCGATTCAATAGTTGGTCTGCGGTGGAGCTTGAGAATATGCATTTTTAACAAGTTCCCAGTCTGCTGACGCCGCTAATTCAGGATCACACCTTGAGAGCCATAGCTCTAAAGAAACACCTGTGCTTTTCTCTGGCATAGCGTTTTACAGAACTTATATAGTCGTTCCTTTTTTTCTTTCTGGTTTCTTTCCTCAATCAGCATGTATTCATGGGAGGGCGGGGCAACATCTTACTCAACTCCATAACCCAGCACTTTGCTGTGTGCCTGGCACGTACACATGTTGATGGAGGAAAGGGAAGAAAGGTGAGAAGAAAGAAGACACTTTGGACAAAGACTGGAGAGGAGACAGAATTAGGTGCTTAAAGTCTGCAAAATATATCCTTGGCTAATGTCCTATGTTTTTGGCACAAAACACTGTCAGACTATAAAGTTAACATATTCTACGAAATGTAGTGGAGTGGACCCGGTGCAGGGAAGTGGCTAAACGTACGCTCTGCCCTCATACACCCTGACTTTAACTCCTAGTTCCACCATGTGATGTCAGGCCAGTTACTTAATATCTCTCCAAAATTTAGTTTTTATGGGAATGATGAAAAGGCTATCTAACGGGGTTGTTCTAATGTTTAACTGAGGTAATACTTGTCTTTTTAATAGTCCTTAGCATATCATAAGCATTCAATAAATGTTAACTACCATTTTATTACCAGTTCCTCAAAATAGCTTTGCTACCAAAATGATGAGATGTTAGCAATTTCATAGACATGAGCTCCAAAAAGCAAAGGTCAGGTAAGTTGCTTCTGTTAGCAATTTTGGTGCTATGCAGTATTGTGTTTATTTGAAACTCTGCATATGTTTTTAATTCCTATGATTGTTATGAAGTTGGGAGAATGGATTCAAGAAGAAACTGACTTGGGTTTTGTAAGGTAAATTGTACATTTTCTACCATTTTAAAAATATTCACATCACAAAGGGAAAAAACATCTTCAAAAAGACCCTCTGCTAGAGAATATTTTCATTAGAATAATTTAGTTAAGATGGTTTTATCCAAAGATCTCGAAAGACTTTATAGAGTCATTAACTACATATTCCTCCAAAATATCCTTAACATATGCTGGGTCAATTTTATGGTTAGAAATGCCTGCCATATAGAAACCTTCATAAGCACGATTCTGTGCTCCCATGGTCAGTCTAGGCCCAGAGGTAAAATCCCAGTGAGGACAGGATGAACCTGATAAGGGAAAAATGTTAGACACCCTTACTGTGGGGTCACCGGTAGACCTTGCATGAAGATGATATTTCTCTCAATCACTGAAAGTGCAGAGGAAGTTATTTTTAATCACTTGAATAGTTTTCCTCCTCTTTGTGTTCATTCATTCATCTGTGGAATAAATATTTAGAATTGAATGTTTCAGGGTATGCTAACCATTTGTCTTACATTATCTCATTTAATTTCCATATTATTTGGGAAGTAGATACTGTGATATTCCCATATACACAACAGAAGGTTGTAGGGGCTAAGAAACATGCCCAAGTCACATGGTACCTGGAGAACTAAGTGTGTAACTCCAGGTTCCAGGTTCTAACCACAGTGTGACTCCCTGGTTTTCTATTACTTGGTCTTTACAGAGCTGAAGATGCCACGACAGCCAAAGGAGCTTTGAAAGTGGCTGTCTGCATGTGAGAGCAGAGAATTCAAATTTCAAGTATTCAAATATATTTGAAAATGGCTGTCTGAATAGAGACACTATTACATGTGCAAATCGTAATATTTACCTCTGATATGTATTGATTTAATTCCTTAGGCACTTAGAAGAGTATATTCTGAAAATAATATCTTAATTTGGAATATAAATTTTTTCCAGTCTCATTTTTCATGGATGTATCTGATTTAAACTCTGGAGGTACATCTTCTTTGCCCATATTAAAACCAGGTTTTGAATTTTCTAACAGTTTTCCAGAGCAAACGATTGTCATTTCTAACTAGTATTTGGTGTTTGTGACACAGGAACCTTGGTCCCTGTGTCTGATGGCATCATGGGAATGTTATTCTAAGCCACAAATACTTAGCTGCACGGTCTTGATGGCTGTTTTTCTTATTAATCTGTTATAAGTAAATAAACATATATATAATAGTAATGCACATATAAATATAGTATATAATTCAATGTAATGTGTGTCCATATATATATAGTATAGTATATAACTTACAAGTTGGATTCTCCAAAGATCATACAAGAGGCTTACAATAATAATTAAAACTTGCAATTACAAAATCATACCTCCCCAAAATAATTACTGAATTCAAGTTAACATTTTTCCTTTTTTAACTGATTCTGCAAGTAACCTTTGTGCATACCCAAAGCTCTCACTGATTGATTCTCAGGCTAACATGACTTCTTCAAATAGTATCAAATATTTCTTTCAAGTGAACTAGCTAAGAGAACATTCTGTAATGCGAAAGACTTGTTTGGGGGCTAAACAAAAGCCATCGTTTTCTTTCCTGAGAGGTTTTTTTTTGAGTGGTGGATTAAAAATCTTATTGCCTTATATTTATGCATATTCAGTAACCATGGTATTTAAAGGTAAAGGTTTGAAGATTTTGAAAGTGACTAAAAAGGGTCAGTCCTGTTTCCATTCCTTTTATCTGTCTCCTATGTCTGCTTCATCCTAAGACTGGTTCCCTTCGAGTCACAGAATGGCTGTCAAAGGAGCTGTGAATAAGCAGAGAGAGAGACAGAGACAGATGCAGAGAGATAGCAAGCCGTTCTTCTAACCATCTAACAAAAGGATTTCCTTTAGTCTGATGGGGCCAACTTAGATTACATGCTAACCTTTAAATCAATCCCTGTGACCATAGAAATGACAAGGATAAATCGACTTGGGCCAATTGGGGTCTACCATATATCCCCTCCAAACTGCCAGCTCTTCCACAGTGAGGGGTGAAAGATGCTGGGGTGGCCACTTCATGATTCAGTGTAACAATACTGACTTCCAGGAGGACAGTGCTTGATAAACACCAAAGCACTCTTATGCCCACTCTCTCAAGTCATGTGGTATAAGCAGGGTCATTTTCATTTGGCAGGTGAGAGCACTGAGTGCAGTGTGATTAAGTTACCCCGAACTCATGTTTAACTCCTTTAACTCCAGGTCTAACACTTTCTGGACACTCAATTGATTAGTCAGAATAACCAGTTGAAACGTGAATAACTCAAACTACAAATTTGTCATCATGTTGCCTAAAGAGACTTGCTCTATTGAATTTTTCAATATTTGCTATCCTATTCTTCCAAAATAGTAGCAAGTGACAGTAGACAATGTTGCTTTTGGGGATAGAGGGAGAGTCAGAAATCATACCTGTCTTGGTGAGCGCCTTTGTTCTCTAGAAGTACCACTAAACAGGTTACAGACTGATAGTCTGCTTTCTGTTTTTGTGTTAGAAAGAATGCTGCCACTTTTCTACTGCTGTAATTGAGTTATGACAGAATATTTGTACTCTCCCGATAGAGCAGCACAGGAGGAACCCTAAGTGTTAGTGTGCCAGGAGAGCCCGAATCCATCTGGAAACTTTCCGATGCTCACAGGAAGGGTTCTATGTGATAATTTGCCGAGTCTCAGAAGAATAAGATTCCTGAATAAAACTCAAAGGAAGAAGATATTTCATGTTGGGAGCAAAACCCTCACTGGCTGGTTTGCTTACCTTACCTCCTCTCAGTGCCCCTCCACTACTTAATGTAGATATTGGTGATTAGGATAGAGAATGGCTGGACTGAGAGGGAATTATGAAACTACCATAATTATGATCAGGGATTATAAGATTTAGTAATAATTAACTCCTAATGCTGGTCTTAATATATTCCATGACTTGCTTTCAGAATGCCATTGAATAACATGATGTCAACAATGTTCCCTAAATTCTTGTGGCCATGAATATTCTTTTTCCTCTAGGTTATGTCAATACCCTAAAGAGGTCACAACTTTATGTGGCATCAATGTTGAAAAAGTGATTCCAGTGGTAATAACAGACAAACCCCAGGAGTACAATGTGAATGCAATATACATACCCACAGATAGGTTTTCCTGTCATAAAATGCAAAGAAATATTCATTCATACAACAGAGGTCAAGTACTGTAACTACTGGGCAAAGCCCTTTGCTAACGGCTAGGAATAGAGGAATGGAACAGACTTCCTCTTTAATAACTCAAGCATAGCAGGGGATCAGATATACAGACAAATAACAAAATATATTGGGTTATATTTAATGATAAGAGTTTACATAAGTTCCAAATTCAGTAGGGAGAGAGATCTATTTGAACAAACTAAAAGAACACAACTGAGTACATGAATGTCAAATATGGGATGCTGTTAGTAAATGATAAGGAAAATCAAAGGACAGAGGCTCTCAAAAGGGTGTTCTCAGGGAAGATAGGATTTGTAGGAGATATATGTGTATGAGAGAGCCCCAGAAAGTCAATAAGTGGGTTTGGTATTAGTTTACTCACGGTGGGATGGATGAGGTTTGCTTCAGAAGTGTGTTCAAGTACAAAAGTAAATTTAAAAAGAAAAGGAAGGATGATTTGAGGCCAAATTGCAATATGACTTTGTGAAGAAGGCTGAACTCCATCGATCCCTTGTCAGACTAGCTGCCTGGTGTTTCTTAGAACTTTTCTTCTTAAAGATTGGGAGTGCAAATGTTAGATAGAGCAGCCGGGAAGGGGAAGGTAAGGTTCAAGGAAAAACTTCCCAGTTTGGGGTGGTGGGTGGGGTTCCCACGTGAAGAAAGCAAAGGCTTTGCACGGAGATAACTTCTTGCCTATCGGGACCAGGCCAAACTGGTCTCAAGCAGATCACAAAGCAGGAGCAATCGAACAAAACTAAGAATGGCCCAAACCACACCTTATCATGATCTCATTAAAATAAAAGAGCAGTTTTGTCCCCACCCGCTCCTCATGGTGGGCTCTTCCGTGTGCATTTTGGGAAAAGACAGGCCCACCAAGAGAAATGGGTCTATAACTAGAACTGTCAATCAAATAACCTCACCCTGTCAATCAAAGAGCCACCTCCCAGCTGGGGACACAATAAACAGACCCTCCCCTAAAAGTCTGGGGCCTTTGTCTACCATGACTCTGGCCCACTCCTCCCTTGTGGGTATTCAAATCAGACATCCTCTCTGTTTAGCTATGGTGTCTCTGCCTTTCAATTAATTGTTTTGGCAGGGACAAGAACCAAGGAGAACAAACTCAACCTGCAACATATTTGGTGCCATGACTTGGATTGGTCCTCCTGCCGTCATGTTGCGCTAAAGAAAAGCCTCCCGTGTCTTTAATTCTCTGTCAGGTCTCTCGACTGAATTCTTTCCTTCAAGAAGATAAGAACCAAGGAATTACACAATCCACTGCCTGCTAACACAAGAATTCATGCCTACGGCAGTATTCCCAAGGTTTTCATTATCACACAGTCTCCTCCCTTGCAACCACCCTCCAGTGCCCCCTAACCCCCAACACACACACACGTCACCTCCATTTCTGGGTTGTATCTCATACTCCTCTTCTCTTGGTTGTGAGTAAAATTGTAATATTTCCAGAATCTCTCGTCTGGCTTTAGTGCATCTCCATATCAATAGACGTTCCTAAGGGGTGGAGAGAAGTAGCTCATCTCCATATACATGGGTAATTACCTGGGCAACCGAGGTCATTATCTGAACCATAGAGGTCAGGGGAAGAATCTCTTGCTTCTGCCAGAGGAGAAGAGAGACGGCTCCTGGACTGCAGTCTGTAAGCAATAAACAGGTTTTAAACTTTATTTCTCCCTTTGACTGATTTCGGTTTTAGAGGGATTTTGCCCTGGGATTTCCTCTTCCCGGAGTTGCATTGGTGAAAATTAATCTTTTTGGCTGCACAGCCAATTTGGAATTTCTTAACTAGTATTTCTGGGCTTCAGATACAGTATTTCCCTTAGCTGGAAACCTCCATGATTTTTTTGTTGGAAATAAGACTTTATTTTTTTCTTCCCAGTCAACTCTTTTCCATGTTGCCACACTGTTGCTGTATTAAATTAGTAGTGCTTTGGAAGTGGAGTGTTGCTATGAAAACACAGATCAAAATGGAGCCATAGTATATCCAATTTGCTGTGCCCAGTTGGTATTTGATAAAGGGCTGTAACCTAGAAGAATTCTACTCCTGCTTTGTGCTCTGTTATAACGGTGATTATCATGGAGATTAAGTGAAGCAAAACAAACACAAAGCCTTCATTTTTGGGAAAAAGACAAGTAAACATGAGAAACCATTAGTAAATGAGACATGGTATGTATAGGATGGTGCTGATATTTTGAAATAGAGTGTAGCTAAATATGTCAACATTTTGTTCAATTATCCTATCTATTAATAGTAAAATAATCTAATCTGAAACTTTATAGGGTTTTGAAAAAGCTTAAAACACAAAGGCAAGGAAGGAGAGAATAGAAAAATTGGTTGATCATTTATTTTAAAAAAGAAAATGCTGGCCCTTCATTATTCTATGAAGTCAAAACTCCTCCAGGAAGGTGAGTTGCGCTGGTCCCCGCATGGACCCCTCTCACGTGCTCATCGGCACGTAGCCTCCCTGAGGGCAGCGTCACAGCAGGCCTGGAGCAACTTCAGCCTGTTTACAGTCACCCCTGATGATAAAAAAACATTCTAAAGTCCCTCATTTTACAAGATAACCCTTTTATAAACAAAACTCAAGAGAGCAGCAATCGCACAAACTCCAAGGGAGAGAGTTGAACAATAACTTATATTTTCTTTAATGTATCAAAATTTGCTCAGAATGGAGGTAATATAGTCATTGAAAATGTAGAAAATGGAGAAATACACACAATAAAAACAAAATCACTTGCGATCCCCCACATTGCTGTTAATATTTTGCTAGTTTCTTCCAGGTTTCGGTTTCTGTATCAGTAAATGCAAATATAATATCCATGTATTTATTGATTTATTCACTACTTTATCATTATTATGGAAGGAAGGACAGAAGGAAGGATGGAGGGATGGAAGAATATACTTTGTTTTGGGCATTTTCTTAAATACAAGGAATTCAGTGATCAAATGTAGTCTATAAATTGATCAAACAGTCCACACTATTAGAGAATTTGATGGTCTAGTTTTGTTTTAATTTTTTATTAAGGTATTATTGATATACACTCTTATGAATGTTTCACATGGAAAACAAGGTGGTTACTACATTTACCCATATTACTAAGTCCACACCCATACCCCAATGCAGTCACTGTCCATCAGTGAAGTAAGATGCCACAAATTCACTATTTGCCTTCTCTGTGCTACACTGTTTTCCCCGTGATCCCACACACCATGTGTACTAAACGTAATACCCCTCAATCCCCCTCTCCCACCCTCCCCAACCGCCCTCCTGCACCCCTCCCCTTTGGTAACCACTAGTCCCTTGGAGTCTCTGAGTCTGCTACTATTCTGTTCCTTCAGTTTTGCTTCATTGTTATACTCCACAAATGAGGGAAATCATTTGGCACTTGTCTTTCTCCGCCTGGCTTATTTCACTGAGCATAATATCCTCCAGCTCCATCCATGTTGTTGCAAATGGCAGGATTTGTTTCTTTCTTATGGCTGAATAGTATTCCATTTTGTATATGTACCACCTCTTCTTTATCCATTCATCTACTGATGGACACTTAGGTTGCTTCCATACCTTGGCTATTGTAAAAAGTGCTGCAATAAACATAGGGGTGCATATGTTTTTTTGAATCTTAGAAGTTGTATTCTTTGGGTAAATTCCTAGGAATGGGATTCCTGGGTCAAATGGTATTTGTATTTTTAGTTTTTTGAGAAACCTCCATATTGTTTTCCACAATGGTTGAACTAGCTTATATTCCCACCAGCAGTGTAGGAGGGTTCCCCTTTCTCCACATCCTCGCCAGCATTTGTTGTTCTTAGTCTTTTGGATGGTGGCCATCCTGACTGGTGTGAGTGATATCTCATTGTGGTTTTAATTTGCATTTCCCTGATGATTAGTGATGTGGAGCATCTTTTCATGTGTCTGTTGGCCATCTGAATTTCTTCTCTGGAGAATTGTCTCTTCATATCCTCTGCCCATTTTTTAATTGGGTTATTTGCTTTTTGGGTGTTGAGGCATGTGAGTTCTTTATATATTTTGGATCTTAACCCCTTGTCAGGTATACCATTTACAAATATATTCTCCCATACTGTAGGATGCCTTTTTGTTCTGTAGATGGTATCCTTTGCCATACAGAAGCTTTTTAGTTTGATGTAGTCCCATGTGTTCATTTTTGCTTTTGTTTCCCTTGCTCAAGCAGAAACATTCAGGAAGAAGTTGCTCATGCTTATATTCAGGAGATTTTTGCCTATGTTGTCTTCTAAGAGTTTTATGGTTTCATGACTTACATTCAGGCCTTTGCTCCATTTCGAGTTTAGTTTTGTGTTTGGGGTTAAACAATAATCTGGTTTCATTCTCTTGCTATCCTGTTTTGCCAACACCAGTTGTTGAAGAGGCTGTCATTTCCCCATTGTATGTCCATGGCTCCTTTATCATATAGTATATATGGTTGGGTTTATATCAGGGCTCTGTAGTCTGTTCCATTGGTCTATGGGTCTGTTCTTGTGCCAGTACCAAATTGTCTTGATTACTGTGGCTTTGTAGTAGAGCTTGAGGTTGGGGAGCGTAATCCCCCCCGAGTTATTCTTCCTTCTATAGATTGCTTTGGCTATTCCGGGTCTTTTGTGGTTCTATATGATGATGGTCTAGTTTTGATTATTGTTTTACAGAATAAAACACTACAAAACTGTTAATCCATGATGTTTAATAATGAATATTATCACATTCTATGAACACCATATTTTATGTATCCATTTCTCTATTTAAAAGAACATTTTTCTTTTAAGGTTTAATTCATATGTAGCAATAAAAGAACTATTCTTGCTAAAAAAAACTTCATAATAACTGATTAATTCTTTAGGAAAGATTTCTAGAAGAGGATTACTGGGCTAGACTTTTTAAAATTTCTGGCTACCAATTGTCAACATACTTGGGACAGGAGAATTTAGAACATATATTCCCAGGATGCTATTAATTCAGGTCTTCATCTGTGTTTTGAAGGAAGAAGGGAAAAGCAGTTGTCTTCCCAGTTTATAAGGATAATAGTTATGAGAGTTGTGTTTTTTTCTTACGACATTGTTGGTTAGTGAAGCCATTTCTCTGTCTGTGGGAGTTGGCTGGGAAGGTTATAGAATCAGAGCAGCATTCAGCTATTTTTCTGCCTCATTCATGTAATGAGCAAGGGATTTGTTATTTCTGACATTTGAAAGGGCCTTTGATGCCACAATTAAAATGAAAAACATTCCAAAAATATCTCTGTGATTGTACCTTTCGCAGGGATAGTTCTGATATTATTTCACTGGGATTCATATTGCTGTATGATCTTGCCTTGGTTAGAAGGCTTCAGCTGAAAAACCCAGCCCACCTAAGACTTCCTCAAGGGAAGCTGCCACAGGGTCAAGAAATCGGTCTGGGACCAGCAGATGCTTGAATAGGTGGACCACGGGCCTGCTCAGCCTAGTGCCATCTGGGTGCTGTGGTGCGGTGAGTATGATCTCGCCATGTGCTACCATAGCCCACTTTCTGACTTAGAAATAACACAAGTCTCTGCTACTGAGGATGTGTGAGTAATAGGAAGATTCCAGAGTATTTGTTTTCATATCAATTATCTTTTCCCCCTGGACTTAGCAAAATCATATTGGATTATCAAGTTTCTCTCAAGTTTTAAACTGTGATTTCTAATAAAACAATCTCAGATGGTATTTGGCATTTGAGTAAATGAATTGAAAATTTGTGTGCACATTAAACTAAGGGTCCTACTACTTTGATTCACCCTGACCAAAATAAAATGAAACAAAGAATTTATCTGCATAAATGGAAGTCCCTCCAAGGGAATGCTCACCACACTTACCTCCTGTCTCTCTTCTTTTTCCCTAAGTGCTTTTAATGGATGCCTCAGACAGCCCTCCACTCACTCATGCATCCAACCTTTCTTAATAATCCTAATAAATCTTGTTCTAGGCATTGTATTAGGCCCTGGGGGAGACCGACAGTCTCTGCTCCCATGATGCCAACATTCACTGGGGCATAAGAAAATACCACAGAATCCAACAAACCAAAAATAATTACAACTTGCGGTGAGTTGTAAGAATCCAACAACATGACAAAGATGTGAATGAGGAGTAGTCCAGTCTAAGTGTGGTTATCAGAAAGGCTTCTTTGAGGAGCTGAAGTGTGTGCTGAAGCATGAGAAGTCGCTAGACACACCAGCATGGGAGAAAAGCAAGCCAGGCTGAGATCAAAAGGCGTGCAAAGGCTTTGTCCTGGAGAACAGCAAGAGCGTCAGGCCTGGGCATCGCCAGTCCCCAGCCTCCCCCGAGAGCCGGTGGGCACCTGGAGGGCGAGGCCTGGACTTTGTGCCCACTGCCTTTCCTCTAGCCACTCGGGCAAGGTAAATAGTGGGGCCTGTATTACTTCTGTTGATGATTGAGGAACTGAAGTCTTCTGTGTGCATTTCCCTGCGTGGTGATACAGCTGAGGGCACCGATCAACCACTTTCCTCTCAGTGCGGACCCCTCCGAGGGGCCTCAGGGGGCATGCGGATCATTCATTCACTTTAGGGAAATGATTCACTCTAACATCCTTAAAATGTCCCAAATGTGTTCTTGCCTCCATGACTTGGGGACAGAATTCCTCTTCCAGGACGGCCCACATATCTATGCTTCTGTATTTCTAAAATGTCCGCGATGCATGTTCAGCTGTCATAATTTTACCACGTGTGAATTCCAGCTATAGTTATTATATATGTGTGTGTTTGCATGACTGTCGACTTACTTAAGGAAAAACATAAATACCTACGAGAGCCCCTCTACTAAGCATTCATATCTATAAGATCATAGTATATTCAATATCATACTTCTATTTTTCTTATAGACCTTACAATAAATACATAACTATTAGTTTTATAAAGGACATCTGTGTTTTAACTTAAAATGATACCCTCTGCTATGAAAGGCTACCCGTGGCACACATAATCCTACTCCAGTCTGCAATGATTTAAGTTCTAGGCTTTCTTTCCAATTCCAACTCAAGTTCCACCTTGAGTTGGAAGCATTCCTTCAACGATCCAGCAACTAGTGACACGATACTTTTCAGCACTGCAGACTGTGTTCTTGTCATTTGTGTTAGGCTGGGCCAGGGGAGGCACGGAAAGGGGCTGGGCAGGGTGGTAGGAAGCGGCCTTTCCCACATAAGAATCAGTGATAGTTCAGCTGATCGGGGCTTCCTCGTACTGGCTTCAGTGCTCAAGCAGATGAGATGAGATTTTTTGAAACCGATGACTTACAGCATTGATTATCTAACATATTGGGGTCCTAGGCCTCTTTTACAAAGTTCTTGGACACTTACCTTCTCTCCCAGAAACATGTAGCATAAAAGTAGCCACGTGTTTTCAGGGGGTTTAAGGGAATCCTAAACCCAGTGGCACTGTTTCCAAGCGTCACAGACCCCATGTTAAAACAAAATGAAACAAACAAGCACAAGAAGCCAACTCGGCAAAAACAAGCTGTCACTTATTGAGAGCTCGCTATGTTTTAGAGCCTGCACTAAATAGTTCACATACATTATAGTTTTATGTCTTTTAATTCTTCTTACGCTCCCCTACTGGCAATCCTGTTGTATGGAGGGGAGAAAAGAAGAGAGAGAGGTTTAGCCATTTGCTCAGGGCAAACTGCTACGAAGTTGTAGAGGCTGAGCGTGGACTCTGGCAGTCTGAGTCACTCTCTTAACCGTATGCTTACTGCCTTTCTGCATCGTAGGACTCATTCCTAACCGTTATGATGGGTGAACAGTACATTCATTTGGTGAGGAAGTAACTACCAGAAACCGGGGTGATTGACAGCAGCGCCAAACGCTAATGCTACACATTCTTCCTCCAAGACGGAACCCGCCCCTCTGATACACACAGGGAATGAATGTACATTTGAACAAGTCCAGGGGACAAATAACACCCTTCCCACTACATTTTACCCAGAGACTTGCTCAGTTTCTGGCTCCTAAGTTAAAAAAAAAAAATAGAATAAAATTTTTCTTCATTCTATTTGCAACATATTCTAATTTTAAGAGATCATGGGTTAATTAAATTCATTTAAAAACAACTTTGGGTACTACCTTAATTAACCTTCCAGGGTTCCTTGCCATTCTGCTCCTAGTCAGCACTGTCAGTCTGCCAGGGTAAGGGTTAGAGCCCCTCACCTTCTCAGGCCGGAGGGGAGGGTGGCCAATGGCATTTGCTCTTCTGTTTGATTAGTGGAGCTCATTAGCTGTCAGATGTAAGGCGTGAGCAGTCCATCAGGAGAGAACAGCAGCTCCTGTGACACTGATTACATGGCCAGCCTCCAAGCCTGCTTAGAAACCGATTTCCATTCTTACAGATGCTGTCTCCAGAATGGGACTTCTCTCGGAGTCACAAGCAGTAAGCAAAAAGGCCTTAGGATAACCGAAACACAAAACCAGCCCCAAACAGTAAAGGCAGGAATAAAGGAGCAGAGTTGTCATCTGCTTCCCTTTTTACCAGCTGAGCCAGGGTGTTATTTACAGTTTCAGTAGAGTTGCTGTTCTTGGGTTTTCCTGAGACGCCACAGAGTGAATGGGCATTAGAGCTCTTTGGCTGGTGGTCCCCACCCAGTGGAAACGACACTGGTTTTCTGAACTGATCACAATACACTTAAATGCCTGGTTACTCTGCTGCTTCTAAAATGCTTCCAGACAGCCAACTTGAATGAGGACTCGGCCCACCCAAATAGGTAGATGTTTCACACGCAAAATGTCAGTGTAGTGAGCCAGGAAATCCTCTGAAAGCATTTTCGCTGTTTAGCAATGCAACAAGGCATTTTAGTTTTAAAAATTTATAAATAAATATCAGTAAATGATCCTTCTAACTGCTCTATGGTTTACGTGAAGAAATGGATACTGAGTGAAATCCAGTTATTTACATAACAAACTATAGTGGTGGAATCTTCTAAAAACTGGCCTCTAGGTTTCATTTGCCACCAAATTCGTTGTGAGTCTTAAATTCCTTATGTGCAGTGTGAGTGTGTTAGATGGCATATACAGTCTCTTCTGGCTTGAAAATTATGTCTTTATGATTATCGGTAGTTTAATATCAGCCTTTGTTTTTCTATCTTATACCTTTGTGAGCTAGGTATTATTATTTCCCCCATTTACAGAGGAGAGTAAACTGAGGTGCAGAAATGTGAAATAACTTGCCCAGGGGCGCATAGTTAGTGAATGCAGAGCCGTAAGGGGTGAACCGTTCCAGCGGATGCCAGATCCTGCTGGCTTGACCATTTTACTGTTTCTAAGATTCTTTCTACCTCTACCAGTCTATGATTCGAAGCTGCAAATCTTTAAGTCAATAAAAGGCAATTTTTCTTTATTAAACTGTTGGCAAGCCTGAGAGGATTTAAAAAAAAAAAGAATCACAACTTACTCCGCATCTCCTACTCCAACCATTTCCGTCAATGGACGGTGGAAGTGGAACAAAGCCAGAGGATCACAAGACCGCCCAGGGCCCCCTTGGCTGCTTCTCATTTCCGTGAAGAGCAGAACATTGAACAAGGAAATTAAAGACTTGCAGTATTACTTATAAAGAATTTTAAGGACACACCTTCAACCTGAAAGAAAGATGGGTCAAGAAGCAAATCTGCTGAGGAAGTGGGAAGAAGATGGCGGCGCAGACCGAGCCCGAGCCGCCTCATCCCATGTGCACAGAGTGACGCATCCCGAGGGGGGACTGAGGCCCAGATGAGCACCTTCTGCACAGCAAGAGATAAAAAGACCACATGGAAATGGAAATGGCAAGAGGGACAGAGACATGACAATGGAGGGATCCCCACTCCCAAGGGGGCCCTGCAGTAGGGGGATATCAGTGGGGTCAGAAGTGCAGACTCACCTGCCCTGGGGCACAGAAAAAAACACAATTTAATGGGTAGCCATGCTATAACGAAGCAAACCAATTTTCAGAACTAAAGCACCCACTGAACGGAGGGAAACTGCTAAAACTCTCTCTAGGACCAGAGGTGCTTGCAGCACTATTATTTATGGTCCCTCCCCAGATGATGTGCCTCTGACACTGGCCACCCTCCGGCATGGCCTTGGTCTGGCATCCACTCACCTGGGAGCTCAGCTCCATGGACTGACCACCAGTCACCCTACAAGCATGACCCTGGCCCACTGTCCACACTAAAGTCCCCCGGGTAGTGCCCCAAGAACTGGCCACCCCACCAGAGAGCCCCAGCTGGTCGCATCTGGGAGATCCCTGGACCATGCCCTGGGAGCCCCAGCACCGGACACCCCAACCCTCAGCCAACCGCACTGCAGCCAACCACCCAAAACCACCAGTCACACGCGGTGTATCCAGGGGACGGCCCTACACAAAGCCGCGCCTTCAGGACTAGGAGAGGTGGTCCATTTGCCTAATCCATAGGAAAAAAAGAAAGAAAATGAAGACAGAGGACTCTGCCTGAAACAAAAGAAGACAAAACGTCAGAAAAAGAACTAAATGAAACACAGTTAAGCAATTTACCAGATAATAAGTTCAAAGTAATAAATATAAAGATGGTTACCAGATTTGAGAGAATAGATGAACTCAGGGAGGACTCCATAAACATAGAATCTATGCAGAAAAAAGAACCAATCAAAGATGAATACAATAAATGAAATGAAAAAATATAATAGAGGGAATCAACAGCAGTTTAAAGGATGCAGAAGAACAGCTCAGCCATTTAGAGACAGAGTAGTGGGTGGAAAGTACTCAAGCTGAACTGCAGAAAGAAAAAGGAATAAAATGAATGATAAGGTAAGAGAACTCTGGGACAACATCAAATGTCCTAGTATTCACATTGTAGGAGTCCCAGAAGGAGATCAGAGAGAAAGGGGTGGAAATTTATCTGAAGAAATAATAGCTGAAAAGTTCTCCAGTCTAGTGAAGGAAACAGCCCCCGAGGTCCAGGAAGCAGGGACCCCCAAACAAGGTGACATCAAGGAGGTCCACACCAACAATTAAATTGTCAAATTTAATTAAATATGTAAAATATATAATTAAATAACTAAAATGTCAAAGATCAAAGAAAAAGAGACTCTTAAAAGCAGCAGGAGAAAAGCAATGAGTTATGTACAAGGGAAAGCCCATGGGGCTATCAGCTGATTTTTAGGTTGGAAATTAAGTGACCATCAATCTAACATAGCTCATTATACAACTAAGATATCATATTTAAAGTCCATGGTAGCCACAACTAAACACCCATAATAGATACACCAAAAATAAAGGGATACAACAGTGACACTAGAGAAAGTCATCATGCATGAGGAGAAAGCAAGAGAGAAGAAAGGATCAGAGAAGAATGACAAAAACAACCAGAAATCATTTAAGAAAATCACAATAAGTATATATCAGTCAATTTACTTTAAATGTAAATGGACTAAATGCTCTAATCCAAACATAGGGTGACTGAATGGATAAAAAACAAGACCCATCTACGTGCTGCCTACAAATATGCACTTCAGACCTAAAGACACACACAGACTGAAAGGATAGAAAAAGATTTTCAGTGCAAGTAGAAATGAAAAAAGCTGGAATAATGGTACTTGTATCAGCCAAAATAGACTTTAAAACAAAGACTCCAACAAAAGACAAAGAAGGGCATTACATAATCACTAAAGTCTCAACCCAGAAAGAAGATATAACGATTGTAAACATCTACACATCCAACAGAGAAGTACCTAAATATATAAAGCAAATATTAACAGATCTAAAGGGAGAAACTGACAGTACTACAATAATTGTAGGGGGTTTTAACACTGCACTGAAATCAATGGATAGATCATCTAGACAGAAATCAGTAAGGAAGCCGTGGCTTTGAACAACACATTAGCCCGAATGGACTTAACAGATACATGCAAAAACATTAAGAATACACACTCTTTTCAAGTCCACATGGAACAATCTCTAGGAAAACCACATGTTAGGCCACAAAACTAATCTTGATATATTGAAGAGTGAGGTCATACTGAGCAAAGCATATTTTCCAACCATCAGGGGATGGACCCTGAAATCAATTATAAGGAAAAACACTGGAAAAACCACAAGCACATGGAGGCTAAAGAGCATGCTACTAAACAGTCAGTGTGTCAACAAATAAATCAAAGAGGAAGTAAAAAATACTCAAAAATAATAAAATAGAAGCACAATGATCCAAATTTTTGTGATCAGCAAAAGCAGTCTTAAGAGAGCATTTTATCTACTTCAAAAACAAGAAGAATATAAGTAAACAATCTAATCTTCACCTAAAGCAACTAGAAAAAGAACAAAGCCCAAATTTAGAAGGAAGGCAATAATAAATATTAGAGTGGAAATAAATAAAATAGAATCTGAAAAAATGTAAAAATCAATAAAAGTAAGAGCTGGTTCTTTGAAAAGGTAAGCACAATTATTAAATTTCTAGCCAGATTCATCAAGAAAAAAGAGATAAGACTCAAGTATAATCAGAAATGGAAGAGAAGTTACAACTGACAGAAGTGAAATACAAATGATTATAAGAGATTACTATGAAAAAAACATATGCCAACAAAGTGGACAACATAGAAAAATGGATAAATTCCTGGGAATATGCAATCCCTCAAGTTGAACATGGAAGAATTAGAAAAACTGAACAAACTGATGACTAGTGATGAAATTGAATTGTTAATCAAAGAACTCCCAACAAACAAAAGTCCAGGGCCAGATGGCTTCACAAAATTCTACAAAACATTTAGACAGCTACATGCAAAAGAATGAAACAGGATCACTATCTTATACTATACCCCAAAATAAACTCAAAATGGATTAGAGACCTCAATAGGAGACCTGAATCTGTAAAACTCCTACAGAAAAATATAGGCAGTAAACTCCTGAACATTCAGCATTAATAATTTTTCTGGAATGTCTCCCCAGGCAAAGGAAACAAAAACAAAAATAAACAAATGGGACTTCCTTAAGATGAAAAGCTTCCACACAGTAAAGGAAACCATCTATAAAACAAATAGGGAAAGACATTTGCAAATGATATGTCTGATAAGGGGCTAATATCCAAAATACATTGAAAACTCCTATAACTCAACATCAAAAAATCAAACAATATGATTAAAAAATGGGCAGAGGGCCTGAATAGACATTTTTCCAAGGAAGACATATGGATGGCCAACAAGCACTTGAAAAGATGGTCGACATCAATAATTATCTGGGAAATTCAAATTGAAACCATAATGAGATTTCACCTCATACCAGTCAGAGTGGCTAATATACACAAGAAATACGAAGTGCTGGCAAGGATGCGGAGAAAAGGGGACACTGGTGGTGGGAATGTATATTGTTGCAGACACTATGAAAGTAGCATTGAGGTTCCTCAAAAAGCAGAAATCCCATATAACCCAGTCAATTCCACTTCTAGGAATTACCTGAAGAATACAAAATCACTAACCCAACACAATCCTATGTTTATCACAGCATTATTTACAATAGCCAGGATATGGAAGCAACTGAAGTGGCCATTGGTAGATGAATGGATAAATAAGAGATAGTACATATATACAGTGGAATATTACTCAGTCATAAAAAAAAAATGAACTCTTGCCATTTGTACTGGATGGATCCAGAGGGTATTATGCTAAGTTAAATAGGTTATGCAGATGAAAACAAATACCATATGATTTCACTTACATATGAAATTCTAAAGAAAAACAAATAAGCAAATAAAAAAAACCCCCAGAAATATGAACAGGGAACAGACTAGTGGTTGCCATAGGGAGGTGTGTGGGGGAATGGGTGAAATAGGTGAAAGGAAAAAAATTAGTGAGAAAGTTTGATATCTTGAACTGGGTGAGGGTTACATGAGGGTAGACACGTGTCAAAACTCATCAAGTTGTCCACGAAGCTTTGTGCATTTTATATACCTCAATTAAAAAAAATTTTTTTAAAGGAAGTAAAATTTACTGAAAAAAGGTTTTCAAACTTTGGGAGGTTTTAGAATCACCTGAGGACTTGTTAATAATGCATATTCATAGGTGCCATCATGGACATTCTGATCCAAGATGTGGGATTCAGGCATCTACATTTTTATTAAGCTCTGAGCAATTAAATAACATTAAAGAGAAATTATCCAAAAGACTCTCTGGAGTCCATTTAGGCTGATATAACAAAATAACACAGTCTGGGTAGCTTATAAAAAACAACAATTTATTTATCACAGTTCTGGAGACTAGAAGTCTTAGATCAGGACACCAGCATGGTCAGGACTCTCCTCTTATTGAAGACTTCTCTTTGTATCCTCACAGGGTGAAAAGAGCTAGAGAGCTCTCTGGAGCCTCTTTATGAGGCACTAACCCATTCATGAGGGTCCCAAACAACCACCTCCTAATATCACCCTGGGAGCTGGAATTTCAACATGTAAACAGTGTGGAGACAACAAACATTGAGACCATAGCAACATTTCCATGTTGTCTTTGAGATCGTCCCAAAGGTTTATACAGTCTGAGGTCCAAATTCAAGGTTGATGTATTCACCTTCCTTCTTGATAACTCTACCTGGCTGTCTCTTAGTCACCTCCTACTTAGCCCAACAGGGACCTTTTGCCTTTCCCTCCTGGAATATTGTCTTCTTCCGCATCTTCCCCATCCCAATGAATAGCATCGCTAGCCACGGGATTATTAAAACAAAAACCTTGCCTCCTGTCACCCTGCCCAGACTCTCATTTTCCTACTCCCTATCCCTTCCTCCAACTTCTAATTAGCCAAACCCTTTGTTCTACCTCCCAAATACAATTTTCATTTGCTTATTTTTCTTCACTGCCACCATCAATATCCTAGTCCAAGCCAACACTGCATCTCACCTGGACTTTGGAAGTAGTCTTCTCGTGCATCTTCCTGCTTCCACTTTGACCCCTCTAACTGACCTACGTGGCAGCTAGCAGTTTTTCGAGTGTTAATCAGACTACAACACTTGTCCCACCAGAAATGCTCTAGAGGTCTCTCACTGCAAATAGAATAAAATTCACATGCCTTAGCTTGGCCTGCCAGGCTATGCGTGCGTGTCCAGTCCCCTCCTGGCCCCCCACACACACTGGCTTTCTGTCATCTTGTAGGTTGAGCTTTTCCCAGGGTTGCTATACCCATGAAGTCACCTGCTTCAGGATTTTCCTCCTCTGAATCACTCCCTTTGCTCCTATCGATCTCTGCTGAATAGTCACTACTTTGGAAAGGATGATTTTGACTTCTCTGGACACTTCCTTCCTTGTATTATCTTCCACAAACTATATGTATTTCATAGCACTTACCGCTATCTA
>JAQQAC010025234.1:32857860-33042386 GCA_029783875.1 Phataginus tricuspis | reverse complement strand
ATTCTGGAAAAACAGAAGAGTAGATTTATGTATAGTACATCTCTTTTGTCTCTTAAAATTCCACAAAGCAGAATCTTTTAATCTAGGAGAACCCATACACATTGATCTCATCTATGCTGATTACATCTAATCAGAGGGAATTTCCTAACTCATGGCTCTTTTCTTTCCAGACAAAAGGCAGCTGTTCTCCTGGTTCATGCTCCAGCCCACTGAGCTCACAGTGGCCTCTCCGGCATGGATACGAGTGTCCTTTGAACATAATGAAAGGTACTTGACTCTAAGCAATCACAAAAACAAATGATGATGGACTGCTTCCTGCACAATTCTGCTGTGAAACTCCTCACGTGCTGTTGACTCACAAAGCATCCTGTGGCGGCAGCGTGGCTGCACTTTGAGCCGTCAGACCAGTGGAACACGGGTAGATTCCTCCAAAGCCTGCATGAGGGTAATTCTCTTTGCTTAAATGTTAGACACAAATTAAGTTCAAATGCCTTCAAACAATAAAGTGCTACTTTTTTTCTTCAACAGCTCACATTTAAGAATTAGCTCACATATAAATCTCTTTGAAGGCTGCCACTTTTCATTGAAGACACTTACGCCAAAGGAGTCAAGTAAAAAGGGAGTAATTAAGAGTCTTCTTTATGTTGGGAACTATTTTTTGGGGGGTTGCCGTTTGTATACTTCCAGTGCATTTTTCCTTCATCGGGTAGAACGTCCTGATTTTGCTTGGGCAATAACCCTTCCCTAACTCTTGGTCCACGTGAATTAGCTGGGATGAATTCAACCTACCTGCAAGAATCGAAACAATTCACAAGCCATACCAATCAGATTGTATTTTTTTGGAATTTTAATCTCCAGTAGAATAACTCAAAGATTGAAAATGGTAGTGTGTGATGGCGGGTTCAGAAGAGATTTTTCACTGGTTTCTGTTGCTAAAGTTTTGAGGTCTTGGTTCCTTGCGTTTTCAGAGACCAGCTCTTAGGCTTTATTCTTTATTTTTTAATTGTGTGAACTATTCTGTTTATCTATTAAAACTGCTCTGTTAATCTATTCGCACATAGCAAACCAACCCAGAGTTTAGTGACATACTATAACAATAATTTTATTAAACTCATCATTCTATAAATTAGGAATTAGAGCAGGGCACAAAGGAGACAGCTGGTCTTGCTCCACCATGACTGGGCCCTCAGCTTGGCTGGCCCTAATGGCTAAGAATGGCTGGATAGTTCAAGATGTGTCATATGTCAGTTCTTGCTCTCAGCTAGATTCCTCATTTCTCTTCCATATCTCATGTCCTGGAAAATGTAAGGCAGTTTCTTCACTTACATGTCTGATACCTTGGCCGGGCTAGTTGGAATAGCTAGAGTCAGCTTGGTATCTCTTTATTCCCATGTGACCTCTCACATGGCTGGTTGGGCTCCCTCACAGCATGTCAGTTCACAGAATTGTCTGGCTACTTAAAAGGTGGCTTCCCTCAGAACATGTGTCCCAGGAGTTAAGGTGGAAGATGCAAAGCTTCTTTTAAATTTGTCCCAAAAGTCAAAGAGCATTGATTTTATTGAATTCTATTAGTTACAAATTAGTCACAGAATAGGTCCAGATTAAAGGAAAAGTAACTACATAGGAACATGAACAGTGGGAGATGTGGTTCTTCCATGTGTCTTTGAAGATGAGCTACCACACCAATGAATTCCTTTGAAACTTGAGTTGTGTTTCTTACAACTAAATAGCCCTAGTTCCTCCAATTCTGTGTGGTTTACTGAGGAATGCATGACAGCATTTCTTAGATTTCTTAAAATTTCATGAAACAAAAAGATTGTGAGAAGATGGCAGTGTAGAGAACTGGATCTACACTTATATAAAGATCGATTCCTCCTGACGAAGAACTGAGGCCTGAGTGAACATGTTTCATAGAATGAAGGGTAGAAAGACCACTCAAAAAAAGGCAGGAGAGCTGGAGACACAGTAATGGAGGGATCTCCACCTGAAACACGGTGGCCTGCAGGAAGAAGGGATATCACTGAGGGGCTCTTCCCAGATTCACCTGCCACACTGTGCAGAAAAAAATCTGCACGTTGAAGGGCATCTAGACTATAAGTGAGGAAAGCCAGTTTTCAGTACTAGAGCAACCACTGCCTGGTGGGGGAACTCACACTGGAGGTGCTAGTGGCCACCACTGTTTACATCCCCCTACATATTGATAGTACAATGGGAAGCAGGGTCCAGCTACTCACAACGACTCCAGACCTAACCAAGGGGTCCTCCCAGCCTCCACCCATGCCCAAATGCACCTGCTGGAGATCTAGCAATCCTACCAGAGTGGTACCAGCAGTGTACTCACCCAAAGCCAACACTCACGACCCCTACTGCCTCCCTGCAGCACTGTCAGGGCCAGCAACCACCCAAGAGCCCCTTGGACAGCACCTCACAGACCAAATCCCCTGGATCACACTTGGGCACCAGAACATACCTGACTCAGGCTCACCTGGTCCCCAACTAGCCAGCTGAAAACAGCAGGAAACCAGTCCATCCATGGGACCTTCCTAACACAGGCTCACACCTTCAAAACTGGGTGAAGTAGCTAATTCATCCAATTCATAAAGAGAAGCACAGAAAGTAAAAAAAAAAAAAAAAAAAATGAGACAGAGGAATATGCTTCAAAGAGCAGAATATGACAAAACTTCAGAAAAAGAACTAAATGAAGTGGGGTTCATCAATTTGCCTGATAAAGCATTCAGAGTAATGGCTATGGAAAAAGTAGCAGACCATGCTGCAGGGATGTGGTGGGAGTCATGAGCGTGGGGTTCTGGGGCAGCTCTGTGCTGGTGCCTCCTTGGTGGGGTGTTCACAGGCTTGATAGAAGTATGGGAGAACCCGAGAGGGCTTCATAGACACAGAAAATATAAAAAGAACCAATCAGAGATGAAGAATACAATAAATAAAATGAAAAATACACTAGAGGGAATCACCAGCAGATTGGAGGATTCAGAAGGCCAGATTAGAGACTCGCAAGACAGAATAATGGAAAGTAGTCAAGCTAAACATTAGAAAGAAAAAAGGATAAAAAGAAATGATGATAGGCTAAGGGACCTCTGGGGGGCACCATTGTTTGCATTCATCCCAATATTACAATTACTCAACATTTGTATTATAGGAGTCCCAGATGGAGAACAGAGAGAGAGAGAAAGGGGTGAAAACTTATTTAAAGAAATAATAGCTGAAAACTTCCCTCATCAGGGAAAGGAAGCAGACATCCAGGTCCAGGAAGCACAGAGAGCCCCGGAGAAGATGAACCCAAGGAGGCCCACACATCACAATTAAAATGTCAAAGGTCAAAAAGAGAATCTTAAAGGCAGTGAGAGAAAAGCAACAACTTATGTACAAGGGAAACCCCATAGGCTACCAGCTGATTTTTCAGCAGAAACTCTATGGGCCAGAAGGGCGTAGTATGATATATATTCAAAGGCTGAAAGGAAAAACCCCTACAGCCAAGAATCCTCTACTTCGCAAATTATCATTGAGAATCAAAGGAGGGATAACAAGTTTCCCAGATAAACAGGGTAAAAGCATTCACCACCACTAGAACAGCCTTACAAAAAATGTTAAAGTGACTTCTTGTAGAGAAAAATAAAAGTCCAAAGCTAGAAAATAGAAAATTATGAAAAGAAAAAATTTCACTGATAAAAGCAAACATATAACAAAGGTAGCAGATCACTTAAAAGCTAGTTTGAAGGTTTAAAAAAGTAATAAAATCAATTACATGCAAAAGTTAATTAAAGGAATCACTAAATAAAAGGGTGCAAAGGAAGATATCATATAAATAAAATATGGAGAATGAGGAGTAAAAATTGTAGTGCTGTTAGAATGTGTTGAACTGAAGTGACCATCAACTGAACATAGACTGCTATATATGAAGGATGTTATATATAAACCCCATGGTAACCACAAACCAAAAAATTATAATAGATAACACAAGAGCAAATAGAAAGGAATCTAACCATAACACTAAAGAAAGTCATCAAATCACTGGGAAGGAGAGCAAGAGAAGATCAGAGAGAAATGACAAAGATAACCAGGAATCAGCTGACAAAATGGCAGTAAGTATATACCAATGACTAATCACTTAAATGTAATGAACTAAATGCTCCACTCAAAAGACATGGGGTGAGTGAACAGATAAAGAGACAAGATCTTCTTATGCTGCATGCAAGAGACTCCAGATCTAAAGACACATACAGACTGAACCTGAAGGGAGTACAAAAGATATTCCAAGCAAATGGAAATGAAAAAAAGAAAGCTAGAGAAGCACTACTTATATCAGATAAACATAGACTTTAAAACAAAGAAAGTAACAAGAGACAAAGAAGGGTATTGCATAATAATTAAGGGCTCAGTCCAGAAAGAATATAACAATTGTAAATATCTACACACCCAATAGAGGAGCACCTAAATATGTTAAAGCAAATATTAACAGACATGATGGGAGAAATGGACAGTAATGCAATAACAGTAGGAGACTTAAACGCCCCCCTGACATCATTGGATAGATCATTCAGACAGAAAATAAATAAGGAAACAGCGGCTTTGAACAACTCACTAGACCAGATTGTCTCAATAGATATATACTGAATATTACATCCAAAATCAGCAGAATACTTATTCTTTTCGAGTGCACACTAAACATTCTACAGGATAAATCACATGTTAGGCCACAAAACAAGTATCAATAAGTTGAAGATTGAAATTGTATCAGGCATCTTTTTGGATCACAACAGTATGAAACTGGAAATCAGTTATAAGAAAAAAACTGGAAAAAAAACAAAAACATGAAGGCTGAACAGCATGCTACTAAATAACCAATAGGTCAATGAAAAAAATCAAAGAAGAAATAAAAGAAATACTTGGAGAATAATGAAAATAGAAATACAATGATTCAGAAGTTTTGAGATGCAGCAAAAAAAATCATAAGATGGATGTGTATGGTGATACAGGGTCTATCTCAGGAAAGTAGAAGTATCTCAAATAAACAATTTAATCCTACACCCAAAGGGACTAGAAGAAGAATAAACAAAGTCCTACATTAGTAGAAGGAAGGAAATAATAAATATCCAAGCAGGAATGAATAAAGTAGAGACTAAAAAAAAGATAAATGAAATGAAGAGCTGGTTCTTTGAAAAAATAAAATTGATAAACCTTTAGCTAAGCTCTTCAAAAAACTAAGAGAGGACTCAAGTAAGTAAATTTGGAATTGAAAGACAGGAAGTTACAACCGACACAACAGAAATACAAATAATTATACATGATTACCATGAAAAATTATATGACAAAAAATTGGACAAACTAGAAGAAACAGAAAAATTCTTAAGAAAATGGAATCTCACAAGACTGAACCAGGAAGAAATAAAAAATCTGAACAGATCTATTGTTAGTAATGAAATTGATCCTCAATAAAAACTCCAGTAAATAAAGTCCAGGACCAGAGGGCTTCATAGAATTCTGCCTAACATTTCAAGAAGAGTTCATACTGATTCTTCTCAAGCTATTCCAGAATATTGGAGAAGAAGGAAAGTTTCCAGATTCATTCCATAAGGCCTGCATCACCGTGATACCAAAACCAGACAAGGACACTGCAAAAGAAGAACATTACAGACTAATATCCCTGATGAACACAGATGCAAAAATCCTCAACAAAATATTAGCAAACCAAATTTTAAAATACATTAAAAGGATCATCGCAACCAAGTAAGATTTATTCCAAAACATCCATGAGGATGGTTCGATATCTGCATATCAATCAACGTGACACACCACATTAACAAAAGGAGGGATAAAAACCATACGATCATCTCCATAGAGGCTGAAAAAGCATTTGACAAAATTCAACAATATTCATGATTAAAAGCTCTCAACAAAGTGTGTATAGAGGGAACATAGCTCAACATAATAAAGGTGATATATGATAAACCAACAGCTGACATCATATTCAATGATGACAAGAAGAAAGCTTTTCCAGTAAGGTAAGGAAAAGATAAGGATGTCCACGTTCTCACTTTTATTCAGCATAGTACTGGAAGTCCTAGCCATAGCAATCATGCAAGAAAAAAAGAACTAAAAGGCATCCAAATTGGTAAGGAAGAAGTAAGCCTGTCACTATTTGCAGATGACCTTCTATCTACAGAAAACCCTGACGACTCCCACCAAAGCTAATAGAATTAATAAATGAATTCAGGGGAGAAATGGGTGAAATAGGTGAAGGGGATAAAAGCATACAAACTCAAATTATAAAATAGATTAGTCGTGGGGATGGAAGTACAGAATAGGTAATACGACCAATAAAATGATAATTTCTTTGTTTTTTAACAGATGGTAACTACACTTAATGGTGAGCATTTAGTGATGAACATAAGTGTTGAATCAGTATGCTGTACATGTCAAACCAATAGAATATTGTTTATCAAGTATATTTCAATAAAAGAACAAAGTATTGGTACAAATAAATTTCATGAAACAAAAAATTTTTTGATACTTATATTGTGTTATCACTTTTTTACTTTGCAGATAAACTTATATGTGTCATAAAAGTATATTATATATTATCATTGTCACTTACAGAAGGAAGGAGATGTAACATTAATAGTACGAAGGACCAAAATTCATAATGGAGAAAAAAATTCATTTCATTAAAGAACAATTCATTTCTTTTAAGAATAATTGATTTCCTTTAAATGGAAAAAATCATTTTTTAAAAATTTACATTTTTTTTTAACTCACGTTGGCCCACAGCAGTAAAAACTTTCTCACAGACTGGTAATAGTTCACCGACCGGCTTTTGAGACCTCCTGCCCCTGGGTGTGAAATTCTAAACTGTGGCGTCCATACAGGTTGCCACAGATACTCAGAGAAAGGTGACGGGAGAAGAGTGGTCTGGGAAGCCGTTATGGAGGAGGTAGGGGGACAGCAGAGGCTGGAGCTCAGGATAGGAGAGGGGAGCAAAGATCACAGAAAGGAAAAGGGACAAACATCTGTGGGAGTTTTGCTAGTATTAGCAGTTTTAGATGAGCCATTTCATTTAATCTTGAGGTCAGTACTGGGAAGTGAGAATGCTTGCCTCATTTAAAGATGGAGAGGTTCAGAAAGGGTAAATAAGTTGCTTAAAGTCTCCATGCTGGTAAGTGGCGGAATGAGGACTTGGATGACGTTTGGTGCGAGGCCATGCATTTATTCCCCTGCCTTATAGGGCTCTGAAAGTGAGTTGAGCATCCAAACATTAACTGAAGAGACAGTGTACATTAGTTGAGCATCTACTGTGTTCTGGGAACAGAGGATACAGTGCTGAGAGAGACAAACATGTTTACCTCCAGGGAATTTATAGTCTAGCCCTGGAGATAGAAAAACCAATAGCAATTACAAGACATTGTGACCAGCGCTGTTGCAGCACGTGGGGTCGGACTACATGGGTCTTCTGGGGCTAATGCGGGGGGCCCTAATCGAGTTCAGGAGAGTGAAGAAAGGCTTTCCAGAGGGAAAAATAGAGAGGTTACCCAGGTGAAGAAGGAGTGCTTGGTGGGGGTGCGGGCATCATGGGAAGGGCTGTCCCTGGAGACTTTGGGAAATCTGGAAATAAGAGACTTCAAGGTGCCTTTGAAGAACTGTATGCAATACAGTGTGGCTAGAAAGGAGCGTGTAAGAGCCTGGGCTGGTGGTGGTGTAGGAAACGGAGAATGAGGTAGGGGCCAGCTCGTAACAGGCTCCGGCCCCTCACTGTTTTCTGTTCTATCTAATGCATAAAGTGGGAAGTGCGCTACCATTGTGGGGTTGCTGCAGTGACTCCTTTGACAGCCCATGAAGCAATAATGGATGCCACAAATAATATTTCTCAGCGTTTGCCTCCTTGCTGGGCATTTCCCACATGTACTTAAGGGAAAATTTGGGTCACCAAGTTATTAATAGGTTTATAATGTAAATAGACTTGAAAGATTCTGAAAAGAGCTGGTGATCCTTATTTCTCTGGATTTTTGGAGAATTGTTTTAATGTTTGCATGATCTCTAATCAAATATACTGCACATTTATTGATTCCAGTAAATTACACCCTTCATGTAAATACTGATGGGTGGAATTTAATGGTACCACTAAGAAACTCATAAATATCACTTTTTTTTTTCTCCATGCAGACTTTATTCCTGCCAGCCAAGTTTTTTTCAGTTGTGCCTATGGAAATTAAGCAGGATTTTATTAGCAATAAAAATTTTCCAAGTTATCTTCCTTCTGGGTCTAATGTATTTCCTGGAACCCTTCTCAGGCTATAAGAGGATTGGGTTCTTCAAAATCTCTAGTTCTTAATCACCACTAGCTCATTAATATACCTGCCTTCACTCCCCCTTTTCTCTCTTCCTTGCAAGAGCCATGACGTGGATCTAAAACCAGAATATGTTTATACATAAGTTTCCAAGTAAAGAAATTACTGGAATATTTCTTACTAGATGTCATATCCAACTTTAAGTATGAGAACTGTATTCCTGCAACAGAAGAGCCCAGGGTGCCCCAGCTTCAGGCATGTTCAGTTCAGGGACTCAAACTCCATCACTGGAACTTCCCTCTCCATCTCTTGGGTCTGTTCTGCTCTGTGTTAACTTCGATTTTATAAAGTTCTTACTATGTGGTGGCTATTTTGTGGCCAAGGATGCAGTGTTCTGAGTGACCAGGCACAGGGCACAAAAGTATTATAGTGGTTTCATGGAAAATCCAGGTTTTGTTACCAAAATAAAGGGGAGCGTACAATAGAGAGGCAAAAAATGACAGGTTTCCCTACACATTTGCTTATTCTAAGTAATTTTAGGATTTATGATACCTAAAAATACAGTAAAACCATCATCTCATTTTTAAGACATGGTAAGGTCTCATAATTCAGCCATTGTATTTTGAGGTCCCAGGATTATAAATTCTGTGACACATAAACTTTGAAGCTCATGTGAAGAGTACTTCAGTTTTCACAGGGGAATTTTCTCTAAATAGTGACTATAGATATTTATTATTTTTTAAACAATAAAAGATTTCCTTTGTTCCCCTTTTTCAGCCACATTGCAAACATTTTTCTAGGAATGATATAGTTCTGATTTGGGAAAGACAAGAGTCTGATAAATCCTAACTTTTCAGCCCCCATCTCATTTTCTTTGCAGCTTTTTTTCTGTGCCTAGAAGGAATCCATTATCTTTTGCTTCATTAAATGCATCCCCATGTGATGTAAGAGCATTTTCTGGTAGGTGCCTCTAAAACTCTGCAGGACACCCACCAAGACCCAGGGCTCTGCCTGTAGAGGGATCCATTACAGTTCATTTTACTTCTTGTGGACCAAGAGGAACCATTTTTACCACCATCACTAATCGGAAGGGATTGAACCCTTGTAATGAAATGTTGACATTTCTGTGGAAGTTGGGTTCTTTTCATTAAAGAAAATACAACACTCTCATTATATCCTTTGACTTTATAGGATTCCCATCTGTACCCTGTGGAATGGCATAACTGATGATTTGAGGCCTTCACTTTAAAGGAAGCAAATAGCTTTCTCCTTCACATCCCTAAATTTAGGGTGATTTGAGTCATTTGCCTTGGCCTGTTTTGTGCGTCAACATTTGCCTCCGTCTCTGCTTCTTTGCCACAAGCCCTCGAGAGCTTGCTTCGCTTCTTCCTTAATCAAACTTGCTTTTGAAGATGTGATTTCGGTTTCCTGACTGAGCGCCTTTGATCCTGTTCCTTTTAGGTAAAATGAAATAGCTAATTAGCAATTCTCTTCTTCGTGATCTTAGGGTTTTCCATATGGGTTATGGAGAGGATTCAGAATTACTATTATTTTTGAGGTAATTATCCAAGTTGATTAGAGAAGACTTTTAAAAAAAATTCAAAAAGCTCTCCCTGTTTATCACCAGTGAGTGTTCAGACACCATCTGGAGCTGTTGAGTGAGTTTCTTTGCTGTGATTCAGTCGCATGATCGGCCACCAGCTCTGCACATCACACCTTTAACACACATGGACAGAGGAAATTACCTGCGGCCAGAGGAGAGAAAGTAGACTGTTTTCCACCCTGACCTTTAGCACATGGCTTCTCTGGCAGAGGACAAGGAAATAAGGATGCAAAGAGAAGACCTCGATCATGTGCCACTCATTAAAAATGGATCCATCACTCCTGGGATGGTTCTTCGGTGGCTGAACAAACACATATCAGATCTGACTGTTGGGCAGAGCATTAGAACAGCTACCATCTGCTGTGAGATAATTAGATGCAAGGCACTGTGTGATGTATTCTACAACATCTTATTTTTCTCCTCCCAACAGCTGTATCAGGTACTGCTGTTAGTCCCATTTTATACAGGCCAAACTGAGTTTGAAAGATGTCCAGTACCATGTTAAAAGTTCACACAGTTGATGGGTGGCAGACTCGAAGTTTGAATCCACATCCACTTCATGTCAAATGCTGTCTGACCCGTCAGACCTGCCAATTCTAAGACACGGCTGGTAGACAGAACCATGAGGGTGGCAGAGAGAAGGTTGAGACTCATGGTTTTTTGGTTCACTTACTTTCCCTTTATCAGAGACAATGATAGCTTTCTGAGGGGCACTGGATGCGTAAGAGCCTAATAACAATACTATAAAACCTAATATTTTTCGTAAAACTTTCCACATAAGGTGTCATCGTTTGATCTTCCCATCTACTTTGATTCAAAAAGGGCTACTCTTGGCCTAATCCTACAATCCTAGCCATTGTACACAAGACGGAATTGAGACATGCTATCCGACATGGATAAGGCATAGTCAGATGTTAATGGTGGGGTAATAATAATGACTATAGCAGAAATAACAACAGGGTAATATTCATCTGACAGTTGGCACTCTGAGCCAAGCTGGGATCTCAGTCCATCGGTTATTTTGTTATTCTGAAGTCACCTTTGCTGAAGTATAATTCACAAAGCATGAGCTACATCCCTTGATAGTGTATAATTTGATGAATGATGACAGATGTATATGCCCCTGAAATCACCACCTCCATCAAGACAGAATATCAGGAAACCACCAATCTGCCTTTTAGTCACTGTAGAGTAGTTTGAACTTTTTTTTCAAAAAATTCAAAAATTTTTTGAAGTTTTTGAAATAATATATTATTTATTCTTTTCTATCTAGTTTCTTTCGCTCAGAATAATGATTTTGTATTCTTTCATTTTATTGTGAACATAAATATTATTCCTTTGTACAGATTAGTAGTTTTCCACTGGAAGGATACACCATACGTGGCTATCCATTGTTTGTCTATTGATGGGCATTTGGGTTGTTTCCGGTATTTGGATATTCTGAATCAAGCTGCAATGAACATTCACATTTATGTCTTTGTGTGTTTTCATTTCTTTAGGGGTAAAGACCTATGGTGAAATGGCTGAGACCTATAATAGGTTTACACTTAACTTCTTAAGAAATTGCCAATTTTTTTCCAAAGTGGTTGTGTCATTTTATAATTCCATAAGCAGTATATGAAAGTTTCAGTTGCCCGGCATTTTCTTTTTTTTGATCATAAACTTTCTAATGGGTATAAAGTGGTATCTCATTGTGGTTTTACTATGCAGGTCATTGATAATTAATGATGTTGAGTATGTTTTCAGATAATTTTTCACCGTTCCTGTGTCTTCTTTTGTGGGGCATCTGTTCAAATCCTTTGCAAACTTTTATTAGATTGCTTATCTTCTTTTTATTGAGTTCTGTGAGCACTTTGTATATTCTGAATACAATTGTGTTGCCAGCTAAATGTATTTCATGTATTTTTACCATTCCCTATCTTGCTTCTTCATTTTCTTAATGTTTTTCAAAGAGCAAAATTTTAAAATCTGATGAAATCCAATTGATCGATTTTTTCTTTTGCAGTTTGTATTACTTCAATGACGTTAGAACATTTAACTTTCTCATTAGCCTCATATGATACTGTAAATGCCTGCATTTCTCAAACGATTAAATTAGATCTCCCAGAGTTTCTGTGAGGTGTCCCAAATCACACATCTCTAAGAATCCTAAATTCAAACCACTGAACGGGTATGAAATCAGGGGAATACAGTCAGAGGTGGTTAGCAGGACAACAGAACCGAGGGTCCGAGAAGTCTGCGCAGGGAAATGGGAAAAGCAGAAATGAGGGCAACACTTTGGGTTCTTTCACAGGGATGGTGATTCATTTCCTGAGAGGAATTTGATATGAGGATCCATTTAGCCCCTCTTCTTGAGTGAGACTTTCCCAGGCTGACGGACCCTATTTGTCACGTACGATGCCTGAGACGCAGCTTATAATCACAAGAACCAAATAAGCAATGGGCCTCCTTACTTCTGGTCCAATGCTCTGCCCACCCTCCTGGGACAAAGTCCCCGTCACAGCAAAAAAACCAGAATTGTCATGGTTCCACACAGATAACGCTGTGATCAGTGTGGGTAGTAAAACAAAGCTATCTTTTTCTTCTCAGAGATAATACAAATAGGACATGATTTTTCTTTTGAAATATAAATGGCAAAATAGTTTCCTGACTTCACAAGAGTCAAAAACGATTAAATAGTCGTTGCCCGACTTTATCCTCCCACACCTGTCCTCAGAGGAAAACCCAGGAAACGTCCGTTCCCTTCTCGTTTCCTGTAGTGCAGGAAGGTTCCATTAATCGCAATCAATTACTTCATAACTGCATCCTGCCATTTCTCTGGCCAGCTAAACACTCGGATCTACTTTGGCAGGTGTGAGTTCTGCATTTCTCTCGCCCCTGGCTACCTTTACCACAGCTCTGCAGCACCGCAGGTGACAAAGAATACTGTACAACCACCACTGCTAACAACTTTACATGGAAATCAGATTCCTCTCCTCCCTGTTTCTAGGTTCTGCTTTAATTTGGGCAAACTACAGTTCCAGACTTCACGTTCACTGTGATCAGCCATCTTCTAGAGAGTGGAACCGTGGTCCTACCTGCCCAAGTGCGTTTCATTTTTCATGTCAGTCTCTTTCTCTCTTTTTCTGTCTTTTTTTATTTTTCAGTAGAATGTATCTGCCACAAGGAAGGACCTAATGTGCTTTCATGAATCTGGCAGCCCATTCAAGCACTAGAAAACAGCGGAGTCACCCGGCCGAAGAAATGTGGTCGAGGTGCCTTTGATTCTTGGATTCCATGACCACAGTAATATGCATCTTCAGGAGAAATGCCCTGGAGCCCGGATGGATCTCTCGAAGACTGAACTTTAAACCTTATGTTGTCTTTGAAAATTTAAGGGAGTGGCAGTATCTATGCGAACCCCCGCCTCAAAAAAAAAAAAAAACAGTGAACAACCAATAAATCCTTTGAAAGTAGTCAAGAAGCTGTTTGAATAAACCAAATGCAAAAGTCCACCAAAATAGCAGACCTAACCCAGTGTGAACATCTCAGGGTAACTTTGACAAAATATTCTGTTTATTAACTGGGGGGAAGAAAAAGATCTTTTGGGTCAATCTAATTCTTGTAGAGCTTGCAGACAAAAAGAATGGCTGGTAGATGTACTGGGTATCTTGGTTTGCCTCTACAAGATCCATCTCGCATGTCTCTCCCCTGCTCTTTGTTCCAGGAAGGCTGACCGTGCATCTATGGCCCAGGCTCCTTTGCCCTCTGGCCTCCGGTTGGGTCGGGCCCATGGGAGGCGCTGACTGGACACTCTAGAGTGAAGGGGAGGGGACAAGGGAGAGGGTGCACTCCTCCCACACCCTTCTCATGCTTTGCTTTAGCTGGAAGTGACCGTGCTATTATTCCGCAGCCCTTGAGTTTATCAGCCAGCCACTCCCACATGGCTCCAGCTCTTCTGGGTCTGGTAACGCCTCTACCACTCCTTGCCCCCTGCAAGCCTAAGGGTGATAATGGATTCCCACTGTTACCACTCTCTGGTTGTCTTACATCTCTAATTGTTTTCTTCAGTCCTGTCTATACTCGCATAATTGTCCAATCATGAAATTATTTTTAATTAAAAATTTTTTGCATCTATTTCCTAAAATGATTCAGCTTGGCAGATTTTTCTTGCTAGAAACTTTCTCTTTCTTGACAGGTTGGTTTTTATCTCAATGTCATTACTTAGTAAGCTGCAAATGCTTGCTGCTAATGGTATCTTAAGCACCTTTTTGAGCAAATAAAAGTACACACAAATTATATAATAGGCACACATTGAACAATCACAAATGATTCAATTTATACCCAATCCTTTATCTGCCTGGCCTCTTCAGATATTTGAGTTTCTAACCTGCTATGTTGTATCCTTGGCTTTGAAATTTACCAGTAAAAATTCAGGTGAGGTATTTAACAAAATGCTTGAAACAGGTTTCATTTCCTTTTAGGAAGCCCTGAGCTGAAGTTGATCTGGTATTCAAAGAACCACTTCCCTTGGTGTCTGGCAGGCATGATGCAACTACCCTCTTCCTATCTTCCTTCCCAGAAGTCATTCTGTATCTTAGGCAATTAGACCATTGTAGAGATTATTTCTAAATCTCACTCACACTTTAAGGGCAGAATCTATACATTAAATCATATTCTTCAAGTTTTTTTTTTCCCTGGATAATCAACAATACTTCGGCCCTTTACACAGGGGGAAAAGGTAGTTAAACTCTACTGGGCTTTTGGAAAACTGACCTAATTTGCTGTCTTTACATTTTACCTTGTTTTGGGTGAAATGAAGCTAACCAGCTTCTCTTTTCCATTTTCCAATTCCTTTGTAACACATTTTTCCAATAAAAAAGATGTTTGCTTGCAGTAAATTAAATACTTGGAAACAGTGCTAATTCCTTCAGGATGATTATTGCTACCTATTAATTTTCCTCCTTTTTCCCCCTTTTTCTTTTTTCTCCCTTCTTTTAAAGAAATTCTTCATTCAGTGGAATTAGTCTTCTGAGTATATTCTATATACTTTTGTAGACATACTCCCCAAACAAAAGATACTATTAACTACAAGAGGACATTTTAGAAATGTTAGTACTTAAAATGCTTATACATAGAGTCTTCACACTGGTCTTCTGAGGACGGCTTGAAGAATAAGTATGCTAGCATCACTATTAAGTTCACAGTACAGTAATAATAGTGGTTACAATGAAATGATAGCTACCTGTGTTGAGCACTTACTTGGTGCCAATAAATATGCTAAACAATTTACATGCTGTACTGGATTTCATCCATGCAGAATCCTTAGATATAGCTACAGTAATTATCCCAGTGGTCACACAGCTGGAAGTGCTAGAATCAGACAGGAGCCTAGCCCAGGTCTGTCTTACTCTCCGTCCTACTTCTCAGTAACCATGCTTAGTGTCTCTAAGACATAAACCTACCTTAAGATGTGGCAACTAACTTGTTATTAGACTGACTTTACTTAACCTCTTACTTGTAGTTTGCTCTCTGGAGTTTCTGATGTACAGTGCTAGGATTCCGTCAATTACTGAAGGAATGTTTTAGAGGCCATTTCCCCTTATTTTGACAAAGTTGAAGGATTTGGGGAAAAGAAGGATTTGATTGATTGCAATGGAATTGCACAGATAATGGATGCTATAAAGCAGTCTTCTAATTTCAGTTTCAAATGTGTTTCATAATATTTTAGGTATTGCCATTCAAGAAATTGCTAATGGAGATAAGTGGGTCCAAGATGCTGGTGTGAAGATTCTGAGCCCACCTCTTCCCGTGGACACACTGAATCTGTATCTCCACACAGAGAAATTCTTCCCAAGGGAGAACGGAGGCCTGAGTGAACACCTTCTGTACAATGAGGGATAAAACACCACATAAAAAATAGCAGGAGGGAGGGGTGATTGGCTTAAAGATGGCAGCATGAGAAGTGAGACAGAAACTTCCTCCCAAAACCACATATAATATGAAAATATAGGAAATACAACGAATCATGAAAAAGCAACAGTAAAGAAGGCTCTGGCAGACTGCCTACACCTAGGGAACAGAGCAAACATCACTGAAAAGGGTAAGGTACCAAAGCCATGATCCAGCAGGACCCAAGCCCTTCCCTCACCCCAGCTCACCAGTGGGAGTAAAGGATACAGAGCATGAGGCCTGGGACTGCTGAACACCCAGCCCTGGAGATCCGCACTGGCAGCACAAGCCTACACTGCACGGCGCTCTGGAGAACAGTGGGGTTGGGAAGCTACGACAGCAGAGTACTTGGAGAGACTGAGATTCCAGCCACTTGTGGTGAACAGGTACCCACAACTGGCTGCTCTGGGACAAAAGAAAGGTGGGCAGTCTGAGAGACTTCCTAACAGCGAAAGGGCTGCTAAAGGGGCAAGGACTGAACAGAGCTTGCTGCTCAGGAGAAAGGACAGGTAGACCAAATTGTCTGAGCGTACTCGTCCCAGTAGGTTGGGAACTTTCAGGAACTTGGGGCGCTCCATCCCTGTGGATGGCAATGCAGCCATGAGGCCCACAACCATGATACACAGCCTGCTGCTCCTGCCTCCTGGCGGGCACCGACTCACAATCTGGCTGCACACACCATTCCGCCAAGCTAGCCAGAAGCCGGCCCCACCTACAGCAGGGACAAGTGCATAGCATAGAGTCTCCTCCCTATGCGCTTGCCCCACTGGCCATCACAGTGGAGGCAGGCACTACAGCTGGGAAGCAAGAAAGAGCTCTTTCCTCTGGGCAGGCGGCAGTGTTGCTCACCTGTGACCTCTGCCATCGCTCCAGGGGCTGAGCAGCTCCAGAGAGTAGAGCTTCTTGGCACTAGAGGGCGCCACCTGCAAATATGAAATGCCAAAGGAACCTGGTTCAATCCCAAATCCCACAAACACCAGAAAGAGAGCCAAATGAAACTGAACTCACCCATCTTCCTGAAAAAGATTTCAAAATAAAAATCATAAACATGCTCAAGTAGCTACAGAAAAATAATCAAGATCTCAGACAGGAATTCAAGAATGAGACACAAACTTTGAAAAATACAGTATCCGAAATGAAACATAAAATTGAGGGATTTAAAAGCAGATTAGATGAAGTATAGGAGATGGTTAATGAAATAGAAGTTAGAGAACAGGAATACAAAGAAGCTGAGGCACGAGAGAAAAAAGGATCTCTAGGAATGAAAGACTATTAAGAGAACTGTGTAACCAATCCAAACAGAACAATATCTGCATTATAGAGGTACCAGAAGAAGAAGAAGAGAAAAAGGGATACTAAGTGTCTTTGAGGAGGTAATTGCTGAAAATTTCCCCAATCAGGAGGAGGAGATAGTCTCTCAAGCCATGGAGGTGCACAGATCTCCCAACACAAGGGACCCAAAGAAGACAACACCAAGACATATAATAATTAAAATGGCAAAGATCAAGGATAAGGACAGAGTATTAAAAGCAGCCACAGAGAGAAAAAATGATCACATACAAAGAAAAACCCATCAGGCTATCATCAGACTTCTCAAGAGAAACCTTACAGGCCAGAAGGGAGTGGCATAACAATTTAATGCAACAAAACAGAAGGGCCTTGAACCAAGAATACTCTGCCCAGCAAGATTATCATTTAAATTTGAAGGAGGGATTAAACAATTTTCAGATAAACAAAAGCTGAAAATTTACCTCCTACAAACCACCTCTATAGTGCATTTTGGAGGGACTGCTATAGAAGGAAATATTCCCAAGGCTAAATAGCTGTCACTAGGGGAAATAAAACCACAGCAAAGAAAGTAGAACAATTAATTACTAAGCAGATGCAAAATCAAATCAACTACCCCAAAAATCAATCAAGGGACAAAGAGTACAGAATATGATACCTAATATATAAAGAATGGAGGAGAAAGAAAAAGGAGGAAAAAAAATGAACCTTTAGGTTGTGTTTATAATAGCATACTAAGTGAATTAAATTAGACTGTTAGATAATAAGGGAATTACCCTTGAACCTTTGGTAACCAAGAAGCTAAAGCTTGCAATGGCAATAAGTACATACCTATCGATAATCAGCCTAAACGTAAATGTTCTGAATGCACCAATCAAAAGACAAAGTCACTGAATGGATAAAAAATTGAGACCTGCCTATATTCTGCCTACAAGAGACTCACTTTAAACCCAAAGACATACACAGACCGAAAGTGAAGGGATGGAAAAAGATATTTCATGCAATTAATAGGGAGAAAAAGCCAGAGTTGCAGTACATGTATCAGACAGAATAGACTTCAAAACAAAGAAAGTAACAAGAGACAATGAAAGATATTATATAATGATAAAGGGGTCAGTTCAACAAGAGTATATAACCATTATAAATATCTATGCTCCCAATAGAGGAGTACCTATATATGTGAAACAAATAGTAACAGAATTAAAGAGGGAAACAGAATGCAATGCATTAATTTTAGGAAACGTCAACACACCACTCACTCAAAACGACAGATCAACCACACAGAAAATAAGTAAGGAGACAGAGGCACTGAACAACACATTAGAACAGATGGACCAAACAGACATCTACAGAACACTCCACTCAAAAGCAGCAGGATACACATTCTTCTCAAGTGCACATGGAACATTTGCAATAATAGATCATAAACTGGGCCACAAAAAGAGCCTCAGTAAATTAAAAAAGATTGAAATTGTACCAACCAGCTTCTCAGTCCAGAAACCTATGAAACTAGAAATAAATTATGCAAATAAAATGAAAAAGCCCACAAACACATGGAGGCTTAACAACATGCTTCTAAATAATCAATGGATCAATGACCAAATAAAAACAGAGATTGAGCAAAATATGGAGACAAATAACAACAATAACTCAACACCACAAAATCTGTGGGATGCAGTGAAGACCATGCTAAGAGGGAAGTATATTGCAATACAGGCCTACCTCAGGAAAGAATAACAATCCCATATGAATAATCTAAACTCACAATAAATGAAACTAGAAAAAGAAGAACAAATGAGGCCCAAAGTCAGTAGAAGGAGGGACATAATAAAGATTAGAGCATAAATAAATAAAATCAAGAAGAATAAAACAATAGAAAGAATCAATGACGGCAGGAGCTCGTTGTTGGAGAAAATAAACAAAATAGACAAACCCCTAGCCAGACTTATCAAGAAAAAGAGAGAGTCTACACATATAAACAGAATCAGAAATGAGAAAGGAAAAATCATTGTGGACACCACAGAAATACAAAGAATTATTAGAGAGTACTATGAAAAATTATATGCTAACAAACTGGATAACCTAGAAGAAATGAATAACTTTCTAGAAAGGTACAACCTTCCAAGACTGACCCATGAAGAAGCAGAAAATCTGAACAGACCAATTACTAGCAATAAAACTGAATTGGTAATCAAAAAAGTACCTAAGAACAAATCCCTGAACCAGATGGCTTCACTGCAGAAGTTTATCAAACATTTAGTGTAGACCTAATACCCACCCTCCTTAAAGTTTTCCAAAATGTAGAAGAGGAGGCAATGCTTCCAAACTCATTCTATGAGTCCAGCATCACTCTAATACCAAAATCAAAAACACCACAAAAAAAAGAAAATTACAGACCAATATCCCTGATGAAAAAAGATGCAAAAATCCTCAACAAAATATTAACAAACAATTAAAAAATATATAAAAAAGATCATCCCTCATGGTCAAGTAGGATTTATTACAGGGATGCAAAGAGGGTACAATATTCAAAAGTCCATCAACATCCTACACCACACCAATAAAAAGGACAAAAACCACATGATCATCTCCATAGACGTTAAAAATGCATTCAACATAATTCAACATCTATCATGATGGATATGAATAGAAGGACTGAAATTGTACCAACCAGCTTCTCAGACCACAGAGATTTGAAACTAGAAATTATGCAAAGAAAACAAAAAATCCCAAAAACATATGGAGGCTTTACACATGCTCCTAAATATTCAATGCTCCTAATCTTTATTAAGTCCCTCCTTCTACTGACTTTGGGCCTTATTTGTTATTTTTCTAGTTTCATTAATTGTGAGTTTAGACTATTAAAAAACTCTCAACAAAATGGGTATAGAGAGCAAGTACCTCAACATAATAAAGGCTATATATGACAAATCCACATCATAGTTAACAGCGAGAAGCTGAAAGCTTTTCCTTTAAGATTGGGAATAAGACAAGGATGCCCACTCTCCCTGCTTTTATTCAACATAGTACTGGAGGTCCTAGCCATGGCAATCAGACAACACAAGGAAATAAAAAGCATCCAGATTGGGAAGGAAGAAGTTAAACTGTAACTGTTTGAAGATGACATGATTTTGTACATAAAAAACCCTAAAGAATCCACCTCAAAACTAATAGAACTAATAGCTGAATTCAGTAGAGTTGCAAGATACAAATGAATACACAGAAATCTGTTTCATTCCTATATACTAATGATGAACTAACAAAAACAGAAATCAGGAAAATAATTCCATTCACAATTGCATCAAAAGTATAAAATATCTAGGAATAAACCTAACCAAAGAGGTAAAACCCCTATACCTTGAAAACTACAAGACACTCATGAGAGAAATTAAAGAAAACATCAATAACTGGAAATACATCCCATGCTCATGGATAGGAAGAATTAATATTGTCAAAATGGCCATCCTGCCTAAAGCAGTCTACAGATTCAGTGCAATTCCTATCAAAATATCTAGTTCAACAAACTAGAGCAAATAGTTCTAAAATTCATATGGAACCAAAAAAGACCCAAAATAGCCAAAGCAATCCTGAGAAGGAAGAATAAAGTGGGGGGGATTATGCTCCCGACTTCAAGCTTTACTACAAAGCCACAGTAATAAAGACAATTTAGTACTGGCACAAGAACAGACTGATAGACCAATGGAACAGACTAGAGAGCCCATATATAAACCCAAGCATATATGGTCAATTAATATATGATAAAGGAGCCATGGATATACAATGGGGAAATGACAGCCTCTTCCACAGCTGGTGTTGGCAAAAATTGACAACTACATGTAAGCGAATTAAACTGGATTATTGTCTAACTCCATACAAAAAGTGAACTCGGAATGGATTAAAGACCTGAATGTAAATCATGAAACCATAAAACTCTGAGAAGAAAACATAGGCAAAAATCTCTTGAATATAAACATGAGCAACTTTTTTCTGAACGCATCTCCTCAGGCAATGGAAACAAAATAAAAAATGAACAGATGGGACTACATCATGCTAAAAAGCTTCTGTACAGCAAAGGACACCATCATCAGAACAAAAAGGCATCCTACAGTATGGGAGAATATATTTGTAAATGACATCCGACAGGGGTTAACATTCAAAATATTTAAACAAGTCACATACCTCAACATCCCAAAAGCAAATAACCCTACTAAAAAATGGGCAGAGGATATGAACAGACACTTCTCCAAAGAAGAAATCCAGATGGCCAACAGACACATGAAAAGATGCTCCACATCACTAATCATCAGAGAAATGCAAATTAAAACCACAATCAGATATCACCTCACATCAGTTAGGATGGCTGCCATCCAAAAGACAAACAACAACAAATGCTGGAGAGGATGTGGAGAGAGGGGAACCCTCCTACACTGCTGGTGGGAATGTAAATTAGTTCAACCATGTGGGAAGCAGTATGGAGGTTCCTCAAAAAACTAAAAATAGAAATATCATTTGACCCAGGGATTCCACTCCTAGGAATTTACCCTAAGAATGCAGCAGCCCAGTTTCAAAAAGGCATATGCACCCCTGTTTACTGCAGCACTATTTACAATAGCCAAGAAATGGAAGCAACATAAGTGTCCATCAGTAGATGAATGGATAAAGAAGAGGTGGTACATATACACAATGGAATATTATTCAGCCATAAGAAGAAAACAAATCCTACCATTTGCAACAACATGGATGGAGCTAGAGGGTATTATGCTCAGTGAAATAAGCCAAGCCAAAAAAGACAAGTATCAAATGATTTCACTCATATGTGGAGTATAAGAACAAAGAAAAAAACTGAAGGAACAAAACAGCAGCAGACTCACAGAACCCAAGAACGGACTAACAGCTACCAAAGTGAAAGGGACTGGGGAGGGTGGGTGGGAAGGGAGGGATAGGGGAAAAAAAGGGGCATTACGATTAGCAGACATAATGTGTGTGGGGGCATGGGGAGGGCTGTACAACACAGAGAAAACAAGTCGTGATTCTATAGCATCTCACTACGCTGATGGACAGTGACTGTAATGGGGTATGTGGTGGGGACTTGATAATGGGGGGAATCTAGTAACCACATGTTGCTTACGTGATTTTTATATTAATGATACCAAAAAATAATAAGGTTAATTCATTTTTATAAAAAAAATAGAAGCAAAAAAAAATTGCCAATGGTAAATTTTAAAAATACTTTAATCATGGTGACTAGATTCTGAAGTTGAAAATGTACAAAAGTGGTGTTTCTAATCTCTTCTTTTCAATTAGGTTTCCTCGTGAGTGTCATTCATTCAATAAATACTAAGCACTCATTCTGAACCGTTTTTGTCATGGCCAGAGATATAAATATAAAAATGACATGGTCTCTTACCCTGAATGGATTCATTACCAGCACATATGGACATAATTTGACAAGTACCAAAAGGCATCTTGGAAAATTCAATATTTGTGATTGCAACTATTCTCAAGCATGGAAGATCCACAAACCAGTGTAATTTATTATTTTGCTTCAGCATGGATTGAACTGCTCGTGTTTTGGGGTGGGTCTGAAAACAGAAGCAGATCACTGATATCATGGGCGAGTGGTGCTGACACCTGAGTATCTGTCTCATCATGGCCCTAATGCTCATAACCCACATTAAATGATAAAAACCGTGTATTTGAAAAGAAATCCAACTGTAGTTCTTGAACTGAATGTGAGGGGAAAGTGAAGCAGTCTAAGAAAATGCTGGTTCTTTACAGAATGTAGAATCATTGGATAATTTAAGAAGTAACATGTCTCAGTCCTTTATGGGTTTGGATATATGACAGGAATGTGCCACAGGCTTTATATAAGCGGCTTTCAAACTTTCTTTTATCTATGACCTATATAAAAAGTAACTTTTCTTCACAATCCAAGAAACACAGGAATATACAAATGAAACAAAACTTCAATAACACAGTCCTTGCTGGTCATATACTCTGATGTCTTCCTGATCATTTCTCTTTTTATACTTTTAAAAAATGCTGATTGTGACCCACTAAATTGACCTTATGACCCACTAATGGCTTGTTACCCCCAGTTTGAAAGGCACTGCTCTCTATTGACATTAGGAGTGAGTAAGCAAGCAAGCAAGTCAGTTGATGAAGCTGTTTCAGCTACAATTTATTTTAATAATGTTATAAATTACTTTAACCCTGTGTTTATAGAATTATTAAGGGTCTTATGGGGTCACTTAAAATTTTCATTTATTCTCCACTGTACTCTTATGGGAGGAATTACATAACACAATAATACTTCAGAATACAGGGGTTTGCAGAACTCTCAGGAAGAAATCAAGTGTAAGCTCTATAAATAAAACGCTGAGGAGTATAGTTGAGTGAAGGATGCTTGACTAAGCCCTCTAAGAGAGTAACATTTGATAGGACTTTGAAAGATGAATAGAATTTGACAGGTAGGGATAGAGGAAAGACAGTTCATATTGGAAGGGTGTGATCTGGTTGGGAGACCGGTGAGAAATAGGTTGTACTTAAGAGATATGCAGGAACTTAGTGGGGACTAGATAAGTGAGACTGAGATATATCAGGTCGAAAAATCAGGGCCTAGTCATTTCATTTACATGATGGAACCTGAAGTTCCCTTCCATTGAACAAGTGGACAACTCATAGACATAGATTATTTTATGACTATTGGACAGAATGGGGTCCTAGAGTTTCTTTGATGTTTTGAGTGAAAGTCAGGAAGGGGACTGAAACCTTTATAAGATTACTTCTGTCCTAGATTGCCAACTCCATAAGACAGTAGGGACCTCAGTTTTATTCATTCATATTTCCTAGCATCTAAGACAGAGCCTGGTGCATCGTCAGCCCTCAAGATATCTATTTTTTAATGAATAAGTGATGGATTGAATGGATAAAGGAGTGCATAGGTTACCTTGTGATAATCACCTGAACTCTGCTCATCCGAGGTCCCTGGTCTTTGAATGTAGCTATTTAGGGAGTTTGCATTTGTTCTACTTCTGGTAATATTCTAAATTCTGTGCCTTTTGTCGTCTTCCTGGCTGATCCAGTCTCAGTTCCATCAGCATTCTTTATAATGTCCTACCTTCGTTGCTTCTGTTCTCTTTACTCAGAATGTCTTTCTACATTGTCTTTATGTATCGCGGCCGGCATTCCCAGTCCAAAGAGAATCTTCTCTGTAAAGCTTTACCTTGAGTATTTTACCTCCTATGGTGCCCTTGATTCTCTTCTCATTTGATTTTTATTTACTAATTATTAAATTAATAATTTAATAAATACACATATTTTAAGAATATTGGAGAAATGAAGAAAATAAATGTACCAAACAATTGTCTATTATCTTATTACCCAGAGAAAACATTTTGTTGCTTGAAGTTACTAATATTTTCATATGTCTATATTTATGAGTTAATTATAGATATGAATGTAAATTGGAGTCAGGAGATACATTTTATACATTGCTTTTCACTTAATAAAATAGGAGTTTTTCCTCATTTTCTTTACCTTTCTTAAGAACCTCACTTTAATGTCTACAGAGCATTCCTTTATTCCATTATATAAGACTATATATTTAACTAAGTATTTGATATTTTTTGTCAGACATTTGTGTTGTTTCCAAATTTTTACTTATAAAATAAATAAAATTTATTTTACTTATAAAAAAGTGCAATTTTTACTTATAAAAACAATGTTATGATAGACATCCTTATAGCCAAGACATTATATTTGTATCTATTATTTCCTTTGCATGAATATATAGAAGTGAAATTACTTGGCAAAAGCATATAAGCATTTTAAATAGTATTACTAAACATGACAAATAAATTACCTCCGTGTCCACTCCCAGGAGGTGATTTCAATTTACACTCTCCCCAGTACAGCATGAATGCCTATTTCTCTATGTACTTATCAACCTTTGTCTTAACATGTCCTGGAGTTCAGTAATTTGGAGCTACAAAAATGACATCAGCACCCAGTATGGCTTTTGTTCCTTAACAGGTTGCCTTTAACATCATTGCATATGGTTATTGACCATTTTTCTTTCTTTTGAAACTGGTTGTTCGTGGCCTGTATTCATTTTTCAACTCAGATTTTAGTCTTTTTGTTTTAAAAAGCCATTAGTTACTAAGAATTTTCTGAACTTCTATAGCCATCGTCCATTCTCTCATAGCACGTGGGCCATCCTGGTTTATATACGCACACACATATCTACGCCAACTAGAAGTAGACTTCTGGGAAAAATGTTCTTATCCTTATTTAAATCTCATTCTTTGAAGAGTAGTGTGGATAAGTGGAATAGACATGTCTGTGGAATCCACTAAAGCTAAGATTTAAATACCAGCTTTTTACTTGGATAAGCTCTTCGGTCTTCCTAAACCTGCTTTTTTCTTCTGAAAAAGGAGGATAAATAGTATCTCCTCTCAGAGGGTGCGGAGAGCTGATGAGATCATTTATGTAAGCCCCTAGCCCAGTGACTGGCGCATGGTGGAAAGTCATAGCAGTTAACTACTTCCATTTTTATTTAATTCTTTGTTTTCTTGCATAACATCATAATGTTTTGAAAGATGCTAGGTGCTTAATAAACAATAAACCAAAAAGATTCAAAATGGTGTTTGTTCATTTGTTTTACAACATAATACTCAGAGAAAGTTGGACCAAAGCTTAGGTTTTCCTCTTTCAAATGCATTTCATTTCCATGTCATTTAAGGTGTAAATAGTCTACACACAATAAATTCTCAATTCTTAGGCACAGGTTGTAAGTAGCCATTTTACAAGTCACACTTTCCCTCTTAATAAACTAAGAATAACTAAGAGTTCCACATCTGGGCCCTTTCCCACGCGAAATTCCTAATATCTGTGCTGGTAGACACTTGAATGGCTTTTCCAGAAGAGGACGGCGGTGTGACTTGTCCAAGCAATTTGGTCTCTCAATCCAGAATGCTGCTTCGGGGCCTGAGCTGGTCATCGGTGTCTGCGGCGCATCTCTGATGGCGTCTGCTGCTAGACTCTGACTTTCACCAAACACGTCAGGCTTAGAATCACTTCAATGGGCTCCTTCCCCTTCTTGCTCTGCAGAACTATCATTTAAAGGAACAGAGAACTTCGGAGAATGCATTCCAGGGAAGCTGAACAATTTCTTGGCGCTGCCAACAAAATGTTCTCTTTTGATCAATAATGGCTGCGGAGAGCCATGCAGTGAAACATTTTGTTTATATTATTCTTTTATTTATTTTGCTGACACTGCACAACAATAAAACTTATGACATCTGTCACTAATCATTTTCCAGTCCCTCTTTTCATTAGTGGGATACACTCCCATTCAGCTGACATCCTCTCCCTTGACTTTTCTGCCTTCCAAACCAGTGTCACCCCGTCTGGCTGGCGGCTACCATGGATCCACACGTGATGGCACTTTAATACTTCCTTATCGATCGACACATGGCTGAAGTTTGATTCTCTGTCCGCAGGTCCCTAAATCACTTTCCCATCAACGGGGATCCTCCTCTTATCCTCCACCGCTTTCTTCATATACGACGATAAAGTGGAAGGTAAATTATCCTTGCCTAGCTCCTTCTGTCTCTTCACTTTTCTGACTTTTCCAAGAGAGACAGCTTTCTATTTTCTGTCTTGGGTGGGGAATCAAAGGAAAGTCTGTCCTCTGAGATGCCGCTGTCCATTTTCTTTCCCTTTGTTGCACCTGTCTTTCATTTGTGTTAACTTCCTCAGGCTTTAGTCAATATTCCAAGATGCAGTTCTTTCCTAGTATATTTTTCCTAGTATCTGTTTATTGAGGCATAATTTACATACTGCAGAAGATACCCGCTTTCATAGTTATTTTGAGAGGAAGTGGACTGGAGGAGAAAGAGCAAAAATATCATTTTGCTTTCTTGATTTTTGACTTCCATCTTTTATTCGCTCCTTAGTCAAATAGTAAGGCTACTTTGATGTTGACATGAGTTTTTTTGGAGGGGATTATTTTTACATCATCTCCTGCCAACTTATTTTTATTTTCTTTTACATTAGATCAATAACTTCTCAGATCCGTGGTATGCCCTTCTGTCTGGTAAGCGTTGTTATTATCATTATTATATATTGGTAGCGATACATATATAATCATATAATTATTATATGTTATTATAATACTTCAGAAGCTCAGAATTTGGAAGTATTCAGATAATATTATAAGCTTCAAAAACTTATCGTTGAGATATTTGATACAATAATAGCCTTACCTTTTACATTGACAGAAGAGCTAATATATAGAGTAGCACACAGTAGGAGGCATAGAGCAAGGTTAAATTAATGCAAAATATACAATATAATCTAACTACAATATGAAGTAGGAATTGTTAGTATAGGTAGGAGAAAGGCAGTTACTAGAAAATATTGATTTTTATAAAATAACAACAAAAATAATTCTAGGCTTAGTGTATTTTTGACACCACATGTATGTCAACCAAATCACAGGAGGAAAGTGGAATATATGTGCCAGAATTCACTATTTCATTAATTTGGAAACTCTGTATGGAGACCTACTGCCAGTGCTAAGGCCAGTTCTAGGTGCTGGAATTAAAGCTAATGAAAACTTACAAGTTCTGCATTCATAAGAAGGTTGTATAGACTGGGTCTGTCAAAGACAATAGCCATTACTCACATGTGGCAATTAAATGAAATTAGAACGTGAGCCCCTCAGATGCACTAGCCACATTGTGAATACTCAGGGCTACATACGGCTAGCAGCTATCGTATTGGGCAGGGCAGATACAGAGCATTTTATTTTTTTTATTTTTTATTTTTTTATTTACAATTTATTTTGGTATCATTAACCTACAATTACATGTGCAATATTATGGTGATTAAACTACCCCCTTCATCAGGTCCCCCCCACCAACCCCATTACAGTCACTGTCCATCAGCATAGTGAGATGCTATAGAGTCACTACTTGTCTTCTCTGAGTCGTACAGCCCTCCCCGTGCCCCTCCAACATTATGTCTGCTAATCGTAATGCCCCCTTTTCCCTCTTATTCCTCCCTTCCCGCCCATCCTCCCCAGTCCCTTTCCCTTTGCTAACTATTTGTCCGTTCTTGGGTTCTGTGAGTCTGCTGCTGTTTTGTTCCTTCATTTTTTTCCTTTGTTCTTATACTCCACATATGAGTGAAATCATTTGATACTTGTCTTTTTCGGCTTGGCTTATTTCACTGAGCATAATACCCTCTAACTCCATCCATGTTGTTGCAAATGGTAGGATTTGTTTTCTTCTTATGGCTGAATAATATTCCATTGTGTATATGTACCACATCTTCTTAATCCATTCATCTACTGATGGACACTTAGGTTGCTTCCATTTCTTGGCTATTGTAAATAGTGCTGCAATAAACATAGGGGTGCATCTGTCTTTTTGAAACTGGGCTGCTGCATTCTTAGGGTAAATTCCTAGGAGTGGGATTCCTGGGTCAAATGGTATTTCTATTTTGAGTTTTTTGAGGACCTCCATACTGCTTTCCACAATGGTTGAACTAATTTGCATTCCCACCAGCAGTGTAGGAGGGTTCCCTTTTCTCCACATCCTCACCAACATTTGTTGTTGTTTGTGCTTTGGATGTTGGTCATCCTCACTGGTGTGAGGTGATATCTCATTGTGGTTTTAATCTGCATTTCTCTGATGATTAGCGATGTGGAGCATCTTTTCATGTGCCTGTTGGCCATCTGAATTTCTTCTTTAGAGAAGTGTCTATTCATGTCCTCTGCCCATTTCTTAATTGGATTATTTGCTTTTTGTTTGTTAAGGTGCGTGAGTTCTTTATATATTTTGGATGTCAACCCCTTATCAGATGCATCATTTATGAATATATTTTCCCATACAATACAGAGCATTTTAAAGCATCATAGAAAGTTCTATTAGAAGGGACTATCTTTAAGATCATGTTTTTATGTCTAAAAATTTAATAATAAATCAAACACTCAGAAAAGCAAAAAAAAAATTTACAGGCATCTATGTAATCATTATCAAGATAAACCATACATTGCACCTGTCATATTTGCCTCAGCTAAGTCTTTTTAAAAAATAAGATATTAAACATTATACATTAGGAAAAACCCACATTCCTCCCCCTTCCCCTCCCTCTCTCTTTTCCTAAAGGTAACCATTATCCTCAAGATGGTGTGACTAACTCACCAGCATATTTTTGAACTTTTACTGCATAGGAATATGTTGATAGACAATGTAAGGGTATTATTATGCGTTGAACGATTTTTTTTTTTACATAAATGGTATCAGCTATTTGCAACTTGCTTTTTTGTTTGTGGGTTGTTTCCATTTAACATTTTATTTTGAGATTTAACCATGGTGACCCATGTCAACCACATTGACTTATGTGCTCTATGATATTTTCTGTACAGAAAAGCACACTATGTATATCCACTTTCCAAATGAGAAATGGTGAGGAGCTTTCCAGCTGAAGTCTACATTCTAGACATCTTACAAGCTCTATCGGACAACCTAACCTCAGTCCCGTGCTCGGTCGGAGTTCAGCAGCCCTCAGACTTTAACTTTGAGAAAGTACAGGACGGAAGGGAAACCTGGTGCTGCTAGATGCCCACCCGGCCTCGCCTCGGGGGACCTTCTAGGAGGCCTTCCGTCTGCACGCTCATGGGAACACGGTGGGTAGGTGACCAGACTGTGGTCCAGATCCTCTGAGTTGATGCTTTTCTGTCGAATCCTGTTTATGGATTCTTTCCTAAACAAATGGGTCTCTATTGTAAATAAAGTCCTAAGAAATAGCTTGTAAAGCACATGCAGTCATTTCTTGAGGGGAAAAAATAAGTCACTAAATTTATGTCAAAATTCACTCTACCTGAATATACTTGGCTGCTATCTTTTGATGTTCTGATCTCATAAAATTTAAGAGCAGCTTGGATCTTAGCTAGGAAGACAGGCAGCAGGTGCTAGGTCTTTTTTTCCTTCCTTTCGCCTCCTCCTCTCAAAGCATTCTGGCCTTTATGGAATGGGAAGGCAGCCTGGAGATTTTTAAGAATTTCAGTGTCGTGCTGACTCTATGGTCTCCATCCTTGGTGTTTAAAATGGAACCTTCTTAAACTTTCCTCAGGTTACAGAGCAAACCTGCGTTCATCTACAAGATGAAACTGCTATTATACCATTTCAAAGACAAGGCAACTTTGAAAATTTTGATACATTTCATTTCTACATTTCAGGCATTTCCACACTTCAGGTTACTAGTTAAGAAAAAACATTAGCAAACTGCACATTTCAACAAGTTGGGAATTCCAAGGGGGGCTCCAAGATTGATTATCAAAACAGACCTGAGGGTCTTTTTCACAAATTATATATTCTCAGAAGCCCACACAAAACATATTAGAAACATAACTATTCAACCCAGTTCAGTTCAATAAGGCAGTATGTATCATCTTAGGTGCCTTCTAATGGAGCAGTGTTTTAAAAAAATTTTCCCCAACACAACACTTTTTTTTCCAAGTGAGGTCTAATGTGAAAGTGCAAGACGGGTGAAGAGCTTGAGACACACCCCTCATTACTTAGCCACCCCTTTATGTCCGCAAGATTTTGAGGAATATACTGTTAGTAAGTGTTGAGAACACAAATGAAACCCCAGAAGACTTTTATTTCTGGCCCTTTGATGGAATGGTTACTCTAAAAATTTTATAACCAAAAACAACCAAATATTCTGGATAAAATATTTTTTAAACCATTTAAAAAACAGTCACCACTGATGTGGAAAAATGCAAAGTATCTGTAATCTGCAGTGCCAGAAAGAAGGGAAAAGAAAGAATCCTAGGAGGTAAGCTAGCATTTAAAATGAATTTCACCTTCACATGAACCTTATTGACTTCAGGATTCTGTTTTACTAGCTCTGCAGGCATAAGAGAATGGAAATAAAGAGTAGAGCCAGCATGAAGTGACAATATATTAGGAAACCTCAATAATATGGAGATCCAAGGCTACTCTTTCAAATAAAGGGTGAGTGACAAATAAATTCACTACCTGGAAGAAGACAAAATGGAACCCTGTCATCTGACCCTGGCATTGGTTAGAGGGGAAAAAGAAACTAACCTTGGGAATTAAACAAACGACTGCCTTCACTTATGCTTAGAGCCCCAATTCCTGTTACCTTCTATCTTAAGCAGATAATATCAAGTAGACAATAACTTGGGGTATAACCAGCAGAATCAAATGCAATATTCTCTGGAGAAATCCAAGTTTAGCCCAGGTATCAAAGATTTCCTGTAGAGGCCTTCCCAAAGAATTGAATTCACAGCCAAAAATCATATATCAGATAAGCTACAAGATACCATGTGATACAGCCAGAGAAACAACAGAGGGTGGAATCCTACCTAAAAGGCTTTGTTAGTGAGATTATCAAACAGAATACAAAATGAGTATGTTTAATGTGTTTCAAGAAAGGGTTGACATCATGAATAAGGAAAAAGAGACTGCAAAGCAAGCAAGCACTTGTGAGAAAGAACCCATAGGAGTTCAGATGTGGAAAACAATATTTGAAATTAAAAAAGTAACTGAAGGACAGAAAGAACTGATTAGCGTCTGCTGAAGATGAAAGTAGTGATCTGGAGGAAAGATCTGAAGAAACACAGAATACATTTCAGAGAGAAAAGGAGGTGGAAAATAGTTATTTAAAGTTGGCTATCAGAACGTACGGCGAACCAAGTAAGAAGTGATCAGAGTTCAACAGGTAAGGATACAGAAAACTGGGAAGAGTTAATATTTCCAAGTAATAACAACAGAAGTGTCAAGAATTGCTGAAAGGCACCAAACTGCAAGTCCACAAAACCAACCACACTAAAACCTGGAGACTCTGTTGAGTGGACGTGGCCCTGGACATTTCGACACATGGACCAGTAATGGGTGGCCCTTCTGGCACCTTTGGGACAAGGCCTGGAAGCTGGCCTCCCGTGTGTTCCTGGAGTAACAGCAGAGTGGCCCCCAAAGATCATAGTACTATACCCAAAATTTCCAGGAGGTAAGAGCATCTTACAGGGAAGTTTTGTTTTGTCTTTATGGCCAGTGCATGTACTTCTCCCATAACCCTATATATTGACCCATCTGTAACTCCCACAGGGAGGTGGGTGAAGGTCTGGTATACTAGACCAGGATGAGATTCCTCTCCTGCTACTGTTCTATCACAGGACCACTCTCTTGCATGCATCCTACCTGATGGACAGGACTGGCCTATGCTGGTATTGTTAAAACATGTATCTTATTGCCCTTAAAGTCCTTTTCTTTTGGATTGGGCAAGCCTCCTAGCCATAGCTGCTGCTTGCTGAGTATGCTTGGAGCCCCCTGCCAGTTCAGCTGCTGGCCTCCTGTGCAATGGGCTAGCTATGGACTTAATCTGAGTAGGACTTTGAACCCAGAGGGATCCTCAGGATTGAGGACAATCATGATTTTATTGCTATCTGTACCATAATTTTTGTTGTTATTCTATGTTATTAGTCTGGTTGCAGTTCTCCAGCTTTCTTGCACAAGGGCCATTGTGGACGATTGGGGGTGCATAGATTGTGAGGTGAGATTTCTGGAGGGGTGGATCGTGGGGTAAGTTGCAGAATATCCAGAATCTCCTGACTAGCTTTAGTTCACTTACATATCAATAGGCATTTACCACTGCAGATGCCCCCATTGACCTGGGGCAACGGGTGGAGAGATAACAGCCATTCTCTCCTCCCCTGGTACATTATTGGTCTGGCGCCTGCGAGTCACCAAGGACCTGCCAGTGGAGTTCCTCCCAGAAGGGGCTGATGGGAAATAGAGAGTGTGCAGAGTGCAGACAGCAGCTGGAGGAGATGGACTGGGCTGGACAGAGCTAGTGAATTAGAGCGAGCTGTGAGCAATAAAAAATGGTTTCTCCCAATCTACCCTTTCCTTTATTTCATCACTGGTTTCATTTAAGGGGATTCACCCAGGCGGGGAACACTCTTCCCACCAGAGCTACAGTGCTCATGTACCAAAAACTTGCCTAATTTTTTCGTGGATATCGAGAAGTTTTGTTTTCTAAAGTTCAAGTAGAGATTTAGTTGTGCACACACACATACACACAAGCACCCATACACCTTTCCTCCTCCTCCGGTGGGACCTTGAAGCCTATTCAGTGACTGTGGTATCAAGAGGCTTCTCTTTTCTTGAAGCCAGTGCACTATGAATTCCTAAGGGGCCAGCAGTGACTGGGAAATGAACTGGTAGAATCTGAGAAGCTCTAGAACCTGGAATTTACATGGGATACCACCTAGAATCTATTTTAGAGACAGAACTGACTGCCGATGTTAAGGCTTTCACAAAGAAAACAGAAGTGCTTTAACTCAGTGCCATGAACTTTCAGAGTACGTGTGAATCGATACGCACAGCCTCTATGCCTGTCAGTACAGACTTCAAATGCAGACCCTTTCATACCTGGGAGTTTTCGGTTTGTTGTTTGTTGTTTGTGGTAGAGGTGGGTGGTGGCAAAAGCACCTACAGGGCCCAATCGTTGCTGCCTGTTGCCTAATTTCAATCTTTTGCCCAAGACTAGCACCATGCTTTCACGTTCTCCACTGCTTCCTCCCACCTACCCCATAATGCTGCACCGCATCGTGTTAGTGGGGAGCAGGGAGAAAAGGGGGGTGAAGCTAGGCTCGTAACACAGCACAAGAAGACTCAGTCTTGGCCTTTTGGTACACAATACAGTGTTCCAAGCGTGCAGTTGTATTGAGTGGATTTTAGAGCATTCCTTTTGCTTTAGGTTCCTTATCAGTGCGGATACTTATGGTGGTAAGGTGGTCAGAAGTTTCTAAATAAATGCCTTCATTTTTATACCTCTGCCTATTATCTAACTCTGGAGAAATTTCTTTTTTATAGCTCAAGGAAAATACTATATCTGATTAAGTTCAAGATGCAACATTGACTTTATCTTTTGCCTTTTCATGAACCCGCTACTCAAACTGCCTCCTATTTCTTTCTTTCCCATTACCTCACAGACCTGGGTGGGTAGTAAGTGGGAAAATGCTGTTTTCAGGATTTAGGAGTTCACCTGCAATAACTGCACCGTGCCAGCCAAGGACACAGGACTCTAGGGATTTGGCTCAAAAACCAAAAGAAATTCTGGTCAGGATTATGTAACCAAGGGCTGAAGGACCCTAACTGGCAGTTTCTGGAGGAACGCTTTATTTACTACTTTTGTATATTATTTATCTAATCTTAATTACTATTTTCTGGATGTATTTTTCTAAATTTCCATGGATGGTTTTTTTTTTTCTTTAAAAAAACTGTGTATGCTTTGAGGAATATATTGGTAGGAATCAGGAACCCAGCATAGTTTTTCCAAATGCTGGTAGCTAATGCTGATTGTTATTATTATTATTATTGATCACCAGTGGTAAAAAACTTCAAGAAGGCATACAAATCTGAGCATTTCAATAAGTATTTTTAAGAAGCTTTATATTCACGAAGCAACATTACACATGTATTTTTTGACTGAACAGATTCTAAATTCCTAGCTATAGCAATAGCATTTGAACTGAGACTTAAAAGCAGTTGATCTAGGTAAGTCCCTTTAACATAGGGACATGAAAGCATCTTTCAGGACATCTCTAAAGCTATTTCTTCAGAAAAGACATTCCTGGATCCTCTCAATCTAAATAATGCCTTCATGCTAAAATCTCTCCTGTAACCTTTTATTCTACTTTTCACTTATAATTTAGTTCTTCTCTGTATACCTGTGATTGCTTAACATCTCCCTCTATTGTTAGTCAGTAAACCCTACCAAGCCAGGTAGGTATCTGATTTATTAGTATAGCTTAGTACATGGTCTGATAAATAATAGGTGTTCCATAAATTTTAATGAATGAAAAGAGAAGGACTACATTTTACTGCAAGTATAGCTATCATTTATCGAGCACTTACTACGTGCAAGCACTTCAAAAACATTCCATTTAATCCTCCAACAGTGCTCAAAAGTAGATGTTATCTTCATTTTATAGGTGAGGCAACTTAAACTCAAAAAGTTTAAGAAAACTGCCCAAGACCTTATATCTAGTAAGTGGAAAAGTTATGACTTTATTCCCAAGTTTAGTCTTCTTTTTGGTTACACATGAATCCAACAATGTGTAAAAGTGATTATATCCCAAATATGCAAAGCTGGTTCAGCGTTCAAAAATCAAGGAATGTAATCCACCACATGAATAAACTAAAAAAGAAAAATCACAGGATCAGAAAATGATGGGGGAAGGAGGCTTACTTAATCAGAAAAGCCTTACCCAAGAAAGTGGCCTTTAGTATGAGATTGGAATGACCTCCTCAAACCTGTCTCCTTACCTGTAAAGTGGGGATAATCAGAGTATTTATCTCAGAAAGGTTTTGTAAAGATTCTGTGACATCAATCACAGGAGGCACTAAACACAGCAGCTGGCATATGACGATCTTGAAATTGAGGTATCTTTTTAAAATTATACTGCTAACTGGCCTCTGAAACAAAGCTTCGAGTCAGATACCTTTACCAGGCGTCACAATGTAATGGCCCAGTGAGCTCTGAGATGGGTCAGCTATGTTGCAGGAAATACTTCCACTGGAAAGCTCTGCTTCACACGCCCGTCTTTGGCTCTCTGCTGATGCACTTCTGCTCAGTTCTCAGTAGCAGAAAACCAAAGGCACGTGAGCTGAGGTTTGAGTTTGTGTCCAGGGCTAAGACCATGGTCTGAAAAACTAAAATGAGACTCACAGGAATTGTATTTGCATGCAACTGGGCCTTCTCTCATTTAAGAGAGGTGAGGGAGAACCTAGGGCTGGTCTTCAGGGCATAATTCAGAAAAATCCCTATTTTGTTTGATGGGAGATGTGCTGGCCCAGGACACGTGTTCACAGAGCTAGATTGTACACTGTCACAAACTTGAGTGTGTTATTTCAGTTCCATCATGATACTCCACTTACACTAGATAGTACTCTCTGTACTTGTCTCACAGAGGCTTTCTGATTATATGAATTAATCACTCGTTATAAACAAGTAGGACAATATACAGAAGTATAAAGAAGACATATAATTACCCTAAATCAATTGCCCAAACATGCACAATTAAGATTTTGTTCTAAATTCAGCCTTTCAACAATTGGTTTATTATGTGCTTACCATGTGTCACCGTGATTTCAACTTTGTTATACCCATATATATTTACATATGTAACATAAAAATATAAAATGGGTATGATGTTTTTAATTCAGTAGCCTCTCCTTTTTATTTAAGCCTGAGCCCCATAGGATTGACTTTTGCAAAGATCATTTCTATCAGGCGCATAACTGCATCAGTTAAGCAGCTATACAATACATAATTACTTACACTCCTCATTCCTCTCCTGATGCTATTTAGATCACTGATTTTATTTCCCTTCATTTGTGTAATTTCAATCTCTGAGTATTCCCTTAGGATAGTTCTCCAGAAGTTTTCTTATTGGATACGTAGACTTGGATAAGTAAAATTGTTGGGCATTTTTTTAAGGCTTCTGATAACTTTTTAAGCAGGATGTAACAGTTTTGTTTCCTCCAGTGACGTATGAGAGTGACATTGTCCCCACTCTTGTTTTTAACATCTACAGGGAGAACGTTAAGACCGAGTTAGAAATGGCCATGCAAAGTAGCGGGTCCTGGGCTTTTTGCTCTTGAGGCACATTTGGGAACAGTGCTGTGGCCCACGATAGACACTTGAACTTGTGGACTGTGAAGGGTTTTTCCCAGGTGTCCTGAGATACCCTCATTTAACACATATCAGGTCTCCAGGTTCTTGTGCAAAGTAGACACTCCAGTGTTTGGCATAGGGATGACTGACAGCATGGAGCTGATGGCGGGAAGGACAAACACCAAGAAAAAAAGAAAGGAAAAAAAAAAAACCAGAGTGCAGGGTTTTCTTTTAGTTTAGCCAGATCTTCTCTGGGTTGAATACATCTTCTGTATTTCCACTGAAAATTGCAACATTTTGGTTGGTGTGAAAATCTATGTCAAGAAATGCCCCCAAGAGAACAAACCACGTATCAGGTGATAATGGATGTTATTACTGGGAAGCAACATTCGTCTCCCCCTCTCACTCAACCACAGCAAATTTTAATATGTGTGCCAGGTTTCCTGCAATTTATATAAAATGAAATTCTTTGGGGAAGATAACACTGGAGTGTCCATGTGATTTCATGCTGCAGTCTCAGCTTAGATCTAAAGCTAATGTCAGTTTCTCATACCTTCTCCTGGGGAGATGTCAACAGAATATGCTGGCTCAAAATGAATGTGTCCCTGTGACTAGTATTTTTGATGGGTCCGGCTGTGTTTCAGCTTTCAGAAATCACCCCCTTCTGAGATCACAAGAAAAATAGGCCCATCTTTTGAGACAGGAATAATTTTTGCCTCACTGAGCACTGTTTCTTAAAATTGTTTTTAGGTTTAAAATCTATTGGTTAATCTTTGTGTCATATCTTATTATGCAAAAAACTCAGTGCATGCTGGTTCCAAAAATAGGCTCTGAGGTCTAATGGAACATGGTTGGTTCCTGAAGCTTTCAGAATCAGGTAATTAGTTCTTTTATTATTATTTTTTAAGCTTCTTGATTCGCCTCTCCTAGCAATCATTCTTTTGCCCCTTTCACCACTCGAGGGCTGAGATGTGTACTGGAGGCACATGAGATACACCATCAGCAGACACTGAGAGAATATGTATCTGGGCCACAGTCACCAGGGTGGTACTGGATGTCAGACCAAGGTCAACGAATGACAGTTGAAAGGACAATAGCTGTGCTGCTCGGCTAAATCCAACTTGGGTTAGGGGCCTTGAGTGTTGATGTCTGTCTTCAAAGAGCGGAAGTGTGGGCAGGTGAAGACGGGAAGCTAGGTGTGTAGCCAGCAGAGGGAGCTGCCATCAGTGAGTGTGGTCAGCCCCCCAGATGTCTCTGTTATCTTCCCATTTCCCTCCATCTCCACGCTCCACCGCAGTAGTCTAAGGCATCTTCAGCTCTTGCCCCGGCTGCTAACCTAGAACCTATCTGCTTCACTCTTGTTCCCTCCAATTCATGCCTTTCCTCCGCTTATAACCCACTGATAGCTTCACATCACTTCAGACAAAGTTTGAGCCTTAGATGGCCTCCAGATCCTGAATAATCTCAGTCTTCCTCTCCCCCAGCCACATCTCCCTTTCCCTTAGTCTCTGCGTCACCCACCGTGGAGTTCTTTGAGGAGGACACTCAAGCGGCCATGTGATTTCATGCTGTGGTCTCAGCAGCACATTCAAAGCTCTACAATCTTCAGCCATATTCTTTCCTTTGCTGGGAACCACCCTTCCTTCTTTAAGAGCTCCAGTGGCTCTCCTCCAACGCTGATTTATTCCTTAGACTTCATGCACCCTGCCCCCTTCTTGTGCAGGCTACGCCTCTCTGTTATCAGTTCCAGTAGCACCAGCTCCCTCTTTTCTCGTGTTTTTCTTGTAGTCATGCACATGATATCTGTCCTCACAGCTGCCTTCAACACTCGATGGAGGAGGGGACTGCTTCTCTTACCCACGACTGTATCGTAGCCCCTCGTATTCACTCACAGAGCTGGCACAGTGGTTCCCACTTTCTAAATACGTGTGAGTGAGGGAATGGATAAAAATAAATAAAAGGGAATTTACTTTTCCTCACGTGCAACAACCCCAACACTGAAAGTTGTCAGGAGATAAACTGTACCATCTTGTGTCAGGCAGGGGTTCCTCCATTACTGGAAGAATTCACGTAGACAGGAGAAAACCTCGTAGTGGGAATCATGCAGTGGCATATGAAACAGTGAGATAATTGGTCTATAAACTTAAGTTGTTCTTTCAAACCCAATAATTCTATGATTTGGAAATTATTTTCAAGGATTATTTTTGTGGGGGGATGGAAGGGAAAGTAATCATGATAAAAGGTTTAGTAAGGAAGAGATTAAATAATTGGTCAAAGGTGAATATTTGAATGTCTGTCTTTCCAATTTACATGGAAGAGTTTGTGCATATGCGAATGCTGTGTTCTTTAGCATTGATGAGGGTGACATTCATTCATTCATTCAATAAATATTTCTTCTGCTGGGACACAGCAGAGAAAAAGAAAGCAAAGCCTTTTCCTTCTAAATGCTTCTATTCTAATGGACATAACTACAAAACACATGAATAATAAATAAGAAAAAGAGGAGTAAGTAATAAAGGACTATGCTGATGGGAGAGGAAGGGAGGCTTCCTTACATAGAGTAAATAGAGAAATCTTACTGAAGAATGGGGGACTTTAAGATGAGATTGGGATGACAAGAAGAAGTTGTGTAGAGATCTGAAGGGGGAGAAAAAAGGACAGAGTGGACCCCTAGACGAAGGTCCTGTGGCAGAAGCAGGCTTGGTACGTTGCAAGGGGGAAATGAAGCCAGTGTGGATGGTTCAGAGTGAAGAAGGAAAGAGTGGTTCACACTGAGGTTACAGAGATGGGCAAGACCAGATCAAGCAGGGGTGGCAGCTCTGGGGAAGAGGCTGAATTTCATCCTACTGCAATGGGCGGTCAGGGAGGTCCTGAGTAGAGAAGTTACTTCCTTAGATTTTGGTTTCGCCCTCACATGGTTACTGTGATACCTTTAGACTTATCTAGCTGGGCTCACGGTTGTCCCTGCTGATCGGCCCGCCTACATCTCCCCTCCGCTTCTAGTTAGAGGAGAGGTCTGCTTGGGCCACCCAAACCTATTCCAAATGGGGAATCTTATAAAAGTATTGACTTACTGTGTTTTTAGGAGCTGAGAACAAGGTACAAAAAAGCTCATACTTTAACGCCATAACAATAACAACAAAAAGCTATATAACCGGTGTGAGATTTTCTTCTACATTCTAAAATCCCCTACTCTCTTTTATGTAATTACAGAGAAATCATGTTTTTTCCATCAAGACCTTTTAGATAAAAGGTAAACCTCATATAAAATAAAATAAGTCAACCCATCTTGCATGACTAAAAAACGCAATCCTCCCAATATTTCTGAGTATTTCCGGGGAGGGCTTCCATGTCCTGGGGGGCTGTCTCCATTCTTGCTCTGAACTGTTGCTTTCAGCTTTATTTGGCCTTGAAATGTCGACATAGCCTCTTTCCTTCATCCCTAACACAGTGCTAACAAGAGGCTTAAACCAAGTTGTGGGAGACAATAAACTTCACCTAAAACTTGAAAATATTATAAAGTCATATCAGTCCAGATAAGGATAGTTTGACTCAAATCAGGTATCACTGCCCCTGAATCGATCATCTCTCCTCTGTCACAGGAAGCGCCTTCTCGCATGCTGCTCATTAAGGGCTGAGGCTGTTTTTGTACTGATGAAGCCCTCTCTTGTTTCTCTCATTTGTCTCTTCCACCAGGGTCCTGATCTCACACTTTTGTTTCTTGGCCTGCTGAGAGAATCTGCAATTTTTTTTTAGCATCTGTGCTATGTGCCGAATTATGTCCACCCAAAACTCACGTATGGAAGTCCTAACCCCCAGGGACCTCAGAATAAGACTGTATGTGGGGATACATATGGCAAGAAAGAGTTAAAATGAGAACATGAGGGTGGGCGCTAATGCAATATGACTTGGATCCTTATATGAAGATGAAACTTGGACCCAGACATCCAGAGAGGGAGGATGCCATGTGAATATAACGACAGCTGTAGACAAGCCGAGGGGAGAGGTCTCAGAAGGAACCAGCCCTGTCGACACCTAGGTCTTGGACTTCTAGCCTTCAGAACTGCGAGAAAATTAATTTCCGTCTTAAGCCGCCCAGTTCGTGGCGCTCTGTTACAGCTGCCCTGCAGACTGACACGCACGCCCAGCCTCCTTCCCGTGCACAACTCTGCCAATCGTGCCCAGAGCTGCACTCTCCCTCGAGAAGGCATCCATGTTGTCATCACCCCCTGCGGTGTCTGCGCTACATCATCTGTATTCATGGCCAAGTTTATTAACAGCAAATAGATATCTGAATGACAAAAGTATAAACAACAGGACACTCTAAGTGATCCCTTGCCAGAAAAGGAAGAATTTGCCCTGAAGACTTGTTCATATCTCTAAGAAAAATGTTGGCATTCTTGGAGCAGTCAGATCATTTCCTGTTTCTAGCCATCATTGCCTCCGAAGTACTGATGTTGGACCACAGAGCCCTCTGCTGATTGGGTGAAGGCCCTCCTTGAGCTCGAAAACACCCATTGACAAATACTGAGGTCCTCAGTGTGGCGATCAATCCAGAGCCCTTCACGCCTCACTGTCAGTGTCCTCCAAGACTGCCAAGGTCAGCCTGAGCCGCTGTGTGGCCAAGCCAGGTGCCAAAGCAAGCACAGAGAGGTATGGCTGTGTTCTCTGCTTAACCAGCACATAACCAAGAGACAAGCCCCTAACATCTCACCCACCCAGCTGGACTAGTCTGTAGTCCACATCTTCATCAAAGCCTTAAATATTTCTGTGCCAAGCCCTCTGCGAGGACCTTGAGATATTCCATCCCATTTGGTCCTCATCATAACCTTAAGATAGACAAGTTTCCATTTTCCAGATGAGGAGATGGAGGCTTGGGTGATATCAGTGGCTTTACCCAAAGGCACAGGTAGGACCAGGTGGCGCTGGGCTGCTCTGTCCAGGTGCACGGGCCGCCGAAGTCCTAGCTTTTTACCTTTATCTGTAAGGCTTAATTATAAGCTTTCTAGATTTCTTCAGCCTTCAATCATCATTCCCTTCTCTCAATTCCCGTATCAAATGTGACCGAAAGGTCTCAGCATAGCACTCAGTTGTGACTCACTTTGAATTGCCCTTTGTTTATTTAATAAGAGCGCTTACAGTATACCATGTTCAGTCCTGGACAGAGCCTTACACTTAGTGGGAACACAATGCTTCTGATTTCCTAGAAGCTCAAGGAAATCTTTAGGAATTCTCTTCTGGAACTCTCAAAATAATAACAAACACCAAACAAGGGGTCATTTGATGGAAATTATTTGAGAGGCAGTATTGAGGTAAGAGTTGTGGCCTAATATTCAGAATATTAAAATTCTGGTCTCAGCTCTTAACTCTTGTTAACTTTTTGGCTCTAAATGAGTTACTTTAACTCCTCTGAGCCTTAGATTCACCATCTATGGTAAAATGAGGATGGCGAATACCACCGCATTGACTTGCTGTGAGAACTGGAAGTGAGCCAGGCCTGAAAATGGTTCATAAACTGTAAAGCGGTATTCACATACAAAAGATCATATCCTTCTGCATTAGTAGCTTTATCATCAATATTGACCAACAGTGAATGACGTCCCTCAGGGATCTTATTTTCTCCATGAAAAAAGAATGTGGTGGTCTACAAAGCTTCCTCTTGTTTTAACACTCTTTGAATTTCTCCTTATGGTGATGGTGAGAATGTGTGGGATTGGCCGGGGCGGGTATGTGCGCAAGACCTTCCGAAGTGAGAACTGATGCCTTAGATTCAAAGGGCTTATCATTCACATCCCACTTGCCAGCAACAGGATCATGTCTCACATGGGGGCTGTATCTTTGGGAAGAGGTGGTGTAGTTATATGAATCATGTTGTCAACAGTGCAGATGGAGAAATGCCACTCTCCCTGAGTTTAGGGTGCTAAAGTCTTTGCGACACCACGTATATCTATGTCAGCTCACAACTGTATACTGATGTCTTTAAACTCTTGTCCCAAAGAAGAAAAGTTAAAATCTGAAGATAAATACTTTCTCACTTTTGTTTCCTTCAAAATGCATTTTTCTCCCCAGGATACCCTACCTATACCTCTAAACACAAACTCCCTGGTGTTTCTGTCTTCCCCTGGCAACGAAAGTCATAATGAGAGCATGTTTAACAGAGGTGGAAATGGAATGAATATATTCACAAACTGACTGCTAAAATGCAGTTCCATTTAACATTTTACAGAAGCTCTGAGAGTGCTAAAAGGGTCTGGAGAACTTCCCCAGTGGCATTAGGTATAAACATGAAGGTGTTTATGGCTCTGTGTTCCTTGACCTTGTTGCGACTTAAAAAGGCCTGAATAAATTGAAGCAAAGTAGTCCATACACTCACAGAGGCTTGGCTTCTTCTCCAGGAGGGGTGACAGCTCTAAAATAAGGTAAATTATTACAACTAACGTGCTCAGAAAGTGAAAGTCTATTTTCTTTGGAGAAAACGGACCTTAAATATTTTTAAATCCCTAATTTCTCCCCAGATCCCCAGAAATGTAGAAGCTGACCAGAAAGGTCAGAAGAGTTGGAATGACTCTGGGGACCCCAGTACCCATGAGTACATTGTTCTCTGAGTTATTTTTGAAACCTAAGTTATTTCACAGATCAGTCCATGTCTTAGCCCCAAGCTGCAATGGCGCCAAATAATCAATGGAAAGCAGCTGACATCCCTTGGTCTGGACTCTACGATCCTCCATAATTTATGTACAGACCATCTTTCCAGACATATCCCTTTTCTCCAACCCTCTGAGTATCCTGTATTTTGGCCACAGAAGATACAAGTCACCCACACTTTTTTCAACTATTCAAGCAATCTCACACCTCCTTGATTTTTTATCCCTAGTGTTCTGCCACCTTGGAACAATACTCTAGGTATTGAGATCCTTGTCGTTATTTAAGTCCCATCAAAATGTCACTTTCTCCACAACATCGCACTTGAATTCCAAATGGTACGTTCGCCCCACATTTAATATTTAGCAGTTAATTTTTTATACCATTTTTGAATATTCAATTCTGACTTGCTTAGAAGTTATGGAGCATCTGTCTTCCAACCCCCCACCCCCCCATTTTTTGAAAATAAATATAGAAGGTTGAGTTCATTCATTCACTCATTCATTCATTCACTCATTCATCCACTGAACCAAAAAAATGAAGTGATGCCTATTAACAAACCAATGTCTCTTTATCTTGCTTAGTTCCTGCTCAGACATGTATTTGCAAGAGTGGCCTTCTCTTTTTGATCATAAACAACTTGATGAAAATCAATGTTATTCAGCTTTGAATTCCTTAGCTTCTTTTAAGTGGCGGGTGCTTTATAAACATGTAGTGATTGGATGGAGGGATAGTTGGATGGAGAGACAACTTAGTCAATAGCAGAAGCTGGCAGAATAAATTATGAATTCCGTGTTACTATTACCTTAAGACAATTGCTTTTGCTTGGAACCTTTGCAGTCTGTGTGCTGAATATCTGTTACTTTTGTTATAATTTTGGGGTGCTTCATAGCCCTTCATTTGGGGAACCATCCCTTACTCATTCCCTCGTAACCTGCCGGGTCCAAGAGGCTCAGATGGGCTCGTAATCCGAGGCTTAGCAGAGTATTCCATTCGCCTGAGTGCAGGGACTGCTTCAGGGATAGAAACAGGACCTCAGCTGCAACAATTAAACTTTTCCTAAGATACTGAACAGAGTTAGCGGGGCACACTGTCTTCCTGCTCTGGGAGATTATGAGTATAAAGCTGATGTGAGCTGGAGCTACGGCGGCCTTTGCTCCCACCGTCAGAGGAAGAGCTTAAATAAAAAGAATGCTAGACTGAAAAAAGGGAAATTGAGGGACAGAAAAAGAAAAAAATGCAAATATTGTGTTTGAATCAGCGCTAGCCAAGCCTGTAAGCTATTTTCCAGAATGTGAATAAATAAATTTCCTTATTTGTTTTTTTACATTTAGTTACTTCTTTTTTATGTTAGTTAATATGCAATTACCACAGCTTAGAGGCAAAAGAATTCTAATTAACACAGGAGGATATAAAGAAATTGTTCTAATATTTCCACTTTTTATAATAAACACTTAAATCTCCAAAGAAAATCATTGTAATCATTGGAAATTTAGTCAGCTACTAGCATACGGGGGAAAAAAAATCCCTCAAAACTTAAGGCATATAAAAATCTATCCCTCCATGTCTTCTACTTCACCCCTGCAAGTCCTATATTTTTTTCTTGATTTTCCCCCCCAGTTTTATTGAGATAACACTGATATACAATATTTTATGAGTTTAAGTCATACAACTTAATGATTTGAATATGTATATATTACAAATGATTTTCACAATAAATTTAGTTAACATTTATCACATCACATAGTTACAATTTTTTTTAATTACCAAGTCCTATAAATACTTTTTACCTAAATCTCTTCTTTCTTTCCCAAATGCATCACCCATTTTCCCCTCCATGGCCACTCCTATGGTGCAAGCCACCACCCTTTCTCATCTCCACCCCAACTATACTCTTATCCTCCAAGTTCTTCACACTTAATTCTTTGCCCAAGGCCAGGATAATTTCTCTGAAACACAGTATGTATCATGTTAATTCTTTACTTGAAACATATCACCGTCTCTCATTATTCTCAGAAAAAAAGTCCAAATCATTCATCTTAATTTACAGATCCTACCTTTCGGTCCATCTTTATCTCTTTCAGCTCTCCCATAGCTCTCCTTCCTTTAGCCACATTAACATTTAAGAACAATTCCTTGCGTATGACATACTGTTTCTTGGGTCTAGGACTTTGCATACTTTGCATGTTCTCTTCTCTTTGCTTGGGATGTACTCCCACCAATCATCCTCTAAGACAGTTCCTACTCCTTTGCAGTGGGTGGAATGACATCCCCTCCACATACACACCCTTTCAGAAGAAAGCCTTATGTGTATATAGGGTCTTTGCAGAAGTAATTAAGATAAAGATTGAGATGAGACTATATTGGATTAGGATGGGCAGTGCAGTCAATGAGAATATTCTTATGAGAGACAGAAAGGGACGCAGAGGGACACAGAGAAGGAGGCAATGTGCAAGTGGAGATTGGGGTGATATCGTTGCAAGCCAGGAAACACCAAGGACCCCACAGACCCCAGAGGCTAGGAGAGGGGCACGGGACACTTTTTCCTCAGAGGCTGCAGAAGAAACCAGCACTTCACACACCTTGCTTTTGGATTTCCAGCCTCCTGTCTACGAGATTACATTGTTGTTGTTTTAATGTACCCAGTTTGCGGGATTTTGTTAACATCTTGGTAGGAAGTAGGTATAACTTTCTTTGGGTATCACTGCACATGGTACTCCCTTGGAGAAACCATCCCTTACGCCACTAGCCTGAATCACGTATCCCTTCCAGATGTTGCCCTAGGATCCGCTATTCTTTCCCACTTTGTTTGCATTTCCTGCCCGTTTATTTCCGCAGGGCTGCAGTACAGAGCCTCTCACAGCTTGTGTCCGAGATCTGTCACCACGCACAGCCTGCAGCAGGTCTCCACAAGCGTGCTTTGAGTGATTTGCTGTACCTTACCCCCCTCTGTCCTCCCAGCCCCCAGTAAAGTGGCTGCTGCACACGAAGTGCTCGGGAAACGTCTACTCAGCGATGCCTCCTGCCCAGTGCCTTGTGTCGTTGGCGGTGGGACTGACGGTGGCTCTCCGTGATTGTGTCCCCACGAAAGAGGGTGGGGCTTACCCAGACGGGAGTCCCTTTGTAGAGCCCTTCACAATTCCACAATCCTTTCTCACACAGAACTGAAGGTGATCACCCCAAAACTCCACAAAGCGTGTTTAACTGATGTTCTCAGGTCCAATTTTAGGGGGAAAAAACGCCAAATCTATGACTAGACCGTCACACTAGAAATGAGAGGGTCTGATTCCATGTTCACGTTCCTGTCACTGAATTCTAAAATGCTCTCAACACTGGGGCAAAACACCCCAATCCTTCCAGTACCCATTTAAAGAAAGAGCTTTTAGTTATTCTTGTGGCAGGTAAAGAGAAAGCTGTTGGGAGAACTTAGGCATGATGACAAGGAGTGTGGGGAGTAGGACTCGAAGGACATAAGTCCCAGGAGAATCTCAGGTGATGGCAGGGAGCCATGGTTGTCCTGTGAGCTCTGGGTAGTCTTCTTGGTCTTTTCCAAATGTGTCTTACCTCATTTGAAACATATTAGGGAGACAGCAAATCAGTAGGTGATGTGAAAACTTAATGGAAAAGACATGGAAGAAAGAGTAGTGAGTGCACACTTCTTTCTGGATAAAACAAAAGGAACTGCAGCTGTGTATTGCAATGGCTGTGGAATCTGCAAAAACCACAGAGCTGGCCAACACTGGGAGCCAGGGCAGCGGAGAGTGGAAAGGAGATGCCCCGGGAATGGAGAGGTACTCAGAAGCAGCACCACCTTTCTCCTTCCAAGGTTTCCTCTTGAGGGGTATTTGCAGGCTAGTCAGGCCTGGGATTTCTAGATCTCTCCTGAGATAAATATGATGTTTTCTCTCACTGTGTGCTTGGAATAAGCTCGCAGAAATATATATATCTCCAGAGTATATCTGCTGAGAAAGAAAAACTCCCTTTCTTATTAGTAAGTCTGAAACAGAATGTGTCAAAAGAGTATACACTCTTTGGGAATGGAAAAATACAAGTGTGCAGGTTAAGCAGTTTCAAACAGAAGGGGCAAAGGAGTCTCATTTACACTCCAGGTGGTGCACTGGGTGGTTAAATGCATACGCTTTGCAGTTACATCGACTTGCTACCAATCTGGACTCTATTACTAACCCATATAATCCTGGACAAGTTATTATGTTTCTCCATGTCTCAGTAGCCTCATCTATAAAATGGGGACAAATGACATTCATAATCCCTAGGGTTGTGGCGAGAGCGAGAGGAATCATAATGTAAATGATGTAGAATATTGCACATCACATAATAAACATTCAATAAATATAAGCCCTTAGTTTAAATGTCTACTTTAGGCAGGTTCAAAAATAAAAGTAGAAAGGTGAAAGAGAAAATATATACCATAGTCAAATTCTCAGACTGTAGGGACAGAGAGACCCCACCCCTTATTGGCTGTGTGCTTTTAGGGAGTGATTTAATTTCCCTAAGCCTCATTTTCTTCTTTGGTAAGATAAGATAATAGTACCTTTCTCATATGGTTGTATCACATAAAACACTTGATTACCTGGCACATAGTACAAGGTCTACAAATGACAGCTGTTTCTGTTACAGAGTTGGAATTCTCATGCATTGGCTGTGAGAACTGATTGATTCAACAAAAAACAACATGTAAAGCAGTAGGATTTTTCATTCCATGAGCCACTAAGAGGAAAAACTGATTTAATTGACCCTATGAAGAAGAAAAAGCAATCAACAAGCCAACCAAGGAAAAAACCTACTGAAAGACTAAAGGGGATATTGACATTTTAATTGCAGGGTAAGGCATGCTTGTGTGTGTGTGTGTGTGTGTGTTTGGCCTGCAGGTGTTCCTTTGTCAGACTTTATTTCAGGGGGGAATGAAACATGTCATTTGAGGGTGGAATTTGTGCAATGCCAAACCTCTATTAGGTACCTCGGGGGTATTGTCTTTCAAGAGACCTCTTCACCTCCTTCAGAGGCAGCTCAATAGATGCAACCATATGCTACTCTGGTCACTGGAAGCCTACACAATTTCAAAAACACTTGAAGAGGAAAGCATGGAGGTGAAAAATGACTAACGTGTTTCATGAAACTTAGCTTTTGGTTGGATCTAAAAATGTACGTTAAAAATGAAACAGCCTAATGGAGCCTCAGGGTCTGATGGCTGGGGTCTCACCCTTAAGGCAAGAAGGTACCCTGGTAACCTGGACGTGGTTTGAAAGCTATGCTATTAGCCAGAGATTAGGAGGGATAATAAGCAAATGTGTATCAGGCACTGAGTATTTTCCTCCATTTAATCCTTATCATCCGGCTCTGAGATAAACAATGTGGTGGGTATTTAAGATCAGATATTTGAATTCGGTGGCCTGTGGTTCCAGTCTCAGCTTTACTACCTTCCAGCTGTGCAAGGCTGAGCGCATAAGCCTCTATTTTATCATTGAGGCTAATAAACCTGACTTCTTGGGCTCTTCTCAGGGCTGTTAACAAGAAGGAATGCAAAGATCCTAGTACAAAGCCTGCCACATAGTAACGGATCGACAGAAGGAAGCTATAACTCTAGTTTACCGCATTTTACAGGAAAGGAAATTATGGCTTATGAGAGGGAAAAAAACTGGCTAAAACTAGAAATCTTAATTAATGAAGAATTTGGCAAGATGTTATGCACTTCACGTTATTTATAGATATTGCCTAGTTTCTCAGTCCTGAATCCACAGACCACACTTCTGAGGACCCTCCTCAAGAGCCCCCTCACCCATCTCATGCTACCACCTTGACATGCTCCTCCCCAGTATGAGCCACAATTACTGCCACATGTGTACTATGTACCACGTGACAGGTTTGTGCTAAAGGGTTTTTTCCTGGTATCATTAATCTACAATTACATGAGCAACATTATGTTTGCTAGCCTCCCCCTTCATCAGGTCCCCCCCACCAACCCCATTACAGTCACTGTCCATCAGCGTAGTGAGATGAGAATCACTACTTGTCTTCTCTGTGCTGTACAGCCCTCCCCGTGCTCCCCCACATTATGTCTGCTAATCGTAATGCCCCTTTTTCCCCCTTATCCCTCCCTTCCCACCCATACTCCTCAGTCCCTTTCCCTTTGGTAACTATTAGTCCGTTCTTGGGTTCTGTGAGTCTGCTGCTGTTTTGTTCCTTCAGTTTTTTTCTTTGTTCTTATACTCCACAGATGAGTGAAATAATTTGATACTTGTCTTTTTCCGCCTGACTTATTTCACTGAGCATAATACCCTTTAGCTCCATCCTTGTTGTTGCAAATGGTAAGATTTGTTTTCTTCTTATGGCTGAATAATATTCTATTGTGTATATGTACCATTTCTTCTTTATCCATTTGTCTACTGATGGACACTTATGTTGCTTACATTTCTTGGCTAATGTAAATAGTGCTGCAATAAACATAGGGGTGCATATGTCTTTTTCAAATTGGGCTGCTGCATTCTTAGGGTAAATTCCTAGGAGTGGAATTCCTGGGTCAAATGGTATTTCTATTTTGAGTTTTTGAGGAACCTCCATACTGCTTTCCACAATGGCTGAACTGATTTACATTCCCACCAGCAGTGTAGGAGGATTCCCTTTTCTCCACATCCTCACCAACATTTGTTGTTGTTTGTCCTTTAGATGGTGGCCACCCTGACTTGTATGAGGTGATATCTCATTGTGGTTTTAATTTGCATTTCTCTGATGATTAGCGATGTGGAGCATCTTTTCATGTGCCTGTTGGCCATCTGAATTTCTTCTTTGGAGAGGTGTCTGTTCAGATCCTCTGTCCATTTTTTAATTGGCTTATTTGCTTTTTGTTTGTTGAGGTGCATGAGCTCTTTATATATTTTGGATGCCAACCCTTTATTGGATATGTCATTTATGAATATATTCTCCCATACTGTAGGATGCCTTTTTGTTCTATTGATGGTGTCCTTTGCTGTACAGAAGATTTTCAGCTTGATATAGTCCCACTTGTTCATTTTTGCTTTTGTTTCCCTTGCCTGGGAGATATGTTCATGAAGAAGTTGTTCATGTTTATGTCCAACAGATTTTTGCCTGTTTTTTTTCTAAGAACTTTATGGTTTCATGACAATGTTCAAGTCTTTGATCCATTTCGAGTTTACTTTTGTGTATGGGGTTAGACAATGATCCAATTTCATTCTCTTACATGTAGCTGTCCAGTTTTGCCAACACCAGCTGTTGAAGAGGCTGTCATTTCCCCATTGTATATCCAAGGCTCCTTTATCGTGCATTAATTGACCATATATGTTTGGGTTAATATCTGGACTCTCTATTCTGTTCCACTGGTCTGTGGGTCTGTTCTTGTGCCAATACCAAATTGTCTTGATTACTGTGGCTTTGTAGTAGAGCTTGAAGTTGGGAAGCAAGATCCCCCCTGCTTTATTCTTCGTTCTCATGATTGCTTTGGCTATTTGGGGTCTTTTGTGGTTCCATATGAATTTTAGAATTATTTGTTCCAGTACGTTGAAGAATGCTGTTGGTATTTTGATAGGGATTGCACTGAATCTGTAGATTGCTTTAGGCAGGTTGGCCATTTTGACAATATTAATTCTTCCTAGCCAAGAGCATGGGATGGGTTTCCATTTGTTAGTGTCCTCTTTAATTTCTCTTAAGAGTGCTTTGTAGTTTTCAGGGTATAGGTCTTTCACATCCTTGGTTAGGTTTATGCCAAGATATTTTATTATTTTTGATGCAATTGTGAATGGAATTGTTTTCCTGATTTCTCTTTCTGCTAGTACATCGTTAGTATATAGGAAAGCAACAGATTTCTGTGTGTTAATTTTGTATCCTGCAACTTTGCTGAATTCGGATATTAGTTCTAGTAGTTTTGGAGTGGAGTCTTTAGGGTTTTTGATGTACAATATCATGTCATCTGCAAATAGTGACAGTTTGACTTCTTCTTTACCAATCTGGATGCCTTGTATTTGTTTTGTCTTATTGCCATGGCTAGAACCTCCAGTACTATGTTGAATAACAGTGGGGAGAGTGGGCATCCCTGTCCTGTTCCTGATCTTAGGTGAAAGCTTATAGCTTCTTGCTGTTAAGTATGATGTTGGCTGTTATCATATATGGACCTTATTATGTTGAAGTACTTGCCCTCTACACCCATTTTGTTGAAAGTTTTAATCATGAATGGATGTTGAATTTTGTCAAATGCTTTTTCAGCATCTATGGAGATGAGGATGTAGTTTTTGTCCTTCTTTTTGTTGATGTGGTGGATGATGTTGATGGGTTTTTGAATGTTGTACCATCCTTGCATCCCTGAGATGAATCCCACTTGATCATGGTGTATGATCCTCTTGATGTATTTTTGAATTTGGTTTGCTAATATTTTGTTGAGTATTTTTGCATCTTCATTCATTCAGGGATATTGGTCTGTAATTTTCTTTTTTTGTGGGGTCTTTACCCGGTTTTTGTATTAGAGTGATGCTGACTTTATAGAATGAGTTTGGAAGTATTCCCTCCTCTTCTATTTTTTGGAAATCTTTAAGGAGAATGGGTATTATTTCTTCTCTATATGTCTTATAAAATTCAGCAGTGAATCCATCTGGCCCGGAGGTTTTGTTCTTGGTAGTTTTTTTATTACTAATTCCATTTCGTTGCTGGTAATTGGTCTGTTTAGATTTTCTGTTTCTTGCTTGGTCAGTCTTGGAAGGTTGTATTTTTCTAGGAAGTTGTCCATTTCTTCTAGGTTATCCAGTTTGTTAGCATATAGATTTTCACAGTATTCTCTAATAATTCTTTGTGTTTCTGTGGTGTCCATCATGATTTTTCCTTTCTCATTTCTGATTCTGTTTGTATGTGTAGATTCTCTTTTTCTCTTCATAAATCTGGCTGAGGGTTTATCTATTTTGTTTATTTTCTCAAAGAACCAGCTCTTGGTTTAATTGATTTTTTTTCTATTGTTTTATTCTTCTCAATTTAATTTATTTCTTCTCTGATCGTTATCATGTCCCTCCTTCTGCTGACTTTGGCCCTCATTTGTTCTTCTTTTTCCAGTTTCAATAATTGTGAAGTTAGACTATTTATTTGGGATTGTTCTTCCTTCTTTAAATAGGCCTGGATTGCTATATACTTTCCTCTTAGAACTGCCTTCGCTGCGTCCCACAATAGTTGGCGTGTCATGCTGTTTTTGTCATTTGTCTCCATGTATTGCTTGATCTCTGTTTTAATTTTGTCACTGATCCATTGATTATTTAAGAGCATGTTGTTAAGCCTCCATGTGTTTGTTAGCCTTTTTGTTTTCTTTGTACAATTTGTTTCTAGTTTTATACCTTTGTGATCTGAGAAATTGGTTGGTAGAATTTCAGTCTTTTTGAATTTCCTGAGGTTCTTTTTGTTTCCTAGTATATGCCTAGTATATAGGTCTTGTCTGGGAAATGTTCCATGTGCTCTTGAGGAGAATGTGTATCCTGCAGCTTTGGGTTTAGAGATCTGTAGATGTGCGTTAGGTCCATCTTTTCTAGTGTGTTGTTCAGTGCCTCTGTGTCTTTCCTTATTTTCTGTCTGGTTGATCTGTCCTTTGGAGTGAGTGGTGTGTTGAAGTCTCCTAAAATGAGTGCATTGCTTTCTATTTCCTCCTTTAATTCTGTTAGTATTTGTTTCACATATGTTTGTGCTCCTGTATTGGGAGCATATATATTTATAATGGTTATATCCTCTTGTTGGACTGCCCCCTTTATCATTATGTAATGTCCTTCTTTATCTCTTGTTACTTTCTTTGTTTTAAAGTCTATTTTGTCTGATACAAGTACTGCAACTCCTGTTTTTTTCTCCCTATTGTTTGCATGAAATATCTTTTTCCATCCCTTCAGTTTTAGTCTGTGTATGTTTTTGGGTTTGAGATGAGTCTCTTGTTAGCAGCATATAGATGGGTCTTGCCTTTTTAACCATTCTGTTACTCTGTGTCTTTTGATTGGTGCATTCAGTCCATTTACATTTAGGGTGATTATCGATATATATGTATTTATTGCCATTCCTAGCTTTAGATTCATGGTTACCAAAGGTTCAAGGGTAGCTTCTTTACTATCTAACTGTCTAACTTAACTCTCTTATTAAGCTATTATAAACACAGTCTGATGATTCTTTATTTCTCTCCCTTCTTATTCTTCCCCCTCCATTCTTTATATGTTAGCTGTTTTATTCTGTACTCTTTTGTGTTTCCTTTGACTGTTTTTGTGGTTAGTTGATTTTACTTTTTGCCTTTAGTTAGTATTTGCTTGGTCTGCTTTCTTTGCTGTGATTTTATTTTGTCTGGTGACATCTATTTAGCCTTAGAAATGCTTCTATCTAGAGCAGTCCCTTTAAAATATTCTGTAGAGGTTGTTTGTGGGAGGCAAATTCCCTAAACTTTTGCTTGTCTGGGAATTTTTTAATCCCTCCTTCAAATTTAAATGATAATCATGCTGGATACAGTATTCCTGGTTCAAGGCCCTTCTGTTTCAATGTGTTAAATATATCATGCCATTCTCTTCTGGCCTGTAAGGTTTCTGTTGAGAAGTCTGATGATAGCCTGATGGGTTTTCTTTTGTAGGTGATGTTTTTTCTCTCTCTGGCTGCCTTTAATATTCTATCCTTGTTTTTGATCTTTGCCATTTTAATTATTATGTGTCTTGGTGTTGTTCTCTTTGGGTCCCTTGTGTTGGGAGATCTGTGGGCTTCCATGTTCTGAGAGACTATTTCCTTTCCTTCCCAAGCTTGGGGAAGTTTTCAGCAATTATTTCTTTAAAGACATTTTCTATCCCTTTTTCTCTCTTCTTCTTCTTCTGGTACTCCTATAATGCAAATATTGTTCCATTTGTATTGGTCACACTGTTCTCTTAATATTCCTTCATTCCTAGCAATCCTTTTATCTCTCTCTGCCTCAGCTTCTCTGTACTCCTCTTCTCTGATTTCTATTCCAGTAACAGTCTCTTGCACCTCGTCCAGTCTGCTCTTAAGACCTTCTAGTGATTGTTTCATTTCTGTTGTCTTCCTCTAGACTTCATCTCTCAGATCTTGCATATTTCTCTGCAGGTCCATCAGCATGGTTATGACTTTATTTTGAATTCTTTTTCAGGAAGATTGGTTATATCTATCTCACCAGGCCCCCTCTCTGGGGTTGTCTGAGTGATTTTTGACTGGACCAGATTCTTCTGCCTTTTCATGACAATAGAAATGGTTGCAGGCAGGTGGCACGTGTGTCAGCTGGGAGAACAAAGTCCCTTCTTGCTTGCTGGTCACCTTGCCCTTCTCTGCTCCATGTGTCGATTACCTGCACACCAGGAGCAGTCTCTGGGATAATCCCCTGAGTTGCTATGGGCATGGCCATCCTCGGGATTGCCTAGAGCCCTGCGGGGGATGTCAGCCATGCTGGGTGTGTTCTCCTGTGAGAACGGCGCCCCTTTCTGCCTTCTGGACCTTGCTCTTGGTTCCTCTGTCTGTGCCAGGCAGCTGCGCACCAGTGGCAGCCTCTGGGTCTGTCCCGGTTAGCTGTGTGCTGGGAGAAGACTCTGTGGTTCCTGTGGGGGGGGGGGGGGGGCGGTTCCCCGGCTGCTCCGCAGCTGTGGCGGGTCAGCTGGTTTGCCTGCTGGGGGAATGAATGGCAGGCTATCACCAGAGGTGATTTGGGCTGAGTTACCCCCCGGGGGTTAGGGCACCTGAAGTTCCTTGAGATTTCCAGCCTGCTGGGCTGAGTGTGCCGGGATGATTTTGTCTAGCTGTTAAGCCCTTGTCCCTTTAAAACTTTTAAAAAGTGCTTGCTTTTCTTATTTCCCAGCGGAGCCAGCTGTGGGGAACAGCTCGCAATCTCAGTCTCAGATTTTACTTTTCCGTTTCTCTAATATCCAGTACATCATGCAATGTGTGTCTGTGCTCCCAGTGCAGATTTCTAGGGCTGGTTATTTAGCAGTCGTGTCCTTCCACTGCCTCCCCACTCTGATTCTTTTCCTCCCTCCGGTGAGCTGGGGTGGGGGGAGTGCTCGTGTCATGCTGGATGACGGCTTTGTATCTTACTCTTTTCGTGAGATGCTGAGTTCTTGCAGATGTAGCTGTAGCCTGGCTGTTGTACTGTATCTTCTGGTCTCTCTTTTAGGAGTAGTTGTATTTTTTGTATTTTCAAAAATACATATGGTTTTGGGAGGAGATTTCCACCGCCCTGCTCACACCGCCATCTTGAGCCCCTCTTTTGTTTGTGCTAAAGTTTTTATATGCACTATTTCATTGCATTGCAGAAAGAACCTATGAGGTAGATATTATTTTGACAGTTGAAGATGAGGAAAGTGGTGCATAAGAATTATTTGCCCCAAATCTCACAAATAAAAATAATAGCAGGACAAGGGTATGAAACTGGCTTGTCAAACTTTAAAGCTCATACTCAACACATTACTCCCAATATTAACCTGTAGCCATCTGCCATTCCCCTTGGACCTGAGACACAGAAACCAAATTCCAATATAACACTGAGTGCCCCTTTTAGGGTCCACAGACTCAGCAAATACAGACTTGACAAAGGCTGACACACATACCTGCACAAGCTCCTGGTGTGAGCTTTTTCCCACTGAGTCTTGAGGCTGCCTCAGAATAATTTTGAATAGAGTTTCATGAAACCATGGCAGATCAGAGTTAATAAATAGGATGTATACTATTTGCAGTCTCTGATCTATTTCGACCAGCTCCTTTTACACAGGAGGACCTTTGTATCCCGAGCAGTTACCTTCCCAAGATCCTAGCCTGCTAGTGGCAGGTGCAGCATGGGAACTGATTTTGGACTTCCAGCACATGCTCTTTCCACGTATCCTCACTGCTTACCTGGCCTGTTTTGCTCTCAGGAGACCCTGTACGTTATGGGGCAGCCTGTGGAAGTTATAAACAAAAAAAGATGCCACTGATAGCACACACCCTCTCTGGGTAATTGTGAACAAATCACCACCTCTCTTGCCATGGGTGGGATAGACACTGGTTTTCAGTTAGTATTTCTCTATAGTTCTGAGCTATTTGTTAGTCTCCCCCTGATATGTGGTACATGTAAATTGACTTCAGATACAACCCATAGGCTAATTCATGTGCTTTGATCCATCCAAGTTATAAATTGATTGTTAAACAGGAAGCAAGTTAGACTGGTGGCTCCTTGCAACATTTAAGAAGGTACTGAACTGTGTAGCCTGGGGAAGCAGGAACTGAAGCGGCATAACTGGCTGACTATCATAACAAACGACTCCAAAACCAGTGGCTCAATACAGTAAAAATTAGTTTCTCGCTATCTGACATAGGTTGTTGGGATGGAAACGACTGGTGGGGGAGGGAGGCTGTACTTTGCAATCATTCGGGGTCTCCTGTAACTGTACAGCAGGTAGCCAGGAAAAGAGAAAGAAGTTGGAGATTCCTGTGGGAGGATTGTATTGGCCAGGCCTCAAAGTGATACCCATTTTCCCCTCCTTCCCATTGTCTAGGACGTAGTCCTACGACCAAACTAACTGCAAGGAAAGGTGAGAAATGTGTTGTCCAACTGGGTGTCCAGCAAGCAAAACTGTAGGTGAGCAACTTACTGGTGTCTATAGCACCACCAAACTCCTTCCCCATCCACGACGCACAGGTCTAGAGACCCACACACTTAGAGAAGACTGGCTTGAAGGACGGGACGTTCTAAAGTGGCCACAATGTTAACCAAGAAAACAACAAATAAGACTAGTATTTATTTTTTATCTGAACAGGAGTTACTGAACATTTGAAGCAGGGGAGGAGAACTCTGCATCAATTTTAAATATGAATGGATTTTTATCCTTCAGTTCCATTCCTAGGTATTGATCTCAAGTAAATAAGTGGAAAGGCACAAGGATATATGTAAAAAAGATGCTCATTAGAGCATTATTGGAAATAGTAGATTAAAATGCATATCACTTGAGGATTGATTAGGTAAGTTAGGGTGCATTCATACAATGTGGCACACTGTAACCTTTGAATATAATAATAGATCATTAACACTTATGTAATAACATGCAGGAAAACAACAAATGCAATAAATACTACATGTTCATCAGTGCCGCTGTGGGCCACAAGCCCTCTGTGAAGGCTGCACGGTGGACTGGACAGCACAGCAGCCCTGCAATGTCTCTGTCCATTTCTGTTTGCATCTCTGTCTATATGTCAGCCCTCCTGCTTCTATTCAAGTATGTAGTGCTTTACAAACTTGGGGAACCAATATAGTCACATTTCTTTTATTTTATCCAACTCATTGCTGAAGTTCCCACATACCTTAATTGCAGAAAATCCAGAATCTCTTTCAAAAGGCTCTTTGATCCCTACAGATAACCCAAGAAAATTTTGAACATGTGTGGCCCAGACATGGAGGTATATGGAGAAGGGATGGGGGTCGGCTTTCACTCCCTGGGGGAAGAACAGCACAGCACACCACCTTGCCATGGGGTTAGTGAGGAAAGCTGCACACAGGTCAAGAGATGGTGTTGGTCTGTCAGCCGCCATCCTGCCCAGCCCACCACCAGAAAGGGTGAAAACTGCACCCTCTCTCATCACAGGAACCTCCTGGGTGATGCTGAGACACCCTCTAAATTCTCAAGACAAAAATTATCAGATGGCATCCGCTGTCATCACTCACCAGTTCTTCTGAGAGAGCATTTCCTCAATGATTCCTGGCCATTTCGTCCATCAGAGGAAGGCTGAGTAAGGGATTTCAAGGTGTGCCACAGGGGCCCTTCCTGCAGGAGGGGTGGGAGAGATTCCATCAATGATTATTGATTCCAGCATCACTCATGCTAGAATATAAGTGCACAAAAATCTGGTAAGGGTAAAATGTGTTTATATGCACTTACAGAAAATCATTCTCTTTCTACATCAAATGCAAATTATGTCTATACATTTTTGTATATGACCTATATATACTCTATAAAATCTAGATATGATATATATGACCAGAAAGATGTCTGGAAGAATGTTCCCCAAATCATATCAGTTGTACTAGTGATGTTTTGCCCATTTCTACTTATTTGTTATTTTTTTAGTTATGTTTACTTATGTGTTATCACAATGTAAGATTATTTATTTTAAATATAGATATAGATATATATTTTACTGTAGAAACCCCCCTTCCTTGCATTTCTACATGCTCTATATTGCCTTTATTTTAGCATGTTGCAATGATTAGGTACCATTGCACGTAGAGCGATTTGTATTTGCCTAAATCCCCATTTAAATTTGTCTTAGGTACCTTAGTGAAGAGTGATAAGACAAATTAGGAAGAGTTGTATGTTAGTGCCTACAGTTGAAGAAAATTGGGTATCTGAGAGGATTTGGGTGAAATGTAGTTATTTTATTCTCAAGCAATTTGAATTGTATGGCTCCTTCTCTTGCTCAGTAGAAGCCGGATTTCGGTTCACCTCCCGTCATTCCAGGCCTCTCCCTCCATCCTTTCGCTCATCAGTTGTGGTGACATCACACTTTGCCTGTGGGAATGATTTCACTCGCTCATGATGCCACAAATAGTGTGCTGATCATAATGGCTGGTGACCTGCAAATGATGTATCTGTGAGCACCCAGGCCCACAGAAATGGAGCACAGGCAGGGGCGCGGGGTAGGAGCTCCGGGGAACAAAGACATACTATGATTTCGCTGTTCTCCACAGAGCCTGTCAGTGTTTGCCCATAGTATGCCCTCCATGAGTATCTGTCAAACTGAATTGACTATTATTACTTTATTAATTAGAAATTAATCTGCTTCTTTCAGGTCTTGCCATATCTCATTATTTTATTCTTCCAAGTAAAATTTTAAAATATCTCCAATGATGAAAATGAAAGCCATCTCCAAGAATATGTGGCACCATTTAATGTACCTCAAGCAACATAAATAAAAGGTTTCCTGTTGGCTCTGGGTTAAAAAAAGAAAAGAAAAGAAAAGAAAAATATCCTTTCTTAGGAAGCAGTCCACTGTGAGCTTTAAAAGGCTGAGAATGCTATTTGGGGAAGGCTCCAGTGAGGTGGAAAGATGCTCAGATGACTGTAAATAGATTCTACTTGACAATTTATCCCACATGGGAGAGTTGCCTTCGAAGCACATTACTGTGTCACCAAAGCCTGCGAAGAGCAGTGTAGCTGAGGCAGGATTCAGATTTCAAACCCCTCTGTTTGAACATAATGGAGGATCCCTGGGTAATCTGGCTTCTGGCGGAAGGTTGAGGGGATCCTAGGCCCACCCTTGAGTCCTGGCTGAGGTAGTAGAGCTGATCTGCAGAGCCCCCTCACCGCCTCTCCTGGAGTTTTAATCCAGCTCAGCAAGAGCTGTGACGACCTCCCCCTCCAACCACCCGCTGACTATGAGCTGCGGCTGACTCGAGTCCCTTCTTATTTAAGTAAGTTTTTTAAAAATTAAAAACAAGCTTTATTTCCTAACACAAAACTGTATTTCATTGCCAAAACTGATAAAAGAGTATAATTAAAGGGACGATAATAAAAATTACCCATAATCTCACACACACACTGGTATACATACTGCATGGTAGAATTTCATGTATTAATATATGGCTAATATATACAAACATATAGTATATTAATCTTCAATGTTATCTTAATATCTGAAAAAGCGTGCCATAAATAATGTGGCTCATCTCCTTTTTTGTTGGTATTTACTTTGCTTTCAATTTATTCAGAGAGTTGATAACTAAAGAAGAGGTGAGGAAGGATCTCAGCTGAAGGAGTTTGAAAAGGATTTTCAGATCTTCATTCTTACCAACGCTAGGTCTTTGCAAGACGCTACTCTTTTATTTTCAACTAATTAATTCCCTTTGGCAAAAGAGTCAATAAGATTTTATAAGGATATTCCCAACTTCCTAGAACTCTAATTCTGAGACTTGAGTATTTCAATGTCTATGTATCCACATTTTTAAAATAATGAAATGAACATTCAAACACACAAATACTATTTGGGGTCAGGAGTCCAGATTACATCACTGCTTGGGATTAATTTTTCCTCCTCTCATGGGAAAAGTTTCTTCATTAGTAAAATAAGGGAAGCACTACATGGACATTCCTAACATTTTGAGGCCCCATTCATCTAAGATTTAAAAATCCTTAAAAATTTCAATCCATATTTCTTTTAAAAAAGTCTTGGAAAAACCACTACAGTAGTATTTGGAAGTCAGCATATGTGGGTAAATCAATCCTTCTCACAGAACTGGGAAGACATTAATAAATTTGATTTTTTAAGAAGAGTATGTGTCGACCAATGGACTTATAAAACCAGTTTTGACAAGACTTTATCATTTTTTGTATATATATGCATGTCGCATAATCAAAAGCATCTCCTTTGCCTTTTTCCATGTCTGATTTCAGGTGTTAATGCTACTTGATGTGACTACCATTTGTATTGTCTATATTCTTACATTTTGATTTCTGTGAAACAAATTCTCCTTCTGAATGAGAACAATTCAGGAAAAGCCACAGCCCTCCCTCTGATGTTTCCCTAGAGAGACAGCTATAGTTCCAAATTCAGACAGAACAGATGGTGCAGATCCCTTGACAGCAATGCTGCGTAATTTCTTTTAATGATGACTATAAGTAGATATAAGTAAATGTCAAAATGGCAGGCTCAGATAGAATTATGAAATGGTTCTTTCCAGTGAAGAGGTGGCTTTGACATAGTGGAAAAGATGTTTGATATCCAAAGGCCTGTATTCAACTCTTGGGTCTGTGAATTTCTGGTTAGTGGATCTTGGGCTAATCTTTTAACTCTTTTATGCTGGATTTCCTTCTCTGTAAAGAAGGAAATACAGTACTTCCCTGAAAGTGTGGAAATAAGAATCAGATAATGAAAATAAAAACATGGTACATCAAAACTTGTGAATTTAAGTTAAATCAGTGAGTATTAGAAAAAAAGGTAAAATTAATGACTGAAGCATGCATCTTAAAAATATAGGAAAAGATAGGAAAATTGAACACAAATTAAAAGAAGAAAGTAAAACATAGAATGAGAGCAAAACCAACAGAAAACTGACAAAACAGAGATTATGACTAAGAATCAACTTCTAAAAACATTAATAAGATTGGTAAACCTTTAGCTAGACGTCTCAAGCACAGTTAACCATATCAATAATGATTGAGGGATAATACTTAGATGCTCTAGTCATTAAAAAGTTAAGAAACTATTACAAACAATAAGCTTATCAATATAAATAAATGCACAAAGCCATATAACTCACAATTTGGCAATACTGACATAAGAATTAGAAAATATGGGTAGTCCTTCAAATGTTCTTTTAAAACACTTCATTTACTTCATTTATAATGAAAATGCTTACTTTTGAATTGTCTTGGCATCCTTGTTGAAAAACGGTTGACCATAAGTGTGTTGGTTTATTTCTGGACTTTCAGTCGTATTCCACTGACTTACGTGACTATCCTTAGGCCAATACCTTTCTTGACTACTGTTGCTCTGTAATAAGTTTTGAAACCTTAAAGTGTGCCTCTTCCTACTTTGTTCTTCTTTTTCACATTGTTTTCATTATTCGAGGGCCCTTCACTATGAATTTTAGAATCAGCTTGCCCATTTCTGTAAAATGGCTATTGGAATTTTGGTAGGGATTGCATTGAATCTGTGGATCATTTTGGGTAGTACTAACATCTTAACAACATGAAATTTTCCTACTTATGAACTCAGGATGTCTTTCCATTTATAGGTCTTTAATTTCTTTCACCAATTTGTTTGTAGTCTTATATATACTGTATAGTATTTCAGATGTACTTGAAGAGAAAGTATATCCTGCTGTTGTTTGGTGGTATTTCTTAGCTTTTGTCTTTGCATAATTTTGATTTTCTGTAGTGATTTCTCTATGGGTAACTATACATATCTAACTTTTCACACTCTATTTAGAGTTAATATTGTATTACTTCATTTAAGTGTGTAAATCTTGCATCCCTAAAGTTCCCTTTAGCCACCTCACCAGTGAAATTTATGTTCTAGTTGTCATAGCTATTACATTGACATGTTGAAAATTCCAGAAGACAATGTTATAATTTTTGCTTTTAAAACTTCTGAATATTTTTTAAGTATTTAATAGGAAAAATATCCTTTATATTTACTTATTTCTCAGATATTTATCATTGCTATTGTTTCTACATTTAACAAACTCCAAGATTTCCCCTTTATCTTTTCCCTTTTGCATGCAGAACTTACATTCGCATTTATTGTCCAGTAGGTCTGTCGACAACATTTCTCTTAACTTTTCTTCATCTGCGAATGCATTGCGTTTCTTTTGCCTTCATTCCTGGAGAATGTTTTTGTGGATACGGAATTCTGCGTTGATTGTTCTTTTATTTAAGCAACTTGAAAGGTGTTTCCCTTGTCTTCTGATCTTCATGATTTCTGCCGGACAAAGACGTCATTAAAACAATGATGAGACAAGCCACATACCGAGAGGAAACGTTCATAATACTCATTTCTGAAAATGGATTTGTATACAGATTATATAGGGAACTCTTAGAAACCAAATAATATAAATAAAATAACTTGGTAAAATTTGGTGAATAGTCTTGAATACACTCTTTACAAAGAAACATTACAAATAACCAACAAGCACATGGAAAGTGTTCAACACTATTAGTCACCAATGAAGTTCAAATTAAAACCATGAGATGCCGCTTCACACAGAGAATTGCTAAGACTGTCAAAACAAAATATTGACAGAAGTATGGAACATGAGGACTCTTATACTTTGCTGGTGGGAGGACACAAAGTGGTACATCTACTCTGGAAAACTGTTAGTTTCTTTTAAAGTTAAATATACATCTGCTCAAGGACTCTTCAGTTTCACTGATAGGTGTTATAAAGTGATTAAAAACATATAATCACAGAGACTGGGATATGAGTGTTCACAGTAGCTTTCTTGATAAAAGCTACAAACTGGAAGCCAACCAAATCTTCATGAGCAGGAAGATGATTAAACAAATTATGGCATATTAATAAAATGGAAATTTATTTGGCTACTAATGCACACAATAACAGTATCCTCAGAATTATAATGCTAAGCATTATTTTGCTCAAATAAAGAGGTGTAAATAGCTCATGATTCTATTTGTATGAAGTTCCATATCAGACTAAACTAACATCTGATGATACAATTAGAAGGTTTGCTGTCTCTGGGGAGAGGCTGAGGGAAGTGGGGAAACATCAATATTGATGTGGGTTACATGGTTGCATGCATGTATTTGTCAAAATTAGTTGGCTGTATATATTAGATCTGTTCAGGTTACTTTACTTAAATTATACTTCAATTTTTTAAAAAGAGTAAGGGCATAAAAAGGTGATCAAAAACTATATTAAAAAGAAGTTTTAAAAGTTGATGAGTTTTAATTTGGCAATATCTGAGGTTAATTTGAAAGAAGACATATTCTGAAAATAAACCTCTCACTTGAAAATCCAAAACATTTACCTGATGTAGTTACTCCAGATAGGTCACAATGAGCTTGGTTCCTGGGGTTATAGAATGCCCAGAGCCCCTTGGCAAACTAGTCTAAACAGTTATTATTTTACTCACATAAGCACCGTAAAATCAGCTGAAAGAGAGCTTCTAGTCTGGGACTTGCAAGTACAGAAAAGATAGAAGATATAGAAGAGAAAGTGGTTTCTCATCAGCTGCTAAACTTTCCATTGATGCAAATCCTGCTCAGTAAGTGCATAGTGTAAAGAGTGTAAATATAGGAGAAATGTATCCAATCTTCTAAGAAAGAAAAATCTAAAAGCAACAGAATTGTTTGCTATTTTGTTTACTTATAATTCAGTGTTCATATTGGTTGGTTAATATCTATCCACCACCTACCACACACACACACATATGTTCATATACATATAGTCACACATGTTCAAAGAGAATGAGGGAAAGAGTGGGTTAATACATTATCTTAATTAATAGCCTTCCATTTTCTTCCCCATGCCCTATTTTCCCATCAGTTTCAAGTTGTTATTTTGTGTCTATTCCAATACTCCCTCTGCCCTAGTCACACCGTGAGACTATTCTCATTCACGGATCTCATCATAACATTCCCTTGGCGATATCCAGTAGATACTTTACGGTCTCCAGTGATAACAACCTCTTTCTTAAGGTACCTTAATGTTTCATGATTTTCCTCTTCCATTTCAGAACTCTAAGTCCTTCTGGGGCTCCTCCCCTTTAAATTGTGGAGCTGATAAAGGGTGAGCCGCAGCCCCACACTCTGTGCTCTTCTCACCCTATAGTCTCTTCACGACAAACATCAATCGTCTATACTTCGATGCCTCTCAAGTTTCTATTTCCTTCTGGATCTTTTTTCCAAAAGTCGGCCCTGCATAGCTGACTCCTTCTCAGATCTCGTTTGGATGTCTCACAGATGTCCTGTTCTCAATCCATCCACAACGGAGCCTCGGTGGTGAATCTGAGGTATGGGCTTGGCAATACCTCCACTTACTCCTTCTCCTTGTCTCAATGTCACATCCACCTAAGTCACCCAAACTCTCCCCTCTCACTCCACTGCCCACGGATCTCACGAATCCCTCCGGCATCGTCTGGCTCAGAGTACTGCCACCCCTTCCTGGCCTGCCACGGGCCGTCTTCCGACCGGCCACGGCCCGTTCTCCGCATGGCAACTAGACTGAGCCTCTTCGGGAGTGAACCTGACCTTGTCACTCTCATGCCTGAAATGTTTTCCTCCCTTTTGTCCCCTGATTCCATATTCAAATTAATTTCTTATTAATTTGTACTTACGGATCCTGAAAACCTTAAACAGAATGCTCCCCCCCAAAACAAAATCCTTTCCTGACCACCCAGTTTGGCCCCTACCCTTATAATCACTTTTAGAAGACTCCACTCCTTCACGCCTCTTAAAACAATGATTGCAAAATAATTAATTTAGAAATTACTTGTTTAATGTCCCTTTCCCCCATTAGCATGACAATTTAATGAAGAGAATAATCACGTCTGTTTACATTTCTGCTGTATTACTAGCTCTTAGCCTGGTACTTGGCACATGGTATGTAGCAGCAAATGTTTATTAAATCTCTTCGCTGTGCCCTCCAATCACCATCTTCCTCTATTCCCTGCTTTGCTTCCCTTCACTTGCCTAATTCTTCTAGTCCTTTAAGACTCATCTCAGCCGTCGCTCATTCAGAAAGCCTCCCCGTTGTCTCCACAGGCCCCCCTTCTTGCTCCTGGGCTCCCTGTCCATCCCCATTTCATAAATTTCGTGATACTATGACAAAATTCTTGTTTTTCCTAAGTACCGATGTTCCTCACCTATGAAATCTTTTAGGAGAGGAACTGTGCTTTTCATGTACATGAACCTAGGGGTGGGCCATAGCAAGGGTTCAATAAATTCTTATTAAATGAGTAAATGAGTTAATAAGTTGGAATGATACTTCACTGGGTAGATAAAGAAACCAAGGCTCAAAGAAGTCAGATGATTTTCAGAATATCTGACATTATAATCCAACGTCTTTTCCCTTTTTACTGCACTGCATTCTCGTTGGTTTTGGGCAGTGAAATTCGAGCCAATTCCCAAGTCTCCAAGCTCACGGAACCTCCCCTGTTCAACATCTCATATGGTCACAGGACATAAAATTGCCATATTCAAATTTTGCCTACTTTCTTTCACCTTTTCCCACTTTGGGCAGAAATTTTAATACTATTTTTAGGATTAAAAGTGGGAAGAAAAAGAAGAGTAAAAAGTAGTCTTGCATAATTTGCTGATGAAACAGTCTCCTGGTATAATTGAGAACAGCCTGGGTTTTTAACATGCTTTAAATCTCCTTGAATCAGGAGGCATTTGCACTTGCAGGAGTGAAAATGTCAGGGAGTGATTTTGAAAGGCCCCATTTGAGGGTGAAATGTTTCTTCATCTGAAATCCATTTGACTGAGAAAACTACAGTAGTCATAAAGGCTAAGAGGTTTTCATTTCCATAATTCTATCAAATGTTTTCTGGAAGAAGCAGAAAAATCCAAGCTTATAAATTTGGACCTCCACAGCTCAGCAAGAAATACATTTCAAATAGTGGTCCTACTGGCTTGACAAGGAAAATTGATAACTGTGTGTGAGGTGTCTCATGAGGCGAAGTCCAGCCTCTTGGCTGGATAATTCCAATAGCCTTGGAATCATGCATGTTGTACATAATTTCTAACTTTGTAGGGAGCTCCTTTGTTTTCTGGATTCCTGAGAACAGCAAAAGGTCTGGTTCAGTCACTGAATTCTCTCAACAACCCCTTACCGAGCGTCTCCTATGTGCTAAGGAATTTTTTAAAAATTAGGTAAACAGCAATGAACAAATCATACAAAAGTCTTTGCCTTCATAGAGTCAACATTCTAGTGGAGGGAGACTGGCAAAAAATAAGTAATTAAGAAATAAAGAATATCCCATTTTACTAGGTAGACAAATGTAAAGCAGGCAAGTGTGCTAGAAGGCCTCTGGAGTCGGAGGAAACAGTTACAATTTTAAACAAAATCATCAGAAAGGAGCACTGAGATAGTGTCTTCTGAGGGAGGATTGAAAAGAACATTCTACAAAGTACCTAGGATGTGAATGGGAGGACGCTTTGCAAAATAACCGGGCAGCGCTTTCAGAGTCTCAAGGTCTTGAAAGACATGAACAGACTAAAAAATTGTCCCAGATTGTTAGACACTAAGAAGACATGATGATTATACGCAATTTGGTGATGGGGATCGGGTCCTGGAACAGAAAATGGGGGCTTACTGGATAAATCGGTGGCATCCAGATAAAGCCTGTAGTTCAGTTACAGTACTACACCAACGTCAGTTTCTTCGTTGTGATAATTTACCATGGTTATGTCAGATGTTACTATTACGGGAAACTGGATGAAAGGCATGCATGCGGGAGTCTGTGCTATTTCCACACTTCTTCTCTATGCCTATAATTGTCTCAAAATAAGAACGCAAACTAAAGGAACATACCCAGGAAAGAGCCTTGTGAGCAGAGAGAATAGCTAGTGCCAAGGTTTCCAGCGTGTTAGCAAAGGATCAGACACCGTGGCTGGAGCCCAGTGTGCGCTGGGGGGACAAGCAAGACATACCATGGGGGCAGGAGTGTGTAGGGCTCCTCTGGCCATGGTAAGGACTTTCACTCCGAGATACATGGAAACTATTAGAACTTTTTGAGTAAAGAAATGTCACGATCTGACTGAGATTTTAAGAGAATCGTCCTGGCTGCTGTGTGGATGGGCTGTGTCGGAAAGTCGGACGAGAAACGACAGTGGCTTGGACTGCGGTGTGGCCGTGGAGGTGAAGTAATGAATCGATAGACGATCAATTCTGTCTATCGAGCTGAAAGTAGAGCCAACAGTTCTCAGTAGAAGTTTAAAATATATGTGTGTACCGTGTGTTCCGGGAACGAGTGTGGCTTCCCAGTTACTTCATCCAGTCTTAGGAGCTGAGAAGAAAACAGAAGATAAAGTGCAGAAATCCCAGAAGCGGAGACTGAGTCACCCGAGACTGGACTTGCAGAGAACACACAGGGCCACCCCCTAGTCAGTCTCAGCCCCTCCTATCCTATGCTTACAAATGACCTCAATTTACAACCATGTATTTAAATGCCCCAGAAATATTGACCATGTTCATTAGAAACCTACAAATACAGAAAATTGGTTAATACCCCTATGAATTATCAACAGTGGAAGCTGAATATAAGGTGTTTTCAGCTTGAGCCCAAGATACCTAGAATTCCATGAATTCCCTAAACATTCTGTTTGATGGAGGTTTTGCTCCCGGGTAAGTGGGCAGCTTTGATGATTGGAGCTCCTTCCTCTGACGTGATTCCTGTTCACCCCTCAACTAGGATTCCATGAGGACAGTAGGGGGCGATGTATGTGACGTGCTTGACCCAGGACTGCACTCAACTAGGCACTTACAAGTTGGTAGTTACTCTTTCTGTATTTCTCGAATTCCTCCCTTGCCACGAGTTCTCAGGCACTCACCGGGTCTGCCAAACACCGCCATCGTCCGCATGAACAGCAGGACAACCCCCAAAATGATCTAGAATGGCGTGAAGCAGTGAACTTGTCAAGACTAAACACATTTTGTATTTAAAATGTTTCTCTTAAATATGTTAGTATTTTGGTGCCATTTAGGTATGCACATCACTGTTACATAAAAAATAAAATCACAGAATGCCAAAGCTTACCACTGAATAAATATATGCTCTATGGGATGAATACTCTGGTAAATTTAAGTGGAAAGATACGGTTAGCTTACATTTGTGGCTTGGAGACACCACTTCAGGCACGGAAGAGCGACCGAGACCAGACAAGTCACCAGCGGCCACAGAGGGTAAAGTGACCTCTTGCTGACCATTGCAGCATTTCTGCGTCTGTGCTTCTTATTCACAATTTAAGAGTTTTCCAAGTATATTTTCCTACCCATACACTTGTGTTTAATTTTTAATTTGGACCATTAAACCGCTGGGCCAAGTGGGTGAATCTTAAATACTGCCTTTTAAACATCCTGTCCCCTCTTTTCACAGCTTATTTCTCAGTGCTGCCGGGGGCTCATTTGGACTCTTACTTGGAATTAACCCACGAGAATGGCATGTCTTTAGTGGTTCTAATAAAAACCAGATATTAGTCTGCTACAGCTACCCTCTTAAAGAATTCTGATAGACAGTTGATCTTTTTGCTGCTTCTTTCACCCAAATCGCCTCCTACAACACGGGTTAAGTGTTTGCCTGGACAGCCCTCATGTGCAGCTCTCAGCAATATGTCACTTCTGCCTTTCTTGACATTCCTGGTCTACAGAGTCATGATAAATTGATGGTCAAGGCATATGGTCTGTGACATTTGGAGTGACACAGGCTCAAGAGACCCAACTCCACGCAGCAGGCTGAGCTGATACTGATTCTGATCAGTCTCTTTCATCTTCCCGTCACCGAGAAATCTAAGTAGTGTTTCTGAAGGAGGACCCATTCTCTCAAACCTTCAAAAATAAAAACTAAAAGCCATCGAAGTTTCCTCTACTTGACCGAAATTAATTCCAAATTGAGATGAACTCTTTGATCTACTTTGTTAAAAAAAATACATGACTTATGTTCATATTTCCTGCTTAGAACTATAATCATAGTTCACCTACAAAAATAATATTTCATGTAGAGAACAAACTTTCTTATCTAAATAAATGGCAACAAGTTTCCAACTGGACTATTTACCCTTCACTTCTCATCTCTCCTGCAAACAGCCCCAGTCCCACTCCCAGCAAGACTTACTGGTCTGGCTTCAAAATACATTGCGTTATAAGCCACTTCTATTTATATGCACTGCTACCGTCTTAGTCTAAACCACAGTTGTCCCTGACCTAGAACATTGCAATAACCTCTAATATTCCTTCCTGCTTCCTCTCTTGTTCCCACCACTAATTTTCTATAGAGCAGGCAATGTGATTTCCTAAAAATATAACTCATACTTTTCCTCTTCTTAAATGACTCCACTTTAATTCAAATACAATTTAATATTAATATGCGAACTACAAGGTTCTCAGTGAGCCGATCCCCGCCTTCATCTTTAATGTCTTCTAGAACACTCCTTCTCTTGTTTACCATGCTTCACACACTCTGGCCTTCTTCCCATCATTTGGCAACGCTGGAATTATTCTCACTTCAAAGTCTTTCACTGGAAATGCTCTCCAGTCATCTGTTCACATAGTCCCCTCTTCTTCATCATTCACGTCTCACCGCAAAGATGTCTTGACCTAAATACTCGGTCTACAGTAGCACTCTTTACTTGAGTCATTCTCCATCATGCAATTCTGTGTGATCAATTAAATTATTAGCCCCAGTTATTCATTCACCTGCGCTTTCTCCTTTCCATAGCTTCATCTTTGGCTGAAGCGTATCTCTTTGCTCCTTGACTTTTGTCTTACCCGTCTCATTTCCTGTGGCCAGTGGTATATGGGTATAAGTGATAGCTTGCCAATCACAAACCCAGGACATAAAAGACCTCCCATGCCTTTGCTTACTTTCTTAACCTCTGGCATTGCATTGTAAGGAACATGTTTCAGTTAGCCCTCCAGTTCAAAGAAGAAATTTATGTAGCAGATCCACCCTGGCTGACCTGTGGGTCTGTCAGCCCGTACAGACAGAACCCCGGTCACCTATTGGTACCTCCTATGAACCAGCTAACCCCAGACCACTCTCAGATGGAAATAAATTCTCTACAAGCTACTGACTTTTGGGTTGTTTTTTTGCACATCTTTATTGTTGCAATAAGTTACTAATATGTTATTTTTTTCATAACATTTATCATTTTAAAGGAACTTTCGTTTGTTTTTTTACTTGTTTCTATGTCTTTACCATTAATTGAATGTAAGTTTCATTCCTAGTCGGGATGTTACCTGTCTTATTTTCCCTGAAACCGGTAATATATAAATAGTGCCTGGCATACCAGTCATGTACTAGATGTTGAAAAATTCTTTGCAGAAAGAAGCAATGAATTGTTGAGACAGTTTTACCAAAGGGCCTAATTAGCAATGTAGAAATGAAGGAAAACTGCAAAAAAAATTCTCACAGCCATGATAAACCAAATAATTGAAGCATAGTACTTTGAGGAAAGGTTAAAATCTATTGATCCCAATTTTCCTATTAACAGTTAGGTTTAGAATATCAAAGAGATGAGGTTATGAAGAGGCAAAGGAACAACGGTAGTCGAATGTAAAGTGATTTCTAAGTGTTTATAATATGATATCTTGTGATAAAAACCCTCAAAACTAAACTCAAACAAGATTTAATTCTCAAGGAATAATTCTTTAAATTGAATTGCTCTCATTGCCATGTCCCCCGAATGATACAGTTACCGAGCATTTTGTGTGAGAAATACATGTCAGTTCCCAACTCAAACTGCTTTAAACAACAAAGAAAATGGAACTGGTCATATTTTTAAAAAATATAAAACAAGAGTAAATTTCGGAAAGAGTATGATTTAGCAATTCAAGAATAACACTGAGGACCTGTTTCATTTTTCCCTTTCTCTGCTCTCACTTCTACAGTCGGTGCGATCTACGACCGACGTCCCTCACTGTCCCCGGGCGACAGCCCACAGCTCCTAACACCACCTGAGTTGTGCCTCAAACTTTTCTCTCCAGGGTTTGAACATAAGTCCTGGTTTCCACTCTCACTTTACCGTCTTGGCCGTGCGGCCACCCCCAAACCAGTCACGATGGCCAAAGGAACTGCGTATGCCAATTGGCTTTTTTTGGTAGTACTATACTTACTGGAGATAGAGGTAAATTAATCTCATTCCACACATACAGCCTTTAGGCCCTGTACGTGGCGGGGAGGCAGAGGCATCGGGAGCTCCCCACCCCCCTCCCTTCTGCTTCCGTCTCCTCTTCTGTGAAACGGGTCTGCCGCCCTGCGTGCCAGGGTCCCTCCTCAGCCCACGTCTCTGCCCCTCCCATCAGCTCCAGATCCAGAACGTTCCCTATCTACATACGACTTTTATGCTTAATGACTTTGATATCTCAGCTACCTTTTTCCTTTAGGAAGAGGCTACTGCAAGCAGAATAATGCCCCTCCTCAAAGATGTTCATGCCTTGGTCCCCAAAACCTGTGAACTGTCAAGTTACATGGCAAAGAGGAATTCCGGTTAAGGAAAGAATTAATTGTGTTAGTCAAGTGGCCGTGAGGTGGGGGCACCATCGTGGGTCATCCAGGTGGGCCCAGTGAGACCACAAAGTCCGCATGAGCCGGAGAGAGAGGCAGAGGCGTTAGATGTGAAGACGGCTTTGGACGTCAAGGGATGCGCTGGCACCAAAACCTGGGAAAGGCAAGGAAATGGATTCTCCCCAAGAGCCTCCAGAAAAAATGCCCTGCTGACACCTTAATTTTAGCCTATCAAGAGCCTTTTTGGGCTTCTGGCCTTTGGAATTATGAGATAAATACATTTGTGTTGTTTTCAGCCACCAAGTTTGTGGCAATTTGTTACAGAAACAATAGGAAACGAATACAGGAGCAAATACACTTTAATGCATTTTTCCCTTTGTCCTCACGGGAAAACACATTCCCAGAAGGAAGGCGACACCAACTAACAGAAGAAGAAAACCATCTAAAGCGCAGAGTCAACTCTGAACCTTTGCCTCCAGACCTAGCCTGAAATTCTGCCAGGGTTATCGTCAGCGTCAGCCAGCCAGAGGCGGGCTTTCTGGACCTATTCTTCTTCTTCTTCCTGCTTCACGGCGGCAGGCAGGCACTTGCTGCCCATGATGGGCCCCCAGGGCCAGCGTGAGCCCTTGCCACACACCCTGGGTCCAAATCAGGGCCTCACCTCTGTGAACCAAGTGTCCCTCAGTGAGTCCCTTGACCTTCCTTGCCCCAGTCCCTTCACCTTAGAACGGGGCCAAAGGCAGTGCTCACCTCCCGGAGCGGGTATCAGTTCGGTAGGGCTGCCCTCACAGAGGCGGCAGGCCGGAGTCACACATCCCACAGCCAGGTGTGAGCAGGTCTGGTTTCTCCTGGCTCGCTGGGCGGCTGGCAGGGCGGCTGTCTTCTCCGTGTCCTCTTGAGGCCTGGCCTCTGTGTGCACGCCTCCCTGGGGCCTCCTCTGTGTCCAGATTTCTTCCAATAAGGACACCAGTCTTACTGAATCAGGGCCCTCCCTAAAGATCCTCATTTTAAATTAATCACTTCTTTAGAGACCTTATCTCCAAATACAGGCACATTCTGAGGTACTGTGGGTGAGGACTTGAACATATAAATTTTGGGGGACACAGCCCATAACAGACAGATTTTGAGACTGAGGAGATGTGATCAATCAAAAGCCCTTAGAAGAGTGCCTGGTTCACCGTAAATCTTAGGCTTTTCATTATTATCTTTCTTTCATAACTGGACTTTTGTTATGACAACACAGACAGCTGTTACATCTAGAGGAACAAATCCAGCCTTAGAGCCAGGACGGAGGCTTTAACCCTGACAGCTAGGGACGAAGCCCAGAAGGGTCCGCGCTCAGTATTCAATAGGTTGGGACATGACATACCTGTTTCTGGGATCCAATTTCACTCTCTTAGAAACACAGCTGGTTTCCTTGCTGGCTTATACAAAAGGCATATGTGTTCTGCAAGCCCAACTCATTTATTGCCGAGAAAGAAATGCCCTTAGAAGTAGGTGCAGCTAAATATAGCTCCTGCTGCATTGAAGGTGCCACTCCCAGATCCACGAGGCCCCGGGTCTGAGAGACTTCCCAGGCTTCAGGGTAGCCAGGCTGAAAACGTAACTTCTTAGCTTTTGGTAAACACTGATACAACAGATATGCACTGAAATCTCAGAATTTATTTCCAATGAACAGTTAAGGAATTTAATTTTTAAAAGAATGTATGATAATAATAGTATCACACGATCATCTTTAGTAGTCGTATAATATCTAGACAGTGTGTATAGTGACTAATGTACATTATTCGATTCATTCATTCAATACATATTTACTGAGTGCATATTATGTGTCTGACTCTGCTCCAGTTCCTGGAGCTACTGCAGCAAACAAGGTACACAGCATGCCTTCTTCCATCAGGGAGCTGGTGTATTAGTGGGAAATGAAAGACATTAAATGTAAAAATGTATTATATATCCTTATTTATATTTATATATTTATTTAGCATGTCACCTGACGGAAGTATTGAGGAACCAGCTGTGGAAAGCGAGCAGAGGGGAGCTGCAGGCCTACGGAGGCTGGGGAAGGAAGGCTCCCTGAGCAGGTGACTTTGAGCAAAGACCTAAAGGCGGTGCGGGCTGAGCCGTGAGGATGCCTCAGAGGAGACTCCAGGAGGAAGGGACAGCTCTTCCGCTGTACTCAACGGTCACTATACACGTGCTGTCTGAAAAGGCTACCCAGATGTAGAAGATGACATCAGCGGTAAAGGGAGTGGACCTACTGGATAGGATATAACATATGACATAATCAGGGCTTTCTACTTCATTCTGCAGAGATGGAGCGCCAAAGGAGGATTCTCGCGGGGGGATGACGCATACAACACCACCGTGCTGCTCTAATGAGACTCAAGCAGGGGGCACGGGGTGATCAGATCAAACCTGCCTAACTCTAAAGCTGAGATCTGCGTGCCTCCATTTTTACAATATCCGTTATCTTTACAATGTTCTCTGGCTGCGGAAACATTGAGGATGAATAAGAAGGGTCCTTTACTCAGGCTTTCCCGACCTCCTCACTCAGGTCTGACTTTTAATCATCTACCATCAGGTTGTGGAGCTCCGCACCTAGGAGTCTGGACTTACCCTCTCCTCTCATGAGACTGGGCCATTGCCTCACTCATATTTAAAGTAACTTCAACATGTATTTGAGGAGGACAGCCAGCACCCACCACCAAAATCTGACACTAGTCATCAAGTGCTACCTAATCTCGCACCCTCTGTACTTGTAAACCTTTGTGTACATACTGGCCAATGGCCGATAGCAACAATCAGATCATAAACTTGCCTTGGGGACTTCTAATCTCACTGGCCACTTCCTACCAGTCACTGTGGCTATTTCCTCCTTTCCTTCCTAAATTTCAATTATCTTGGTGACACAGGGCTCACTTTTCTACAGCCCTCCTCTTCGGATTCTTATCCCATAGAAAGGTAACTCCCAAATGTATATTTCCAACTCCATCTGGATAATAGACTTCTATGTCCGGTCAGATCACTTCTCTGAACTTCAGTTTGTATAGTCATCTAATTACTTGATATTTTGCCTTACATGTTTTAAGAGGCATGTTTTAAAAAGGCTCTTGATTTCCCATCTCAAACTATTCTTCATCCATGGATTCCACTTATCTTATTGCCCCAGCTTCCTCTTCGTCCCTCACACATAATGTCCAGGTCTTCAGCAAGTCCTTCCACTGCGACCTTCAAATTATATCTTGAAGTTGATGTTTCCAACTACTCTGTCATGGCCGTCTTCATTCACACCACTATCATCTTTTACCTTGACTACTGGAATAGCCCTCCCAACTGCTTTTTTTGTCTTTCATTCTTGCCTAATACAGTCAATTCCCATGCAGTAACCACAGTGATATGTTAAACACAATTATGAAAGGCAACAACCAAAAGATAAAGCCTTGTGTGGTCGAAGACACAAAGAAACCAAAACCCACCTATTATTAATGAGAATGCAAAATGGAACAGCTAGTTTGGATAACAGTTTGGCAGTTCCTCCTACACTTATAAGACATATACTCATCATATGAACTACTTACCTATTTCCAGGTATGTATTTACCTAAGTGAAATGAAAACCTATGTTCACACAAAGCCCTGTATGTAGATGTTTATAGCAGATTACTTTATAAATGGGGAAAACCTGGGGACCAGATACATTGTGACACAGCCATTCAACAGCATACTATTCAGTCATAACAAGGGGCGAACAACGGATTCACTCAACTGCAAGGATGAATCTCAAGTGCATTATGCAAAGTGGAAGAAATCAGACCTAAAGGTGATATGCAATATAATTCCATTTATATGATATTCTGAATAAACAAAACTATAGTGACAGTAAAAAGATTTAGTCGGGGTGGAGAATACAGCAAAGAGTTACAACAGCAATTCTCCTGGGTGATGGTACTGTTGTAAATCTCTATTATGGTGATAATTACCCAATTATACATGTATGTCAAAATTAGAAGAACTGTACACTTTTCAAAAAGGTCAATTTTATTGTGAGTAGATTACCCCTTAATAATTAAAATAGCAAAAATTAGTCTAACTATATTCAATTCCTTGTTTAAAACACTGCAGGTAGACTCAGTCCATTAGATTCACACTAAAATCCAAACCCCTCTGTGCACAGCCTGGCTCGCGCGCCTCCCTGACCTCGTCCCGCTGTTCTGAGAAGGTCAGAAGTTAGTTCTCACTCGCGGACATTTGCGTTTTGTTCCCTTGGGTGAGGAAGCCTTTTCTAGATCTTCCCCTGACTCACCACTTACTGAATGCAGATTCTCTGTTCAAATGTCCGTTCGCAAGCTAAACAACATACTCTATCTTCTTATTTTTCTTCATAGCACAGCATGATTTAATGTTGTTTTGCTAACTGATTTATTTACTTCACTAGAATGTAAGTCCCACTAGAGAAAGGACTTACTCTGATTTGATCACAGCTGTTTTCTCAGCAGTTAGAATGGTGTCTCAGTAAAGAAGTATAATTAACACATATTATTGAATGCATGTTGCATAAATTGATAACGGTTTGAAGACCCTACGATCACACCAGAAGATTTGCCCAGATACTGTAAAATAAGTGCTAAATCAATACACATTATCTTGTCCGGGTCCCATGGTGCTGGCGCACAATCAAAGCAGACACAAGACCCTTCCGTACTGTGCACACACGAGCTGACTGGTTATTGAGGAATAAGGGAGAGTTATCTGGAAATTCCAGCAGCGAAGATCTCAGTACTTTAATGTTGGTTCCATGTCTACCTTCCTGTGTAAACTCCAGGGACCCAAGAAAAAGTGGAACCAATTTATTTCACGGGATTGTACAGATGCAAAATAAATTAGATTTTTTTTTTTTGCAAAAATTATGCACTGCTTCAGTTTTTTCCCTTCAGTCTTTGATTTCTCTGATTCTATAATTAGGTTTCTTAGATTCAGTGATTATGGTATAATTAGGCTGTGGCTAATAATGATTGTCATGTGCACATAAGCATGCAGTTAAGGAGTTTAAGCATTGCTGAGATGTGTAAGAATGTTATTTAACTATATAATATACTTACAACTAATACATATATAGTAATTCTTAATCAACATTGCATTTATAACCTTGGTAAGATTCTGAGTTTTTTTTTAGCTCCAGATTTCATAAATTCTAGACAACTCGAGAAAGCCAACCTAGAAATCACACATATAATTAAGTCAAAATTGGTACAGGAAAAAGAATAGTCATCTGCAGCTTGTAATTTGCATTGTTGGTGTGTGAATGATGTTACTAAGTCATCAAGGATGCTAAAGATTAAATTAGATTAAATTCTTCCTTTTTACTCTAGACAATTAAATTACTTAGAAACTGCTTTATTTACCAAAGGTGCAAAAATAATTACTTGGTATGAATTATTTAAAGCACTGAATTAACAGTGCAACCCCAATAATTAGATTTTTTTGAGGAGGAAGTCAATAATTGAACATGGAACACTGCCCCTTCCTTCCAATCTGAGAGGAGAGAAACAGAAGTGGGGAGGAATTGGCTGAGCTGAGTTAACTCCCGGGAGAATCCCTAGGACACAAGAGAATAAAAATAATTCTATGAATAGTTGTAGAAGAGTGTTATTTCCAAACCCAGTGCTTAGCTAATATCCAATTAATTGGCAGGGTTTTAGATCTCCAGGCATCCCCTCTGGATGAAGGGGAGAAAAAAGGAGAAAGACTGACTTCATTTCTTTCTAATATTTATTCACTGCTCTAGCCAGGAATGCATTCATTTCCAAATGGGGGTATAGTGTGATTGATTAGTCCCTACATGACGCCAAACATCTGAATAAAACCTGAAAATCACATCCAAAATAGCCTTTGTTTTCTGTGATGACTTGCAGATGAACATACCATTTATTGATAATTAAGGACTGTTTTGAGCTGCTTGGTGTTATCTAATCTGGCTGTTTTTCCAGTGGGGCACTTGGTTCAAACTTGCCTTATCATTGGCCTGATTTCACACTTCTACCATCACGTTTAGAAGTACCACAAACATTTATACCTTGGGTCTAGGTCAAAGTCTCTCCTAACTCCAATAAAGTTTATTCTCTCTATTCTTGTACTTGCTTTATGTGGGGAAAATGGAACTTTCTGACCAGGGTTCTCACCGGGCTGTAACAGAGCCCATTGTATGTATAATAAGAGCATGTTTGCACACTTATCAGATGTTTACTGGGGACAGAGCCACTGGCCAGTCATGTGAGTTCCTGCCTAGGGGAGGGGGAGAAAGGAAACCCACTCTGTCCTCTGCCTGTGTTCCTGGTACATAATTGGTCAGGCTTCCACCAGTTCCAGGGACTCACCCCCAGAAGTTCTCCCAGGGCATGGAAGCAGGGGGCAAGCCACTACAGGGAGAGCAGAGAGCGAGCCATGGAGCCTGGGTGTTCCTGGAGAATTAAGTCCAAGTGTGGGAGTGGGGAGCTTGGAGGGCAGGCAGCGAGGGGACCCTGAGACCTACTGCCTCGAGGATGAAGCTGTAGCTGGCCTGGGGAATGCATCTGAGCCAGCCGTGGGTACTGAGCTGCTTGTGACCATCATGAAAATAGACATGGTAACCCCCTTTACCCCCCACCTCTTGCCCTTGCCTTCTTTGGTCTCACTGAATTCACAGAGAACTTGCCCTGGGTGGGGAATGGAGCTACACTTTGAAATCCCTGTAGGGAAGATTTTTTTTCATTAATTGATCTCTGTTATATGCCAGGCACTAGGCATATAACACTTTATAGGCAATATCTCAGTTAAACTTTACATTGCAGAGTGGAAATTATTTAAAGATAGGAAAACTAAGCATTAGAAAGTTGTAATATTTTCAGGGCAATACAACCAAAGAAAAACAGAGAAGGGATGCAAATGCACTACAAAGCCCAAAGCCTCTCTCTTCATATCATACTTTCATATGCCAACCTCAAGCCAATCAACAAACCAATACTCAAGGAGCTCCAGGCTCTGTTTTAAGTAAAGATATTCAAGAACTGGCTCTTTGGCGTCCTTCAATTCTGCCTAATTCCATTCTTATCCGTGTGCTCACCCACAGGTAATAAAAACTATTTAAGAAGTTTGTAAGCTTTGATGCTTATAGCACTGGTTGCTAATAGAGTTGCAAAAATGAAAAGCCGTTGTTTTAACTGCATTTGCTAGATTGTTCCAATCTTTACCTTTCTTTGTCAGGCACATTGTTGGATTATAATATAGGTGTTGAATTTCGTTCACTTTGTATAAGTCTCAAAGGTCAACCATCCAATTTTATCCCAATTAGAGTTTCCAGAACTTGGTTGGCATTCTAGCTCTGAAAATTCTCAGATGAAAGCCAAAAATCCTCCAAGAACTAAAAAGAAAATCATATCGAAGTGATTTAATAAGAGGGAAAACTAAATGCACTTATCTTTTCTTTATAATGGACTTCATCCTCATACTCTTCAAATATTATAAAATCATAAAGCCAGGAAGGAAATGCAACATAATCTAAATAGGAAAACATTTCACAAATAGGAAAATAGGATCAGAGTTCATGGATATGCTGTAGTACCATTACTGTTCTCATGTCACACAGTTCATGGGGCTGGTAGGTGACTCGAAGACAGGTACATATAGCACAAATGCACATTTAAACATGCCTGGAAGTATCCTATCTTTGTGAAGCTTTAAATCAAAAATTTTTTAAAGGCATTTTAATAACAAAGGTTCAATCAAGAAAAGAAATACTATAGGTGAAAACTTCCTTTTCTCCTTTCCCATTTCATGTTATCTTTATTCATAGGCCAACACCTCGGCTGAATATGATCATTTTATGTGGGGTGATACAAATCATTCTCCAAGAGCCCCACACCTTAGAAATCATGTCTCTGAGCAGTTGCTTGCTGTGGTCTTCTATTAACATTTAGCACTCTACATGGAAGTGGACAATGTTAGTCCTCCTGGTTCCAGATATATCCAGACCTGTCCCCTTATGTGGCAATAACCTCTTTTTCCTTGTTAATTGGAATTCTTCACTGAAGTTTATTCTTTGTTTATGGATTCAGTGGCATAGGGAACCCAAAATATCCTGGCGGCAGCCTCAACTTCTGGTTCATTGGAACCATTTTTTATTTCCAGGTGGAAGATATTTTGTTTGGTTGGCTGTTTACCTTGAGAAGCAAGACCCCAAAGAGCCCAAAGGTATAGAAACATTCAAGAACAAAATGCAAAAATTTTGTGTACAGACCATTAAGCAAAATAATGAGAGTAACTACTCTTATTTGCATCCCTAGTTAGATGGGAAAGACACCAGACACTGGCCACTGGTTTAAAGCATCCATCACAACTCATAGGGTCAGCTGTTCTAAGCTTCCTAAGCGTTGTCATCTCATGGGGACTATAACTCAGCCCTGAGTAGCCTTCCCACATTTCCTTCATGTTGCTTCTGGATGACACAGTCCATAGAGAAGTAAATCATGAAGAATTGAGATGATCGCCTTTTTTCTTTTTGCTTTAAAGTTCTTTTGTCAGAAGCAACGATGTATATGCGGCCCTGATGGTGAATAAGGACCAAAGACAAATCCATAGATGGCACATTGGGGGAAACACCGTGAGCAGTAAAGGGAAATTCACATCCCATGTGCTTGTTTCATGGTGAAAGGGCTGGCGTATGAGCAACCTGCCACCAGATACACGGTGATCCATCAGGACTGGTCTTCGTTGCTAGCAGGTCAGTCCCTCAACACTAGTGGTAGCACACCAGTGCTGGGGAGGCCCTGGCTCCTTTATTCATAACCCCCTTGACCAAGCACTGAGTTGCTGGGAAAACAGTGTGTATGGCACCCACAGGATGGGCCATCTTAAACATGGAGATTCTTCAACAGTTCAGATTACTGACATGCTTGCATGAAGGAGAGGACTTCTGATAAACATTCAGATGAGATGTAGATATTCTCACACTCTACTCCCATTCCAAAAGGTCTATCCACACACTCTTCTACAATTATATTTCCCTCAAGTCCCTGATCACCCCCTCTAACTGTCAGCCATTGCCCATGTAGCATTATAGACTGTTTCTGGCCATCTCTGTTCCCAGAAAAAGTGCTCAACAAAATGCACTGTCCTGTGCTCTGTCACTGAGAGGGTTTCCTCCCCATATTGTAATTTAGGGCCATTTCTGAGTGGAATCTTAATGCTGCAGCTATTTTTTTCCAGTCAATGTCAGCATATCATATAATATACTCATTAACAAAGCTCCAAGTCTTTTCTTCTTCAGTGATTTGGTCAAGGAAAATCTCTATGAGGCCACGGATGTGGATTGATGGACAGGAGGCAATGCAGCAGGGTTAAATGCCATGAAAGTCAAAGTCAATAGCTCACATAACTTACTCGCACCTTAATGGCATACCTGAGCCTCTCCTTGTACACACTACTTCCATTTCATGAGAAATAGGGCTTATCTACATGCTTAAATTTACGACAAGTAAACACCCAGTTAACGACTGGAAGCTTAGGTTTCAGAATTTGTTGCATGCATTATCTCATGATCAACCATTCATTTCTACCAGCAGAAACTATCTCTCAATAGAAAATTAGTTTTGTGACTTTTTCCTCCAACCTCTGGGTGCCAGTGTTGTGATTCTCCTATCAGCGTTTACCACAAGCATCGTGATCAGTAATAGCTGCTTGAGCACAAAAAGTCAGTCCAGTGGCCCAGATAGAAAAATAGCTTGAAATCCAGCCTGGTCCAACTGTACACCTTTTTCTTTCTCTGGACTTCACTCAAAACAGCCAGTCTTACAGATCATTTCATAAATGGACTGAAAAAACACTTTCAAATATGGTATCTATTGATCGAGAATCTAAAGAGGGCCTCCAACTAGTGTGCCTCTTGCTTATTAAAAGGAGCAAAAGACAAATGCAGCAACTTGTCTCTCTGGTTGGAAGGAATACATAGCTCTGCCCTAGATCCAGTGGAGCCCTAAAAACCTCAGTGAAGTCATAGGCTTCTGGATATTTTTAGATTTTTATCTCTTATTCTCTGGCACATATGTATCTTACCACATCTACCCTGCTAAGGAGAACTGACTGCATTGCATCATTCATTTACGGACCAGTATGATGCCGTGTGGGATGCAGGTGATTAAGATTCCTACATGCCAGATATCGACAGAAAGCCAGAGTATTGTTAAACCTGAGATAACATCGTGAAGTAGACTGGTTCCCCCATCAGGTAGGAGAAAATTGTACCTGGAAGACTTTGCTAATTGGTGTAAAGTAAAAAAAAAACAAGACACCTGTCAGATCAACAGCTACAAATCAGATACTACAGCCTCTGCTGATCTGCTCTGATGAAGAGACAATATTTGGAACAGCAGCTGAAGTTGGAGTTACTACCTGATTAAATACGTGAGAATCCAATCTAATTCTTTAAATGTGTCTTCTGCATAGACTAAAGAGGTAAGTGACGTGTTACAGGCATCACTACTCCATATTTCCTATCTCAGATACTGCCAATGGTCTCTGCAGTTTCTCCAGGAAGGTAGTATTGCTTTGGGTTTCCTATTTGTCATTAGTGTGCGTGTTTGGGGGGATGGTGGCAGTTCTAAAGACTTCCAATAGTTTCTTTCTATCAAAATAGGGCTCACTGCAGAGGCCAGGAAGTAAAAGAAGGGATTCAGCTAATGATCAAGAATGTCTGTTCCTACTATACGTTCAGGCACTGAGAAATGACCACTGTGTGGTTCTTAAACTCACCCGTCCTTAAGTCCTGTGAAATGGACTTAAGAAAAATCTTGTTTATCAACCTTGATAGGATACTTCCTGGGAAACCACAGTGGAGTTTTCATTCCTCAAGGATTAGTGTAGTCTCAAAGCCCAGATCTAATCATTCCCCAAATGTTCTAGCTATTTCCCTTTTCCCTTGGAAATTGCTGCAGGTCCCTTTGAGGAAGGATGGGTGAGAGACTTGGGAGATTCAGTCCGTCAGAGGGACCAGACTCCCTTCCATTCATGAAACAGTGAACCAGCATAGGTCTGCTAATTGGGTGAAGGATTATGTGGTAGATTATAATATTTTCAAAACTCCACCCCCACAAGTAGAATAGAAGGCTTGAGTTGGCTTAAATAGCACAAAATTTCCCCTATAGGACAGTTACTTTGTATAGGGAAGCTAAATGATTAAAAGATTGAATGGGGAGGATGGAGTCAAAAAAACCTAATGATTAAAGTACCATGTAGTTATAGTGTCTGGGGACCCTCTCATTCAATACCATTACTACAAGGACAACCTTCACAAAAAAGCCACATATATAAAGTTATCTCCCTTAGACTTAACATTTTCATAGACAGGACTTATATGGGGATTGAGGAAAGATTTCTTTATATTTTCTTATGTCTAGATAACATCTTTTTTATCTCATTTATTTTTTCAAACATGTTACATATGCATGTCATTGATTTTTTTTCTGCTTTTACCAAACACGTTCTAGTCCTGTATTTGGAATATTCCAAAAACTTTTATTCAAACATTTAGAAATATTCTGCTCATCCACAAATGGATCACAGACTTAATATGGTAATGTTATAACTTTAAAATAAAGAAAGTCAGTTTAATTTAGGGTGAAGTGTGGAGGAGAGCCACTCTAGCTGTCAATAACTTGTAGCTTTCAACAACCATCAACAATCATCATTAGCTAGATCTAAATAAATAGGTATCTAATGCTGCTAGTGCAAAATACTTGTGAAAATTATGAATCAGATTCTGTTTTCCTTCTATATAGTAAGTAAAGGATTTAATAGTCTCAAGATAATTGTCTCTATCTCCAAGTTCATAGAACAAAGTTTGTCAGACTTAAAAAATAGATGCGGGTAGAATAAAATCCAAATCTTCACAGCTGATCTATAATAATGGTGATGTACACTTTGTGCAAACTTATTAAAATGAGTAGTGGTGCCCGGATACACCATCCAAGTCATTTTACTATGGGAAATCATTCATCAAAAATGCATATAAATCTGGAATTCAATTAATCATCTCATATAATGGGTTATTCTCTTGCAATTTTTATTCTAATATACTTTTTCCTTTGAATAAAATGTAGTTGTCACTGGAAAATATCAAACCAACACTTCTCAACAAATACTTATGGGTTTGTAATTCAATCCAATAAAACCTACGATGAAATATAAATAAGTAGAGAGCTAAAATCTAATTAAACATTATAGGAAGCAACATTGGGTTACTATTGGGCAAAGTACAATACATTTTGGGTTTTAACAAAATTCATTATTATGGGTTTTAGTAATGAAATTTTACATGAGATTTAATGGTGCATTCAGTGAATAGCTGATGGCAAGAAAAGTGTAACAGCTATTAGAAAATTCCAACGATGATCTAATATATTTATTAAAATAGTCAAGAATGCTACATGTTGACTTTAAAAATATCTCACAGATCTAAGTGAGGAGACTGTGGCTGGAAAAAAAATAGTGTATACTGATGTGGGAACTGCACAGCTAGACAATTGGAAGTAAATAGAATTAATTGTCAAGGTTTAGTTTTTTTGGCGAATGGTCAAATATTATTGCTAAGAGAATGATTAAAAATATTACTGAGTTTGAGAAATCTGAGAGTGACTGATTTTATTTTCCCGATTATTTTCTATTTGGTGTAACCCTGATGCTAGATGAACCACTCAATTAATTTAAAAACAATATATGGTGACCTCAAGTACAATTTATAGGAAATTCTGGTAGTACTACTTACTGCTTCAGTCCTCCTCTTGATTTCCCTAGAATAAACCTGATTCAAATTTCTCTTTTAAAACTGCTTATACAATCAAAATGAAAAACATGGATCCATAACCTCCCACTGCTATACTTACCCCTATCTACTCCCTCTGATGAACTTTGAGGGATCTGAATTAACTAGGCCATAATTAGTATGCCTCCCCTGCAACTAAAACTATGAGAAGAACTATTGTATACCAAATTTTGTATGTTAAGTAGAGCATAACTATTCCAATTTCATGTTGTGCTCCGGAAAGATATACTCTGATATAAGCTGTTGTTTAAATGCCTCTTCCAATGAGCCAGGGGAAAGAATAGATTTAAATGGACTGAGTTCTGAGTATATGAGATCATAAATTAAGAGAGCAGAGGTAGATGGCTGAATAGGAGGTTACTGTGATAACCTCCTCCCGCATACACACTGAGGAAGCAATTTCATCTAATACGACTGACTCAGAAAACGACCTGTAGACCGCAGGACAGACCTTCTATACCTCTTAAAAAAGAGAAGACCACACTGAAAAGAGTAAAGGGGCAGAGCTGTCATCAGTCATGATCCAAGCCTTTCACCAATCCCAACCCACAAGCAGGATTGGAGAGAGGAATGGAGTTGGGAGGAGAAGGATGTTCAGGACCCTGGCCCACCCGGACCTGGGGATCTGCTCTGGGAAGAGGAGTCCCCATGGCTTTGAAGATGATTGGGGCTGGACTCCAGGGAGACTTGGAACCCTGGGGGAAGCTGAGTCTATGCTGTGGAAGACCCGGGTGCTCTGTTCGAGACCTGACTCAAAGGCAGCAATTTTAGGGGATGTTTTCTGGCCTTAGGAAATGTGTTAGAGGAGCAGGAGTCTGAGGGAGCTCTCTCTGGAGGAGAAAGGGCTGGCAGAGGACACTTTTCCGACCCTCCCTCAGCTCAAGTGGCCAGACGCCTGCAGGAGCCAGCTCTGAAACTCTCCATCTACCCCCACTGTCTCAGCCCCAGCATTTCCCTGCAGACTTGACCCAGTGTGCTTAGCCCGGTGGTAGTCAGCCAGGCAGAGGGTGGCCCTCCTGCACACAGTGGGTCTCAGAACAGCCAGGTGTCCCACTCAGAGGCAGAGGAGTGGGGAGAGCCATTGCCCACAGCCGGAGGGCAGAGCTGCCACAGCACACCAAGAGCATTGCTGCCCAGACAGAGCAGGAAACATCTCTGCTGTCCAAAAGAGAAGAAATAACAGGTGTTGGCAAGGATGTGGAGAAAAGGAAACCCTCTTACACTGTTGGTGGGAATGTAAATCGATCCACCCACTGTGGAAAGCAGTCTGGAGGTTCCTCAAAAGATTGAAAATAGAAATACCAAATGCCCCAGCACTTCCACTTCTGGGAATTTACCTGAAGAAAATAAGATCGGACTCAAAAAGATATATAACTATTATATTTATTGCCACATTATTTACAATAGCCAAGATATGGAAGCAACCTAAGTGTCCACCAATAAATGAATGGATAAAGATGTGGTACATATGTACAATGGAATATTACTCAGCCCTATAAAAGAATGAAGCCTTGTCATTTGCAACAGCATGGATGGACCTAGAGGGTATTATGCTCAGTGAAATAACTCAGGTGGAGAAAGACCAATACCATATGATGCTACTTATATGTGGAATCTAAAAAAACAAGTGAACAAAACACAAATAGACTCATAGACACACAGAGAACAGACTGGTGGTTGCCATGGGAAGGGGGTTGGGAGAGTGAGTGAAATAGGGGAAGGAGATAAAGAGGCACAAAATCCTAATTATGGTATAAATTAGCCACAGGGATGAAAGCACACATAGGGAAAATGCAGTCAGTGATGTCATAGTATCACTGTATGTTGACAGGTAGTAATGATACTTACTGGGGCAAGCATTTAATAAGGCAGATAACTCTCAAATCACTATGTTGCACACCTGAATACAGTATTGTATATCAACTATACTTTAATAAAAGGAAAAAATAAGAAAAAAAAAGAAAGTTCAGAAATAAGAGTTACATTCATCCATATCCAGTTCCTGTCCTCATCTACAATTTTCTGAAGTACCTATTGTAGGAGAAAAGTGGAAGCATATTGTATTACTTCTCTGTTGCTATTGTAACAAATTACCACAAATTTAGTAGCTTTAAAGGATGCATATTTATTATAATTTCAGAGTTCTTTAATCCTAAAATTAAGGTGTCTGTAGGGCTTAATTATGCCTGGAGGCTCTAGGGAGAATTTATTCCCCTGCCTTTTCCCAGCTTGGCTGCCAGGATTACTTGGGTTATGTCCCCTTTGTCCATCTTCAAGCCTAGTAGCCTACCATCTTTCAATCTCTCTCTTCTTCCCCGTCTCTGTCTCTCCCACTTCCATTGTTATATCTCCTTTGACTCTCTGTCATCATATCATCTTTGACGTTTAACTGCCTGCATCTCTCTTATAAATAGTCTTGGACCCACTGGAATAATCTAGTATTATCTTGGCATATGAAGACCATTACTTTAATGATATCAGCAAAGTCTCTTTTTCTATGTAAGGTAACATACAGGCTCTGGGAATTAGGGCATGGACATTTTGGGGTCAAGGGGCATTACACAGCCTACCATAGGTATACTCATGGCATCCATTTACTTTATCTTCATTTCCCTTTTACTCAGCAAAATCTGCTCAGATATTCATTTATTCGTTTCATTTTAATGCTTCCTGGGCAAGATCAATACTACCTTGCATCACTGGTCCATTAATTAAACGAAATTGCATTGATGTTTGTATGTGCTGGAGACACTGTGATGGATACGATGAATGTGTCAGACAGATCCACGCTCACAAGGATTTTATAGTGTTTTGAGGAAAAGAGCGAAGTGCACAGGCCATTGTGTCATAGTTTATTAAGTGCTTCGTGATCAAGAAGGACAGATGCCTGACACAGACTCAAGAAACCAGGGAAGCCTGAATGGGAAAATTGTTATCAAATAGATGTATATTGCAGCATGGAGGATTTCAGTTATTAAAAATAATAATTTCCTTGGTAATCGCTGATAGTAATTCAAAACTTATTGGGCATAGCTTTCAAAGTTTAACCTCATTAGCTTATTGCTCAGTATTCTTTTCAGCCTCCTACAAAATGCTGGGTCCCAAATGCATTTCTGTGTCTCTTTGTATGCACAGAATGTCTTATCTCACCTTCTTCAACTGATGTCTTACTTTTCCTACAAAATCTTATTTAAATATCACCTCCCTAGGGAAGCCCTCCCCAATTTCCTTCTGCATTCAGCAAAAGTCTTAGCAGCTTAGTTCAAACAAACTTTTAGTGACTAAAGTGATGAGTTTCATCTTGTACCGAAATATGTTTAATCAGCCAAAAACAAAGAAAACAAAAAAAGCACACCTCTCATCAGGAGTAACCTACAAACTCTTGATGTCATGATTCATTCATTGACCAGCCTCGTGGAAGTTCTATGACGATTAAAAGGAATCCCATAAAGGAAGAACTTAACATTCCGCCCTGGAACATGGTAGGCTTAATAACTATTGTTAATTATTTTACTTTTGTTATTCATCAAGCTAGTCAGACATTAAACATAACGAATGTTTTCAAAATAAGTGGTTATTATCAGTTTATTTTTAAGGACGATTGTGGGAGGTTTCTTATGGCGAAGTTGATAGAATGCCACGTCAGCAGGGGTAACTGGAAGCCACCAGAAATAGCGAAATGGGATCCTGAATGAACAGGCTCACCTAGACCTCTGAGTCTCACCTGAGGTCCCTAATTCATTCTGTCCTGATGCCCTGATTCTCTCGGTCAGCCTCTCCTCTGTCCCTGGGAATATGGGACTTGCTAAAGTGCTTGGAGAGAATGGGAATCTATTTCATACATTCACAGTAGGCTTCAAGTTGAGAACTTCAGGTACTAGGTCTGGACAGGACCACAGAATCTATCATGACATTTAATGAACATTTTAAAAATAAGCCCTGCACTTTTGAGCGAAGAGTAGTACAATGAAAAAGAGTATTTTCAGGGTTAAATTGTCCAATGTAAATGTTAAAAATGCATTATCATTTTTGAAACTCTGTTTTAGGATTTCTTCACTTTTTTTAACATACCAGGTTGCTTAAAAACAGGGAGGTGACCTGGGCCTCTGTCCATCTGTGAGACGGTCTGGCGTCACACAGCACTTTCCATACAGCAGCTTTGTTAGATGGGAAGCTCCTTGAGGTGTTAAATGCTCATTTCTGGGATAGGGACAATTTGCTTTATTTATTCCCTTGTGTGTTTTTTTTCTTTTGCCACTTGTGTTTTTATTAAACAGTATAGCTTGGACACCTCTCTTTGTTTAAGTTTTTTAAATTTTGGTATTATTAATGTACAATTACATGAGCAGAATTATGGTTACTAGACTCCCCCTACTATCAAGTCCCCACCACATACCCCCATTACAGTCATTGCCCTGTGTGTTTTTCATACAATCATTTCTCCACAGAGACTCCAGGAGCAAATAATATAACTGCACCGAAGTTTGCCGAGTGGCTCTGCAGGTTGCACTGCCTTAGTGTAGACACGCTAGCACAGACAGTAGAGAATGACTTTTCTTTATAGCAACTTGGTGATCTTTCTGATACAAGATTGATGTTAAGAGGTAGAAACTATGCAATCATTTGGAAAAAATGAAGCAGTTTCAATAAAATTAAAAGTGCTCTGGTATTCTTAGGCAGCATGGCTGGTGTATAAAACATTCTGCAACGGTGTACTTCATTTCTCCTGTGCTCTCCGTGCACACACATATCCACATGTCTCTAGATACGTGGGCAATAAACTCCCTGGAAAGGATGACTCGCTGGGAAGAGAAGTGCCTTCAGTCTGCCCGAGGAGTGCAGGGGGTGCTGTAGGTGGAGTAGGGCTGCCAGGTAGAATAGAGGTGGTCCAGGTAAATCCGAATTTCCAATTAACAAGAAATAATTGTCTTACTCTAAGTGTATGGTATATATATAGTATAAATATATCCACACAGTGCTAAATCTGGCACCTCTCACTTGGAGATAAAGAACAGACACACAATATCTGAAACAGCTGTGAGAGAAAGCCCATGGAAATACACACACACTGTCACTAACACGTAGTAGGTGCTCAGTGAACGCCAGTTTCTGACATTCCCCAGGTGGGTAGGGTAAGGGGGAAGTCCTCCTTTCAGACCTTTGGAGGATGATAGCAGCTTGGGATATCCCAAACAAAGAAAGAACTCCAGCATAGTTTATATGTTCATATTTAGCAAATTCCCACCTTCGGCACCATTAAAACCCTGGAGTGATACGTGATTTATAATTACAGGATTTTTATCAGTATTGATTCACAAGGCTGTAGACACTGTATGGTCCAGTGATGGTTAGAAGCTTAGCACTGGCTGACAAGCTCCTCCCGCAACACTATCAGGCTTCATATCGACTGTGAGATTCACTTGTCCCTTGGGGAGCACAGGGCCTGGGTCCGTGTTTGACTCTGTTTCCGTGCAACAAATTAAGAAACTGAGGCCTAGTGGGCTATGCAGCTGAGGCTCAGATGGGCTGACACTGCGCGGCCACCCAGGCCATATGTTCAGAAGGGTCCTGGGCTTGGGGTTACTGCTTTAGTCATTGTTTTGAAATTCCTAATAATAATTTTATCTTTGAATTTGTGTTTCCTAAGTCAGATGGGATGATGGACCATGCCTGGGGGCCTGGAGACTCAGCTCATATTCAGTCTTCCCCGCTACAACCATCTCAGAAGGGGCTCTGGGCTGCCTCTTCCACCCCCTGGCTGCCCCACCCCTGCACGGCCCCCTCCTGCTCGGGCAGATGTCTGGATGATACCACAGGGAAGACCCCACCAGGTGAGTGCAACCCTCAGGGTCTCGGGTGGCGCACACTGGCAGCCCTCACTGTATTTGGGGAAGTATTTTAAAGCAAATCTCAGGCGTCCTGTCATTTCATCTGTAATGTTCAGTTAGCCAACTATATTATATATATATATATGATATCATATATAATGATCAAATATCCTGTCCATTTTCAAAACCCCATATTGTTCCTAAAAATGCCTTTTTTAGGAGGGGGTTTGCTAGATTCAGCAAATATATATAATTCCCATACACTGCATTTGGTCGTTATGTCTCTTAAGTCTTTTTCATTTTATAACACCCACCTGTCCCTTTTCTAACGCCACTGATTTGTTGAAGAAACTGTTTGCTTTGCCCTGTAATATGTTTCAAAGCCTGAATTTGACCGGTGTGGCTGGCTATTGCGCCTGGAACGGTATAGCTCGAGCCTATCCGAAGAGGTCAAAGTGTGAAGAAGAGAAATCATGTTATTTCTCATCATCATTATATATTCATGATTCACAAATCTTATCTCCAGCTCGGACTTCTCCTTTGAACTGCAGACCCCTACCTCCTACTGCTTGCTTGAAATCTTCCCTTATTTACATGTCCAAAAAACAGCCTGATGTCTTACTTCTCCCCAAAAGCTTATATTGCGAAATTCCTCATTCTGTAAATGGCAACTCCATCTTTCCAGTTTTCAGGCCAAAAACCTTGAAGTCATTCTTGACTCCACTCTTTCACCCAAACCTTACGTATTTTCCTGCAACAAAACCTGTTTATTCTACCTTCAGATCCATACAGAGCTGGGGCTACTTCCTACTGTCCCTACTCCCATCAGTCTAATTCAAGCTCCCCTCATACCCCGCCTGGATCATAAGGACAGTCCCAACTAGTCTCCTGGCTTCTGCTCTCTCCCTGGGAATCTATTCTGCACACACTGTAAGAATTGTCTTGTTAAAATGCAAATGTAACCAGTTCACGCCTCTGCTCGGCACCTTCTACTGGCTTCCCATTTCACTCAGCATAAAATCCAATGATGTTACCACGAAGTGATGTCGTTAGGAGGCGGGGCTTTGGGGAGGTGATTAGGTCGTGAAGGCGGAGCCCTCCTGAATGGGCTTAGGGCCCTTATAAAAGAGGCCCCGGAGAGCTCCCACCTCCTTCTACCAGTGTGGACGCAGCAACACAGGACTCCGTAGCCCAGGAAGCAGGCTTGCACCAGACACAAAATCTGCCCACATCTTGATCTTGGACTTCTCATCCTCCAGATGGTGAGAAATAAATTTTTGTTATTTATAAGCCACACAGTCTACAGTGTTCTGTCACAGCAGCCCATGCAGAATAAGACAATACCTAATCTTGTTCAGTGTCTCTCCCGCTAGAATGAAAGCACCATGAGGGTGGGATTTATTTTCTATTTTATTTATGACTATATTCTCAAGCACTAGGAACCGAACCTTCAAGGAGAGTCTTCTCAAGGAACTGTTGAGGAAATGAGGCATAACATTGTCGTCATTATCATCCAGGGATGTGGAAACGTTTCCTTAATTTCTAGCTGTGGGTCATCTTCTTCCTCATTTCTGTATCTCCCTTCTCTTTTCATTTTAAATGTTATCCTTTTCAGAAACAGGATGACAAAGATCCTTAAGGGCGCCTGTGTCCTCAGTTCTCTCTACCCCAGTGGTCCCTGGTACTACAGCAGTGGCTCTAATTACCTCACTACAAAGCAATTTCTTGAGTGTGCAGAACTGCTTCTGTTTCTGTTCCTCCAGGCACAGAGACACGGAGAAAGCAGAGTTAATTAGGCACTTCAGAGTCTAGACAATTGCCTGACAAAATCAAGCCAGAGGATTTCCAATTCACCTTAAAGGTTGGGAGAGTTAGTTTCTGTGAGAGAAATGCTTCACAGATGCCCTTGTAAAAAATGATGCTAATCAAGCTATCATTGAAGGGTAATTCAGCCACGAAATGGATGGTCTGCCCTTCTGTCTAGAGCAAAAGCTGCTGGCTTTCTGCTGATGATTCCCAGCCTTCCTGATAGAGGACTGGTTCTTCTTTAATCCCCAGGAGATTCTTATGCCAGCCTACTAGGCTTTGAGGGGCTAATAAATGAGAATAATGCAAGTTGGAATATATGTAGAACAGCAGCTCCCAACCAGGGCTGGTTGTGTCTCAAAAAGTAAATTAGGCAACGTCTGGAGCCATTTTTGGCTGTCACATCTGCAGGCATGCTCCTGGCATCTAATGCATAGTGGCCAGGGGTATCACTGAACACCCTGCGATGCTCAGGATAACCCCCTACAACAAAGAACTATCTGGTCCAAATGCTAGTTGCTTGGTTGAGAAACGCTGATGTAGAAGAATCACGTCTACAAGTACTACTCATGTCACTTGACTTAGAAGCTGCAGTATGAGACTAGCAATCACCACCCTCTCTACTTGGCTTCAGGGATCTCTTATCTCCTGCGCATCCTTTTATCTGTTTGAGCAAACTCTCTGAGTCTCCTCGGCTGTCTCTCCTCATCTCCCAGGTCTCTTAAGGTTGTCATGCCTCAGGAATCAGTTTTTGAATCTTTTTGTTCTACATACTCATTCCCTAGGTGATCTCATCTAGTCTCCTGACTTTAAACATCACTGGTATGTTAAAGATCCCCAAGTTTATACTCTTCCAGGCTTAGAACTCCAGACTTGTATATCCAACTACCCACTTGACTTCTCTATTATATATCTATTAAATATTTCAAACCTGATATATCTAAAATTAAATATCCAGTTCTTTCCCACTTTCCAAATCTCGATCCAGTTAATGATCAGATCCAAAATATTACAGTTATATTTGATCTCTCTTTCTCTCATGCCCACGTCTCAGCTCCCAGCAAAAACTGATGGCTTAAGTTTCAAAATACATCTAGAATCTGATCGACTCCTATTATTTCCACTGACCCACTGTTTTAGTCCTTTTGAGCTGCTATAACAAAACACTGCAGACTGGGCAGCTTATAAACAACAGGAATTTATTCTTCACAGTGCTGAAAGCTAGACGTCTGAAATACGGTGCCAGGAGGGTCAGGTGAGGGCTGTCTTCTGGGTTGCGCACTTCTCATGGTATCCTCACAGGGCGGAAAGGTCTCGGGAGCTGGTAGGGTCCTTTATCAGAGCGTTCATCCCATTCAGGAGGGGGCCACTCTCATGACATAGGCGCCTCCCAAGGCCCCACCTCCTGACACCATCACATTGGATGCTAGGATTCCAACATGAATTTTGTGGGAATTTTGTGTGACCATCTGGACTATGGCGCCTCATCTGTTGCCTGAGTAACTGCAGTGGTCTCCTGACTGCTCTGGACCACGGCCTTGTTCCGTGAGATCAAGACAACTAAGTACTCCATGGGATTCAAAAATATATGAAAGCATGTTTACAAACCTGTACAAGTAAGTCATATACAAGTATGTTTTATACAAAGAAGACCTAATTATTGCTAATTGTATCAATTTCCTTTTACCAGTACAGCAAAGTCCCACAAACTCAGGGGCTCACACGACACAAATTAATTTTCTCTTAAGTCGGGAGGTCACAAGTGCAACAGGTCTCACTGGACTAAAATCAAGGGTTTCTCCAGAGTTGTGTTCCTTTCTGCAGGCTTTAGGGGAGAATTCGTCTCCTGTCCTTTTCTAGATCCTGGAGGTATTCTGCATCCCTTGGTGCGTGGCCCCTTCCTCCATCTTCCGAGCCAGGATTGGCGTGTCCAGTCCCTCACATGTGGCATCATTCTGACTGCACATCCTCTTCTCCCGTTGCCTTTAAGGACCCCTGTGATAATATTGGACCCGCCCAGACAAAGAGGCAAAATTTCTTATCACCTGATCAACAATCTTGACTCCATACGTGTCCTTAATTCCTCATTGTCTGTAACTTTGCATATTCATAACTCTAGAGATTGAGGCAAGGATACCTCTGGGAGAGGAGCAGGCAGTATTCTGATTTCCACACCAATCAGAGCCTTTGTAGTCCAGTGCTAAATTTTTGATACTTCGTGCCTGGCTCCTTCAATTTAACTTAATTAAAGCAAATGCTTGACATTACGTGTTTACAAAACAGAAAACCACACAGGAGAATAATTTATCATAAACAAAACATCGAAGTTTAAGCCATATAGTCTTTAATGGGAACATTTCCTCATTTAGAAAAAGCCAAGTCAAAGGAAACATATTTTGACATGGAGTGTGTTCCAAAACCAGTTTTTCAGGACAACATCAGTTTAGAAAACTAAGTAATATTTCAAGTTACTTCTTTGATCAATTTGTCTGGTTCCCCATGGAGTAATTTCTTTGAGACAATAGTCAAAACAATAATTAGCTGAGTGCCAAACTCAGGTCTAAGTTTTAATTCATGATTCATTTAAACTTGCATAGTATTTTGAGAGAGGAGGTGTGTTCTTCTTACAGAGGACAGAATTGTGGCTTAGGGTGGCTTGTCTGTCTAATAAGAGACAGTGGGCATTTGAATCTGAGAGGTTTAAATGGCTTTCCATGGGGAATCCAGAAAGTTAGTAGCAAAAACACATCTGGAATTTACAAGTCTCAAACCTAATCCTATCATTTTTGTCACTAATTCAGCAAAAGATAAAAATTATGCTGATTGAGCTTTTTGGGGAGTTAGGTTTTGTTTTTAAGGACTCTTACACCCTGGAGAATCCTCCTTCTTCATAAACAAGCAGCTTGGGAAAGACCAATTTCTAGTAGGTATGTTAACAGCGTTCTTCATTTGAGAGAGCATCAATTCCAGGAATATTTTTACCAGCAATAAATTCACTTTAAGTGGAAAAGTTACAAAGGATTATCTTAAGTGCCTGCAGAGCAGAAATGACAAGTCAGAGGAACCATCCATTACATTAACTGGTAATTGGATACGAAGTGCTGACCCTAAAAAGAGTGTGCTCCAATAATGCAATTATTTGCCAAAAATCTTAATAAAAAGCACATCTCTGCTTCTCAGAGGCATCCACTTTAAATATCCCAACCAAAGACAAATGCAAAGGTTCAAAATACGTGAGGTTTCAGTTATATACCTGCTCTCTGATCTTATGCTAAGAAGATAAATACAAACAGTACTATCAGGATGAGAACGTTGCTAAATGTGACACTGTAAGTCATCTCCATTAGAAAAGGTAGTGTCAGGTTCTCGTATGTTTCATACTATTTTAAACTCAAACTCCATCATTTCAGGATATGCCTAAATGAATCTTGGTGGTTTGATATAGCAAGTGGGTCAGCAATCAAATCAACTTGTCTCCCCATTTCAGCCTGTATCACCTATTTCCCCAACTACTAGCTTGATGGGATCTCTTCTCTTCTTTTGCACAACACGTATTCTTTCTTTTCCCTCGCTGGAGGATGTGAGGATAGGCTAAGATTGCATGTTTAGCTCATTGGCTCTACCATCCCGGGGGAGGCTGGGTGTCCATCTCCTTTCCTAAACCAGAATGACAGCCTGACCTTTCACTTCAAAAGTCTGTTCTTCTTTAAAGACCCTGATTTGCAAAAACCAAGTTTCCCTGCCTTTCATGCTTAAAGGTTGAGGTCTATCAGGGGATCTTAAACAGCTTCATGGGCCTGCAAATCTCCAGAAATTGCATGTAAAATTTTATGTGTATAAGGGGGGGAAAATACACATTTTTAGGCAGAAGAATTCATCACATTTAAAAAACAAAAACCAAAGCAGACAAACATAAAGGTCCCGTGACCTTTAAACATTTGAAACTGCCTGAAAAGGGTTAATAAAGGCTTTTTCTTCTCCAAAATCAAAATATTAATCCTACGTGTGCTGATAAGGCAGTTTTGCTTTCCTAGGCACTGATGGATATTGGAACTTGTTCTAGGTCAGGGAAAATCTGGAACAAAGCTAGACATAAATAAATAACAGAGAAGCACACAGATAAGTTAGGTGCTTGTAGTAGGCAATTAAGGGGAAAAAGTCCTCCAGCCCACAAAGTATCGTGAAAGGAACAAGGCTGTACACCATAAACCAGCCTGCTCTGTGTTCTGTGCTGTCGGAGGCCATGGAGAAGCACCGCCTCCAGAGCCTTCCCATGGTTAATCATGGCAGGTTCCTCTCTTCCCTACTATGTCCTCTCACATACGGATATCAAGATGAGAGCTGCCATCAGGCCAGACACTGGAACTCCAAGCAATTAGGAGGAGCACCTAACCTCGTTTGAGGAGTGGATGGGTGCCGGGACCCTCCTTAAAGGAGTTGATATCTAAGTTTAATACTCAACTGTAAGGTCAGAATTAGCTATGCAAAGACTGGATATTAGAGCAAGGGAGGAAGAATATTCCTTGGCAAAAAGAATAGGATATTCAAAAGCCCAGGAAACAGACAGAACATGGTATGTTTAACAGACTGAAAGAAGTTCCCAATGACTGGAAATTAGACGTGGAGGTCTCAGTCTTCTATGAACACACTGTCCAAGTAGACTCAATTACCAGGGAGTTCCATGACAAATTCCTGTATAGTACATATTGCCATCTGAAATTACTTTTATTGTCATTCATTCAACAAATATAAACTTAGCACTTTCTATGTTTAAGGTTCTGTTCTTGTTGGGGATAGAGCAGGGAACAAAACAGATCATATTCCTGCCCTCATGAGCTTAGTATCTACTTCATTTATTCATTTATTTACATGTTTCCCCCAAACCCATTAAAATGTTTGTTCCATGAGACTTTGTGTGTCTTCTTCATTACTCTCTGCCCAGTTTCTAGAACTGGGCTTAAAATGTAAGAGGTGTTTAAGAAGTTTGCTGAATGAATGCATTAAAGATGGGTATAGTGAGAGATGTGATTGGCATTCAGCTTATGAAGTTCCTTTTAAGTTGTGTTCAGAAGACTGAACCTTATTTTGTAGGCAATGTGGGGGTCACAAAATATTTTAAGGAGGAATATAATATGATCAGACTTTTGCTTAGAAAGATCATTCTGGCTATGTTATGGAAAATGGGTTTGTATGGGAAGAATGAAAACAGAGTAACTGTTTCACCTCTTAGACACAAACACACTATTCTTTGGATCCCAGGCCACCGTCATCCCTGACCTCGTCCAGTCTCAGCTGATGCCCCTGCTCTCCCTCCTCCCCCGCCCCCCATGGACATCCTTGGATTTCTCTTTTCCATGTGACTTTTTACTTAGTCAACCTCATTCCATCCTTTGGTTTTAAATACTTTTGTATGCTGAGAATTCCAAATATTTATCACCAGAGGGACCTACTCTTTGATGTCTAGATTCACTTTAGGGATTTCACATTAGCTGTTCCTTCTGTTTCAAATGTTCTTTACCAATAAATTCATGTAATTTCTTCTCTCATCCCTTTTAAATCTTTGTTTAAATGTCACCTTCTCAGTGAAGGCTTCTCTGACCTCTTTGTTTAAAATGGGAGCCTTCTCTTCATTATAGCCTACATATTTTCACTGCTTGTTTTTTACCCATGTAGTTTATTCCCTTCTAACATGCTATATGATCTACTTATTTATTTTATTATCTTCTCTTCCAACCATACTGTAAGTTACTGGAATACAGAGATTTTTAACAATTTTGTGCCCATACACACACAGACACATATTCATGTACACAACCATATAGATGTATTGATACTGAATCATTATTATTTATTAATAATCTGCAACAAAATGAATAGCCAATATAAAAATTGTGGTAGCTATAAATCACTGAGCACTACACTTTGCCAAGAAGCCACAGCCTAAGGATGTGTAAGAATGAGTCTGATCCTTGGTGTAAAAGACTTCGATTTGTCTCTGTGTGTATGTATATACATTCTATCCAAAAGATGCTTAATAAACATTTCTTACTTACTCATGACTCAAAATATGCTTTTACTATTTTTTTGCATTGGATTATATACAAATTCAGAAGGTGAGGTATTTTACAGGTTTTATACAGAACTTAAAGGGGTAAGAGTGTGCTTGTGTATGTGAGTGAATGTAAGCACGCAGGATTCCTACATTAAGTACAGTAAAAAAGAGCTTTCATTTCAATATTTCACTTTTTGGATGGTTTTGAGTAGTGGTTAAGCATTAGAAAATCTGGGTCTTGAATCTAACTCTACAGCTGTTTGAACCAGGGTAAGTATCTTGGGGGGAAATTGCAGAATTTCCAGAATCTCCCCCCTGGCCTTAGTCTATTTACATATCAATAGGTGTTTACTGCTGTAGCCTCCTGCAGCATCCAGAAAAAGGTCTGGAGAGATAATGGCCATTTTATCTTCCTCACTGCTCGTGGTACATAATTGGTCTGGTGACTGCCAGTCACCAAGGACCCACTGATGGAGTTCCTCCCAGAAGGGGTAGGCAGGAAGTAGAGAGCACGCTGTGGGGACAATGCTTGAGTGGTGGCCAGAGGAGACGGTCAGGGCCAGGCTTAGCTAGCAAATTCAAGCAAGCTGTGAGCAATAAAAAAACGGCTTATGCCACAAGAGTGGATTAAAGATGGAGGTGTGAGAGGTGAGACAGAGGCTTCCCCCTAAAACCACATACAATACGAAAATATAATTAATACAAATAATCCTGAAAGAGCAACAGGAAAGAGAACTGCGCCAAACTGCATACACCTGGAGAAAAGAATAAACCTCATGGAACAGGGTAACATACCAAAGCTGTGGCCCGGCGGGACCCAAGCCCTTCCCCCATGCCAGTTCACCAGTGGGAGGAAGGGAAACAGAGCAGGGACAGAGTGGAGGCCTGGGACTGCTGAATACTTATCTCCGGAGATCTGATCTGGGAGCACAAACATACATTTCATGGTGTTTTCATAGTACTTTTATGATTAGGGGGTTGGAAAGCTAAAACAGGCAGAATGCCTACAGAGACAGAGATTCCAGCCGCTTATGGAAAGCAGGGATCCATATCCAGCTGCTCTGGGACTACAGAAAGGCGGGCAGTCTGAGAGACTTCCTAACAGCAAGAGGGCTGCTAAAGGGGCAAGGATTGCACAGAGAGTACTGCTCAGGAAAAAGGACAGGTAGACAATATTGTCTGGGTGCACTCTGCCTGGAAAGTTGGGAACTTTCAAGATCTTGAGAGGCTCCAGCTCCTTGGCTGGCTACAGAGCTCGAAGGACCCACTCCGTGATATGCAGCCTACTGTGCCTTTCTCCTGGCCAGCCCCATCTGACTCACAAATCAGCAAACCCTACCATGGTGTTAGGCCAGCCAGAGGGAAGACCCATCTACAGCAACTACAAACATAAAGCATGGAGGCTTATAACTGTGTGCTCAGCCCACCGGTGCTGGCAGTGGAGACAGGAATAGCAGCCTGGAAGCAGGAAACAGCTCTTTCCTCCCCCTGGCACCAACACCATTCCCTTGTGATCCCTGACATTGCTTCAGGGGCTGAGCAGCTCCAGAGAGTAGAGTTTCTGGGCACTAGAGGGTGCCATACACAAATATGAAACACCAAAGGAAGCTGGTCCAAAGTAAAATTATGAATACAACGCTAGAGAAAAATTCAAATGAAATCGACCTCATGAATTGGCCTGAAAGGGATTTCAAAATAAAAATCATTAACATGCTCATGGAGGTGCAGAAAAATATTCAAGAACTCAAAGGATGAATTCCAGTCAGAGATCCAATCATTACGGAACACAGTATCAGAAATGAAACATACAATGCAAAGTTTTAAAAGCAGATTAGATACAGTGGAGGAGACAATAAATGAAATAGAAATTAGAGGAGAGGAATACAAAGAAGCTGAGGCACAGGGACAAAAAACCATCTCAAAGAATGAAAGAATATTGGGAGAATTGTGTGATCTATCCAAACGGAACAATATTTGCATTATAGAGGTACCAGAAGAAGAAGAGAGAAAAAGGGAAAGAAAGTGTTTTTGAGGAGGTAATTCCTGAAAACTTCCCCAATCTGGGGGAGGAGATAGTCTCTCAGGCCATGGAGGTGCACAGATCTCCCAACACAAGGGACCCAAGGAGGATAGCACCAAGACATATAATAATTAAAATGGCAAAGATCAAGGATAAGGACAGACTATTAAAAGCAGCCAGAGAGAGAAATAAGGTCACATACAAAGGCAAGCCCATCACGCTATCATCAGACTTCTCAGCAGAAATCTTACAGGCCAGAAGGGAGTGGCATGATATATTTAATGCAACAAAACAGAAGGGCCTCGAACCAAGAATACTTTATCTGGCAAGGTTATCATTTAAATTTGAAGGAGGGATTAAACAACTTCCAAATAAGCAAAATCTGAGAGAATTTACCTCCCACAAACCATCTCTACAGTGTATTTTGTAGGGTCTGCTACAGATAGAAGTGTTCTTAAGGTTTAATAGCTGTCACCAGAGGAAATAAAACCACAGTAAAGAAGGTAGGACAGTTAATTACTAAGCAAATGCAAAATTAAATAAACTATCCCCAAAGTCAATCAAGGGATAGACAAAGAGTACAGAATATGATATCTAATACACAAAGAATGGAGGAGGAAGAAAAAGGAGGAGAAAAAAAGAACCTTTAGACTGTGTTTGTAAGAGCACATTAAGTGAGCTAAGTTAGACTCTTATATAGTAAGGAAGTTAACCTTGAACCTTTGGTAACCACGTATCTAAAGCCTGCAATGCCAATAAGTACATACCTATTGATAACCACCTTAAATGTAAATTATCTGAATGCACCAATCAAAACACATAGAGTGACTGAATGGATATAAAACAAGACCCATCCATATGCTGCCTACAAGAGACTCACTTCAAACCCAAAGACATACACAGACTAAAAGTTAAGGGATGGAAAAAGATATTTCATGCAACTAATAGGGAGGAAAAAGCAGGAGTTGCAGTACTTGTATCAGACAAAATAGACTTCAAAACAAAGAAAGTCACAAGAGATAAAGAAGGACATTACACAATGATAAAGGGGTCAATCCAACAAGAAGATATAACCATTATAAATATCTATGTACACAACACAGGAGCGCCTACATATGTGAAACAAATACTAAAAGAATTGAAAGGGGAAATAGAATGCAATGCATTCATTCTAGGAGACTTCAACACTCCACTCACTCCAAGGGACAGATCAACCAGACAGAAAATAAGTAAGGAGACAGAAGCACTGAACAACACATCAGAACAGATGGACCTACCAGACATCTACAGAACACTACAACCAAAGGTAGCAGAATACACATTCTTCACAAGTGCATATGGAACATTTTCAAGAATAGATCATATACTAGGCCACAAAAAGAGCCTCAGTAAATTAAAAAAGATTGACATTGTACCAACCAGCTTCTCAGACCACAAAGTTATGAAACCAGAAATAAATTATGTAAAGAAAATGAAAAATCCCACAAACACATGGAGGTTTCACAATATGCTCCTAAATAACCAATGGAACAATGGACAAATAAAAATAGAGATCAAGCAATATATGGAGACAAATGACAACAATAATTCAACACCGCAAAATCTGTGGGAAGCAGCGAAGGCCGGGCTAAGAGGAAATTATATTGCAATACAGGTGCACCTCAGGAAAGAAGAACAGTCTAAACTCACAATTAATGAAACTAGAAAAAGAAGAACAAATGAGGCCCAAAGTCAGTAGAAGAAGGAACATAATAAAGATTAGAGCAGAAATAAATAAAAACAAGAAAAATAAAACAATAGAAAGAATCAACAAAAGCAGGACCTGGTTCATCGAGAAAATAAAATAGATAAACCCCTAGCCAGACTTATCAAGAAAAAAAGAGTCTACTCACATAAACAGAATCAGAAATGAGAAAGGAAAAATCACTATGGATACCACAGAAATACAAAGAACTATTAGAGAATACTATGAAAAATTATATGCTAACAAACTGGATAACCTAGAAGAAATGGACAGCATTCTAGAAAAATACAACCTTCCAAGGCTGACCCAGAAAGAAACAGAAAATATGAACAGACCAATTACCAGCAAGAAAATTGAACTGGTAATCAAAAAACTACCTAAGAACAAAATGCCTGGACCAGATGGCTTTACCGATGAATTTTATCAAACATTTAGTGAAGACCTAATACCCATCCTCCTTAAAGTTTTCCAAAGAGTAGAAGAAGAGGGAGTACTTCCAAACTCATTCTATGAGGCCAGCATCACTCTAATACTAAAACCAGGCAAAGACTCCACAAAAAAAGAAAATTACAGACCAATATCCCTGATGAACATAGATGCAAAAATACTTAACAAAATATTAGCAAACTGAATTCAAAAATACATCAAAAAGATCATCCATCATGATCAAGTAGGATTTATTCCAGGGATGCAAGGATGGTACAACATTCAAAAATCCATCAACATCATCCACCACATCAACAAAAAGGACAAAAACCACATCATCATCTCCATAGATGCTGAAAAAGCATTTGACAAAATTCAACACCCATTCGTGATAAAATCTCTCAACAAAATGGGTATAGAGGGCAAGTACCTCAACATAATAAAGGCCATATATGACAAACCCACAGCCAACATTATACTCAACAGTGAGAAGCTGTAAGCTTTTATTTTAAGATAGGGAACAAGACAAGGATGTCCACTCTCCCCACTTTTATTCAACACAGTACTGGAGGTCCTAGCCACGGCAATCAGACAACACAAAGAAATAAAAGGCATCCAGATCGGCAAGGAAGAATTCAAACTGTTCTTGTTTGCAGATAACATGATATTGTACATAAAAACCCTAAAGAATCTACTCCAAAACTATTAGATCTAATATCTGAATTCAGCAAAGTTGCTGGATACAAAATTAATATGCAGAAATCTGTTGCATTCCTATACAGTAACAATGAACTAGCAGAATGAGAAATCAGGAAAACAATTCCATTCACAATTGCATCAAAAAGAATAAAATACTTAGCCATAAACCTAACCAAGGAAGTGAAAAGCCTATACTCTGAAAACTACAAGACACTCTTGAGAGAAATTAAAGAGTACACTAATAAATGGAAATTCATCCCATGGTCTTGGCTAGGAAGAATTAATATTGTCAAAATGGCCATCCTGCCTAAAGCAATCTACAGATTCAATGCAATCCCTATCAAAATACCAACAGCATTCTTCAATGAACTAGAGCAAATAGTTCTAAAATTCATATGGAACCACAAAAGACCACGAATAGCCAAAGCAATCCTGAGAAGGAAGAATAAAGCAGAGGGGATTATGTTCCCTGACTTCAAGCTCTACTACAAAGCCACAGTACTCAAGACAATTTGGTACTGGCACAATAAAAGACCCATAGACCAATGGAACGAACTAGAGAGCCCTGATATAAACCCAACCATATATGGTCAATTAATATATGATTAAGGAGCCATGGACATACAATGGGGAAATGGCAGCCTCTTCAACAACTGGTGTTGGCAAAACTGGGCAGCTACATGCAAGAGAATGAAACTGGATTATTGTTTAACCCCATACACAAAAGTAAACTCGAAATGGATCAAGGACCTGAATGTAAGTCATGAAACCATAAAACTCTTAGAAGACAATATAGGCAAACATCTCCTGAATATAAGCATGAGCGACCTGAACGCATCTCCTTGAGCAACGGGAACAAAAGCAAAAATGAACACATGGGACGACATCAAACTAAAAAGCTTCTATATGGCAAAGGACGCCATCAACAGAACAAAAAGGCATCCTACAGTTTGGGAGAATATATTTGTAAATGACATATTTGACAAGGGGTTAATATCCAAAATATATAAAGAACTCACATGTCTCAACACCCAAAAAGCAAATAACCCTGTCAAAAATAGGCAGAGGTTATGAAGAGACAGTTCTCCAAAGAAGAAATTCAGATGGCCAACAGACACATGAAAAGATGCTCCACATCACTAATCATCAGGGAAATGCAAATTAAAACCACAATGAGATATCACCTCACACCAGTCACGATGGCCAGCATCCAAAAGACTAAGAACAACAACAATTAGTGAGGATGTGGAGAAATGGGAACCCTCCTACGCTGCTGGTGGGAATGTAAGCCAGTTCAACCATTGTGGAAAGCAGTAGGGAGGTTCTTCAAAAAACTAAAAATAGAAATACCATTTGATCCAGGAATCCTACTCCTTGGAATTTATCCAAAGAATATAACTTCTCAGATTCAAAAAGACATATGCACCCCTGTGTTTATCACAGCACTATTTACAATGCCAAGATATGGAAGCAACCTAAGTGTCCATCAGTAGATGAATGGATGAAGAAGATGTGGTACATATACACAATGGAATACTATTCAGCCATAAGAAAGAAACAAATCCTACCATTTGCAACAACATGGATGGAGCTGGAGGATATTATTCTCAGTGAAATAAGCCAGGCAGAGAAAGACAAGTGTCAAATGATTTCCCTCATTTGTGGAGCATAACAATGCAGCAATATTGAAGGAACAAAATAGCAGCAGACTCACAGACTCCAAGAAGGGACTAGTGGTTAACAAAGGAGAGGGGTTTGGGAGGGCGGGTGGGGAGTGAGGGAGAAGGGGATTGAGGGGTATTATGTTTAGTACACAATGTACAGGGGGGTCACGGGGAAAACAGTGTAGCACAGAGAAGGCAAACAGTGAATCTTTGGCATCTTACTACACTGATGGACAGTGACTGCATTGGGGTATGGGTGTGGACTTAGTAATATGGGTAAAAGTAGTCACCACATTGTTTTTTCATGTGAAACCTTCATAAGAGTATATATCAATAATACTTTAATAAATAAATTTTAAAACATGGCATATGCCTACTTACCCTTTCCCTTGACTTATTTTAGTTTCACCAGTTTCATAGGTGATTTGTACTGGCCAGGAATATCCTTCCCCCTAGAGCTACAATCTTGAACTTTCTGAACTTCAGTTTTCTTATTTGTAAAACTGAAATAATAACATCACCTAATGCACGCTGGGGAAGATGGGTGGTATAGAATAAATGGGATATTACCTGTAAAGACCTTACAATGACTGGTGCCTGGTGAAGATTTAGTTTGATGACCTTCAGCAAATATCAGATATCACTATCTATTAAATATTTGACGCTATCTTTAGTTTTGACTATACAGTGCATCAAAACTGCCACATTCCCTGCATTTATCGTTGCTCTCATTGAATAATTAGCGAGTTCTATTTTCTCTTTGACTCGTATCTTTTTCTTCATTTTCCACTCTGGCAACTCAATCCAACTATAGAAATTCAACTTAGCAAATCTGTTGTGGTGCCCTGTTATGGAAACAAACTCAGTGTGGCTTGGCCACTGACTATATCCACATTCACTTGGCTGAGATTCGTGTCCTAGTGGGTCACTGTTGGTGACCTGGGACCCTTCATATGATGCTACCATTGCCAGAGTCTCTGAAGGGAAATTAACATGGGAGCCATTTTTATGTACTGGATTCAGTTTCCTGAAGAATTCTTCCATATTTTTCAATCTTGCAAGGTAAAAGAAGAACATTTTCCAGCCCCTGAGGAGACACCTTCTTCATCTCTGAGATAATACATTCGGTTATGATGGGCCTTTATAAGGGCAGGGGCCAAGAGTGTACTGGCTTGGATGCAGTGGACCTCTGCTATTCTCTTGCATCACTGCCAGGCTTGCACTGATACAATTATGTACTGCTTAACTGGGTAAAAGAACCAAAGTGACTGAAAAAAAAAACAAACAAATGAATAAAGGCTTTCTGCCAAGGAAATAAAATATTGGATTTTAAAACTCAACAGTCAAGGAAGGGCTTCAAGGTCATATGCCTTTAGTTTAAGACAATCAGCTTATGCTCCCTGCATTCTAACCCAGACTGGGTTATTCTCCCCCCCTTGGTCATAAGAGAAAATAAATATATCTGACAGAGGGCTTGCATACAGAATTTATAAGTAGCTCTTACAACTCAATAAGACAAACAATTGAAAAATGGACAAAAGATTTGAACAGACACTCCACACAGAAGATACATGAAAGCCCACTAAACACAGGGAAAAATGCTTAACATCATCACCAGTTAGAAGGGGAATGCAAATTAAAAGCGCAATGAGATACTGCTGCCCACCATTAGAGTAATTAATGATAGTGATAATAAATGATGCGATAACATCGCATGAAGATGAACATATTAGAGCAACTGGAACTCTCATGCAATGCTGGTAGAAATCTAAAATGGTCCAATAACTTTGTAAAACAATTCGGCAGTTTCTTAGAAAGATAACGTACTTATCATATGAACCGGCATTCCACAGCCTTGGCATTTATACAAGAGAAATTCAAATGCATCTCAAAATAAAGACTTGTACAAAATGTACATAGCAGTTTTATTCATTATAGCTTCAAACTGAGAATAATCCAAACGTACAATGAATAAATGTAAAAACAATCATATATTCACACAATGGAATATCAGTCAATGCATGAATGAATGAACTTCTGGTGCACAGAACAGCCTGGATCCTTCTCATAAACACTACGGTGAGTGCAAAAGCCAGACACAAAGACCATATATTGTGTTATTCCATTATGTTGAACTATAGAAAAACAAAACCAACTCTGTAGTATTAGAGAGCAGATCAACTACTGACTTTGGTGGGAGCTGTGGGATGAGCCAGTCTGAGAAAGGGCAAAAGAGAGCTTTCAGGGGAGAAACATGGGCGTGTTCTCTATCTGAAAGGAATGGTAGGTATGTGAATATATACATTTGTCTCAGATGCACTCTTAAAATGGTTGCATTTTATCATATGTAAATTATAACTCAAAAATGCTAATTTAAAACAATGAATAAGAAAACATATATCATGCTAAGAGTGACTAGGAGTCCTACAGATGGTGGACAGTTTGCGACAATAGGGTAGGTAAAGTCCTTGCTGATAAAGCAAGCTTTTTGTAAAGACATAAAAGACATAAAGTAACTGAGGAAGTTAGCTTTGTGGACGTTTTGGGCAAAGATGTTCCAGACAGATGAAACAGCGGTGAAACAACCTTCAGAGAGAAACATGCCCAGCATGTCTGAAGGACACCAAGAAGTCCAAAGTGACAGTAGTATGAGATCAGGCTGAAAAAGGATGAGACGTTATGGAGTCCTTTAGGCCATTATAAGGACTCTTAGGCCATTTTATTTTATTCTGTGAAACAAGAAGCTATTAGAAAGTTTTAAGCACAGGTGTTACACAAGTCGGCTTGCAAGTCAGTAGCATGATTCTAGCTGTTATTCTGAATATAGGCTGTAAAAGAAAAGGATAGAAGCAGGAAGACCTTTTAGGAAGTGATAGAAATAATTCAGGTGGGAGGCAATGACAGTGTAGAGAAGTAGCTATTCTGTGGATTCCCTTTGAGGGTCAAGCCAATAGGATTTTCTGGCAGATTGGGTCTCAGGTATGAGAAGTACAATGGAGTCAAGATTCTTCAAACACTTCGGCCGCAGGAACTGTAGCCACGAGATGCAGAAAGCTGTGGGTGGAGCAGGTTCAAAAGGCCCAATCAAGAGTTCAGTTTGCGTGCATTTCGTCTGATATCCAACTACACCGCCATGTGAGGACGATCAGTAATTAAATACATAACTGAGCAGTTTGGGAACAAAGTATGGGCCAGAGGTATAATTTTGAGAATCATAATATACCAAGACTATTTAAAGCCATCATGCGAAAGGATAAGAATCACTGAGGGAGAAAATGGATATAGAGAGGGGAAAGGAATGTAAGGAAAGAGAAGGGAAAAGAGAGAAACAGAACAGGGAAAAACAAAGGAGGAGGGAAAGATGGATCCCAGATACTCAACCTTAAAATGATTAGGAAAAGGGGAGAAATTCTCCAAGAAACTGAAGAGAAGGAACCAGTGGAACAGTAAATGAAGTAAATCGGGAGTGCCGTGTTCCGAACACCAAGAGAAGAAAAGGCACCAAAAAGTTGGGAGCAAGGAATCCAGTATAGCGAATGCTCCTGACAGACGTGATGAGAATGTAGCAAGGTACAGACATTTCTTGATCTTGACAAACGTGGCTTCAGCTGAAGGACGGGGATGAAAGCACAGTTAGAGTGAGTGCAGGGAAAAACCGAGGACAGAAGTTGAACACAAAGGTAGTACATTTATCCTTTGGAACGTCTTAAAGCAAAGAGAAAGGTAAGTTTTGTTTTTTCTTAAGATAACAGAAATAACAACATGTTTAAAGGCCGATGGAAACTGTGATATAGGACAAGAAGAGAATTTCTGGGACTATTTCCTTGAGCCGGTGACAGGGGCTGGAGCCTAGTACATAGCGAAGGACTTGGCTATAGAAAGGGACGTGGAGAGCTCACAGGTGGGAAGGTAAGACTGAGTGTGTGGATGCTATTAGACAGGTAGGTAAATGATTCCACTGGATCTTTACACTAACATAAGACTAAGAAATCATCTCAGCAATAACTGGTTCTGTACCTGAGCAAGTGTGGGAATGTCTTTACACACATTATCGTATGCAGGACTGGGGAGCGCCCTGTGGTAAAGGAAGATTTTCATACTGTTGACTTGGTCTTCTAAAAATGACCTAGGAAACCATAATTCCTCTCCTTTTTTAAAATTTAGCACAGCATATTAGCTGTCTGTAAAAGTGTTCCTCTGAACAGCAAGGTTGGGACACTGATTTAGTAGGTGACACTCCTGGGAACATCTGCCCTTTCACAGATTCAAGGTCTAGAGACTGCTTTGCAAAATGTGCTCTACAGGGCCGAGAGACTTGTTAAACGTGCAAATTCCTGGGTCTACTGTTTCAAAGTTCCTCAGGGAGAGTCCAGGAAATTTGTATTTAAAAAGTGCCCGTGGTGATTTTTATGTCCCAGCGTAAGTTTTAAAACTGTCGCCTTCAAGCGTGGTCTACAGGCCTTCAGCATTGGCATTGCCGGGAGCTTGTTAGACATGAGGAATCTCAGGTACCATTCCAAACTGACTCAATTGGAATCCGCACTTTCACAGGATCTTCAGGAATTTGTGTGTGCATTCCAGTTTGAGAAGCACTGTCCTGAGCAGTATTAAGCTCTTCCAGGGGAAGCCTTTTTTTTTTCAGCCTTCAAAAGAGAATTCTCTAATTCTTATGGTTCTTTTTTGTCCCTCATATCACCCCACATAGGTAGATGTCATCACATCACTTCACGCTAGAGAGTCACAGATGCCACTTCCAGTCACAGCCAGAGAACTTTTCTCACCCATGTGGTTTGGAGGGTAGGGTGATGGTTGATAGGAGATTTATTCCATTGCCAGGTACCCAAGCTCATCTTGATTAATTCTTAGCAGAGTATTTTCAAGGCATTATCTATCTATCTATATATGCCAGGGTGGTAAACCTAAGAGCAGAGTATAACAACAGTAAGAATAACAAAATTGCTATGGGTGCAGGATGCAGTTTTAAATGCATGTGTGTGTGTGTTTGTGTAAATCTGCAATATGTGTATAACAATTTATACCTGACCACAGCCCTTAGAAGTTGTATCATTGTTATTCTTGGGAGCCTGAGAAGAGGCTGCAATTTTCATAGATTATATTACTGGGAAAATTGAATGAAGAATTAAAGAGAAATAAACTAAATTCTTTGAATTTTTTTCTGGATAAGTAGATTAGAATGCAATAAAGGCTTAATTGTAAATAAAGTAAAATACAAACCATAAAACTTTCTTAAAAGAAAGGGAATACGTTTTATTGTTTAATTGATTTGGAGGCAGAAATTGCTGAGTGGGTTCTGATTACCTTGCTGAAGATGCAAGCAATTGGCAACAATCATACTGATTATAAGCTATTGAAGCCTCTTCAATTAATTAGTGGCAATGCTAAACTATTCCATCTTGCATAGAGATTGGTTTCATTTTTATGCAAATTCAAATTCTGGTTGTGCAAATCTTAATTGTCTAAAAGCAATTCAAACTAGATTATTTTTATTTATCTTTATGGAAATCTCAAAGCTTCATTCAAAGCTCTGGTAGGTGTACACAGACTAAAATCATCCTCACAAGAAAATCTCACAAAAAAAAGACTCAAAGATCAGGTCCTTTTCGCTGGCTTTAATGTGACAGATAGGCTGACTAAATGAAACAAGGAGAAAGTGACAGATCGAAGATCACCAAGATTTAAGGGCACAGTAAAGTAGGTAATATACTAGACCAGGAGTCCAGAGCCTTGATTTCATTCTGATTCTGCCATCTACCTGCTGTCTATCTTCAGCTGTGCAAAGACTTGCATTAGTTAACTCTTTCTGTGTGACAAAGAACCACACGCTTCCAATAGGTTGAAACAGGTTCTTTCTCAAGAACCTGCATGTGCAGACTGGCTGGGGTTTGGCTGATCTTGGCTGGCCTCACCTGGGCTCAGCTCCAAGCTACTGTCTGAGTCCAGGTCTGCTTCACAAGGTGCTCACCCTCCCTGGGCCAGCACTACCTAAGGCGCATCCTCCCCGCGGCAAAGGCAGGAATGCAGAACGGCGAGCTCACAGGCTCAGTCATCACACAGGCTCCTTTCAAGCCCTGGTGGCATGTCTGTCTGCCAAAATTTGGCCAAAGCAAAACGTAAACCAAGCCTAAAACAAACAGACAGCAGCCCAGTTTCAAAAAGACAGATGCACCCCTATGTTTATTGCAGCACTATTTACAATAGCCAAGAAATGGAAGCAACCTAAGTGCCCATCAGTAGATGAATGGATAAAGAAGATGTGGTACATGTACACAATGGAATATTACGCAGCCATAAGAAAAAAACAAATCCTACCATTTGCAACAACATGGATGGAGCTGGAGGGTATTATGCTCAGTGAAATAAGCCAGGCTGAAAAAGACAAGTACCAAATGATCTCACTCATATGTGGAGTATAAGAACAAAGAACAAAACAACAAAAAAAAAGCTAAAGGAACAAAACAGCAGCAGACTCACAGAACCCAAGAACGGACTAATAGTTGCCAAAGGGAAAGGGACTGGGGAAGAAGGGCGGGAAGGGAGGGATATGAGGGTAAAAGGGGCATTACGAATGGCAGACATAGGGTGGGGGGGTACGGGGGGGACTGTACAACTCAGAGAAGACAAGTAGTGATTCTCATCTCACTACACTGATGGACAGTGACTGTAATAGGGTTGGTGGGGGGGACCTGATGAAGGGGGTAGTTTAATCATCACAATATTGCTCATGTAATTGTAGGTTAATGATACTAAAATAAATTGTAAAAAAAAAAAGAAACAAACAAAAAATAAAATAAATAAAATAAAACAAACGGAAAGAAGTCTCCTTCCTCTCTATGAGGCCATGACACCAGTGTCGATGACCAATGATTCAAGCTACTGGACTTGGCCCTTTTTCTTTAGCTTCTATATGGCTTTCATGCGACAAATAGGCAGACTGTATGAAATAAGAAGAAAATGACAGACTGAAGACCATCACGGTTTAAGAGCACAATAGAGTAGAAAATAGTGGTTTTTACAACTATCAAGACAATCCCAGTTGTTAACTTCATTCTGCAAATGTAGGAGAAGGTCCATGAAATCCTATTGTACTATTTATAAACCACTGCCCGGCAGGCTGGATTCGATCAGGTTTTAGTTTGTCTTCAGAGACTTTCAAATAATTTTAATTAGTTCAATGTATTTTTTTTAAACCAGAGTATTTCACACAGAAATCCAGAGTTCAGAGTTGTGTTAAAGGCTGAGAATATTTGGCCATGGTGATTCTGACTAGCAGCTGCCCCCTTTATACCGGGCATACCTCTCCAGATCAGCATGGTTTCCAGCCCTCCCGCCCCCACACTAGGCCATACAGCCAGCCCGTTCCACTTATTTATATTACTTTACTGACTCCTACGGGCACTTTTTGTTTCAATCCCAGAATTTCAGGCTTGAGATCCTGCTCTTCTATTACCAGCTACTCACATGCCTTGGTAAGTCATTCAACAGACATGGGTTATATTTTCCTCACTCGTAATTAGGAAGCAGAATCTTAGAATCTTTAAGGGGCTTTCCTGCTCTGCCGTCCTGTAATTCTAAATGTGTTACAGCAGAGTGTGTATGTTTCAAGACATTTCATGAGGAAAGGAAAATGGTCTATTTCAAGAGATGGGTGGGTGACTCTCCTGCTGGACCGGGTGCGGGAAGCAGAGGGCCAGCAGGGCCGTCAGGAGGGCCATTTGCACTGTGGGTCTCAAAGAGTCCAAGGGAAAGAAGGAGAAGTTAGAGAAAGAGAAAAATTGTTGAGTTAAGCTGAATATCAGCCAGGTTTTCCTAATAGGCAAGTCTTTAAACTGGCCCGCTTTCCCAGGAGAAGTGGCAGAAAGTTACTTAAAATAGGGTCCAACAAGGCACTTCAACAACCCACTGCAAACAAAATTCTCACTTAAGCCACTGACTCAAAGATAGGTTGTTTCTTTCCCTTCAGTTTGTCAGCTGACTTAGTTTCCAGTTGAATAAATAATGAAAAAGATCAAATCCTGGGGTGAGGGCTGGGTGACAGACACATCTAGGCTCACATGCGTCCTTCAGGCACACTGGTTTAATGCAGATGGTTAAGGCATCTGGGAAATTACTATTTTGCACCAGTCACCTCTGTTAAATAAGCACAGCATATAGAGACATGGATGTGGGTACATTGTTTTGCACACAGGCATGAATGTGAAGGTTCAGGCTGTCACCCAGTTCGCCCTAAATAAGGCAGAGATTTTGTTTTCCTCCTTATCTGCTGCACATCTTTTTGGAGGTATTTTGGGATTATAGTGCTTGTTATTCAATTATTTAAGACAGAGTGTTTGCTGACAACTCGATATTCTATTTTTTCCCCCTTTCTCTTTGAATAGAAAACTGCAAAATGGGTAAAAGAAAATAACTGGAGTGGCTTAGAAATGGAGGGGGAAAATTAACTAACCAACAGTGAACAAGAACACCGCACTCCCCCGTTTCATCAGCCAAGGTGATCAAGGAAAAAGCTTACAAAAACACTTTGAAGTGCTACATCAAATACATGCTCTCTAGAGGATTAACATAACGAGAGCAAACAGGCCCATGGAATCAACTCATTGTCAAAAAGGGCAAATCTGATTAGAGGCATGTAAGAATGTGAACTGATTACATTCGTAATAATCCATTATCCCAAGCTGTGCCATATTCACTCATTGAACAAACATTCACTATACACCAGAGTTATCCTCCTAAAAATTGAGAGCACAGCAAAAGTTGTTTCCCATACACCCTCACCTCTCCCCTTCTGTCTTCCCCAGTTCAGTAACTCCTTCTTCCACATTCGTACCGCCAGAGCACCTGACATTCATGAAAGTCATCTGATAAACGTGTTAAGGATTAAACAAATTCTACCTTGTGGATCTAAGAAGTAACTGATGGAAACAATGATGTGAATCATTAATGAGGACCCTCGTGGGGAAGATCCAGGTGGGAGGCAGGGGGTATTTCAGAGGATAGCATTTCAAAAACCTGGAGCCTTCTCTTTCCCCATAGAGAGGATGACAAATAATAAGTCTATCATAGATAAAGAGATGCAAACCACCAAAAAGTATAAGAAAAGAGGTACACTCACAGTCCTCAAGAAAGTACAAAACAAAATAACAAGATACAGTCGAACTTACTGAACTGGGGAAACCACTATAACGCGTAAGAGGATTGTAAGGAAGGAGGCATTGCCACGCGTGCCGGTGAGCGTGTGGGCTGGTCGCTACTCCAGAGAGCAACTTCGTCACATCAGTTAAAATGTCAGATGCCTGTCCTCCGGGATGTAACAGAAGCTACCCTAGAGACTCTCGTTAGTCTTTAGCAGAAGGCATGTTCAAGCACTGCGTATATTGGCGAAAATTTGGAAACCATCTAAATATCCATCAATAAGGGAATAACTCAATTTAGGTTTGTCTGTGGAATCTGCCAATTTAAAAACATGGCAAACTAACCTAAAATCTGTAAGAGCAAATAAATATGCATACCTACAAAAAGCAAATCACCATACAGACAAAATGTGTAGGCAAAATTGGGACCAAAGGCCCCCACTCTACAACCTCAGTTATAGTTATCTTTCAGATCCTTGCTAGTCCTTAATCCAACATGTACCTTGTAAAGTGAATGATACTAATTAATCAAGGTAACTTTTTAAATTATCTACTAGGTGTCAGTTCCTGTGTCTGGCGTGCATGTGTTGCACTCGTCCTTGCAACAGCCATGCCAGACAGTTAACCTTCTCAGTGTTACAGGTGGGATTGTTTGGGAATTTCCACCCATGGAAGACAAGCAGTCTTTGTCTTTAGTCTAATCTTGAAAGAGTTTCAGCCAGAGTGGGGCTGACTTTATGTTCCCAGAAAACTGGGTCCCATATCCATAGCTTTACAACTCAGCAAACCCAGAAAGATGCTAAGTCATTTCCATCCGCTTTAGCTGAGCAAAGACAGTCCTTGGAGGAAATGTTTAGTGCATCTCATATTTATTGACCAAGAAGGCCTTAACAGGTCCATTAAACTTGGCTTTTTCTTGCTAATGTCTCTTTTCTTGAAGCACTTTATTTAGGAAACTTGTAATTATAATCCTTTCTGTGTTCCTCTTGTCACTTGGGACGACCTTTCTTCAGGACCTGGGAGTCTTGGTAAGGCAAACATTTTAAGGAACCAGCACCGAATCTTCTAGTTTCCCTGGTGGACAGGAGCCTGATTTTGCTGTACTTCTTGACCCAAGTTGTAAAACTACATCCTATCATGGAGGTACAAGAGAGTTTAATTTTCCTTCGGGTAAGGCCAATTAGCAAACACAGATGACCTATGACCCACCCACTGCCAATCCCATTGCAGCACAGTTGATTTCAGACTCATTTCTGTTGTAATCACCTTGAATAAAGCCTCCCTTACTTATTCAAGCTTTGGTGCAAGTTTTGCCTTGACATGATCTCTTTTCCGATTGCCAGTAACTGGGGAAAGCTGAGGGATGCATCAAGGAAAAGAATTTAAGGGAAAAGGATGGAACAGTTCAGCTAACACGTAGAAAGCAGTGGCTCACTTATTTCTCCTTTAAGAAAAAAAACAAACTTCTTAAACACATACATTTAAAGCCAAGTCTAGTAGGTTATGTAAAAGGCCATTTTACCTTTGTTCGGCATTTAGTATTAGGTATTTTGCACATTTTTCCTAATCCTCGTTTGAATGTCCAAATATCATCCAATTTTAAACCTTCTCTTCCAATCAACACTTGTTCTTTGGCAAGCAACAGAAGAGCTAACTCAGACGGGCTTAAGTATAAAACAATTCATTGTATCGATGATGCAGAATCTTAGGGGTCTGAGGCAGTGGGATCCGGGACCTCAACACTGTTCTCAGGGCTGGTTCTCGATCTTCAGGTCCTGACTTCTCCTTTCCGGCCTCCCTTTTTAAGCTGGAGCTCCCCTGAGGCCACAAGGAAGTTGCCAATTTCAGGGTTATATCCTATTCACCGGAAAAAGTATTTCCCTCAAATATTTCGTCCAAAGGCCCCAAACTGGCTTGTAACGTACAATCTTTGAACTTGTGAATGAGACATGCAAATGTTTGGAATGGCCGGACCTGAGTCAGAGCCTACAAAAGTCACATGTACCGAAAGTGAGAAAGAGGATTCCTCCAAAGAAAAGCAGGGTATGCTGCCTGACAAAGAAATGAAGACCATGCCAGTTCGGCTATACCAAGAAAATTCCGTTGCAAATGTGTACCGTCAACTTCACTGACAAGCAACATGCTTTGCATCCTCTCAACATATACAACATTTTAGCTTTATTGCAATTCACTGTGGTTTCTTCAAAGCAAAATCACATTTATCTTATCATCCCCAACCCCTACTGTATGTTTGCAGTGAGCCAAGAGTAAATGGACCTTGGGTAGTTCCCCGATCTTCCTATGCTCCAATTTTTCCACCCCCTCTGAGAGCAATCCTATTCCCTTCTATCCAAACATTAATACATTCATTTGAAAGTTATTTATTATTTCCTAAAACTAAAAACACAACCATGACAACACTAGCAACTAACATTTTTGAGTGTTTTCTGTGTGCCAGTCAGGATTTTAAGTACCTTCTGGACATTCTCTCTCTCCCACTGTATTGCCTCTAACGCAGAATTGCCAACAATTTCCCTCCTGCTTTTGTATTCCAGCCACACTGGTTTTCTTGCTGTCCCCAGTACCCAAAGCTCATGCTATGGCTGAGGCTTACTGGGCCTTCCGATGAGAATGTTCTTCCCTCAGTTATTCACATGGCTAGTTCTGTTTTTGCCATTCAAAATCTCAGCATATTAGATCTATAGAGAGACCATCCCTGAACACTCAGTGAACATTGTGCACATATCTAAACCCACTTACTCTTCATACTAACCTTTTCTCCCCTTCCACCTCTTCCTCTTCTTCTTCTCCTTTACCACTTCCTAACTTATTACTTTATCACTTTTTCTTCTCACTCATTACTTCCTAACTCATCTTGGGTATTTGTCTCTTTTTTCCCTTTCTTTACTCTCCCTCGGAATATAAATTTCTGAGAGCAAGGACCTCATCTAACTTGTTTACTGCCATATCCCGAGTCCCGAGGAACATGCTTGGCATGCTGCTGCCAACACTTTAATAGTTTTATAAATGCATCTCTCGTCACCCTCATGATGATCCTGTAAGGTAGACACTTTTAGCCAGCTATATTTTGGAGGTAAGAAAAACAATGCTGGAAAAGCAAAGTGCCTCGCTCAAAGTCACAAGGGCAGTAAGTGGCAAAGCTAATACCCCCACTGAGGGACTCTGACTCCAGGATTCAGCTTCAAGGCCAGGGGGCTAGACGAGGCTACACTATGTGCTGAGAGCTTAGCAGAGGGGGTGAGCCAGACCAGCAACGCCTCATCATTCCTGACATTATGTAGGCTGGAGGTAGCTATATTTTTACATTATGATTACCACTCCACAGTAATCAACCAAACAGCTATAGAATTATAATTGTATAAGAAGTGATAGGAAGAAAAAACATAAATGCTATGAAGGAAACATAAAATCAACCCTTCATATATGAGGGAGTCACGAATTTAAGACTTTAAGGATGAATAACTTTTATCCAGGGGAGGAGAGTGGGAAGGGAGCCTTACAGATGAACACGCTGGCAGATCCCTGAGACATGCACCCAGGGCCAGGCAGGAGATAAGAACTGAGGATACAAGCATGTCACCTAAATTCACCCTCGAGGTACTTTAGTTATATGAAAACAGAAGAAGATGGCTGTTAAGAGGTCTATGACATGTGATATTAGGAGGAGACTTTAAAAGACTCTTCAATTTTTAAAAGATCAAATATGCTATAAATAAATTTGAAAGTGAAGAAACAAAAGTGTATTTCTCCACTCAACATACTGAGAATAGACCTTCTTTTAAGGACCTATAGAATGTTTGTGAAACATTGTCTTGCATTTTTCCAGAAGCATGATTTCAGTCAATAAATCAAGAATCCAGAAAAATAGTGTCACAGTCCACATTCTCCATAATCAATGCCATAAAGCTTACAGATTAATAACACCAGCATCAACAAATCGATTCAAGGAAGTCGGAAATCAGAATAATAATAGCTAACATTTGCTAAATGTTTACTACAGATTTTGAGCATGCTGAGATTTTTGTCTTAATCAGCTCATTTAATCTTCACAAAATCTTTATTAAGTAGGTGCTGTTATTATTACCATTTCACAAGTAAATAAGCTCATGGCAAGAGAGGGATTGTACGAGCTGGGCTGAATTGCTCAGTAACATCTATATGGGAGAATTTAGACTAAGCAAGCGTATTACTGTGTGTGTGTATGTATGTTTAATCACTTTGCTATCTGCCTCTCCTAGGCAGTTTTGGGGACAAAAACGGAATCAAAAGCATAACATTATTTAGAGCAGAAAATAAGAATAAACTAAGAAAAGCAAGAAAAATGAATTATGAACAAAACGTTGAAAATTGTTGCAGATATATAATAGGTTTATTCTGTTTGTCTATTTGTGCACATGTTCAAAAGTTTCCATGACATAAAGTCATAAATAAAAAATAAGAATGGACGTCAATGAATTAAAAATAGTCATTCTCAGCTCCAGTAGCCCATCCATTAGAGTGTTCTTCACTTTCTTCCTTTTACTATATTTTTATCCACACTGATCATGTAAATAGTGATTATTAAATATTGTGTTTAATTCTCAGGGCAATACTCTCCAACATACATTGTGATCTCCATTTCACGGTTGATGGAAAGGGGACTCAGAAAGTTTCAGGAACTTGTCCCAGAGGTGTCAGTTAGGAAATGCAAAAATGGAAATTTGGGTTTGAATCTTTTTTATCCTGAAGTCCTTACTCTGTACACTACACCACATGGCCGTAATTATGTATTTATAAACTTTTTTGTGTGGAAGGGTGCTTTTCTAACTTATCTTTAAAAACATTCCCATAGCATCTATCATAGCACCTGTTGCAAAGTTGGCCGTCAATGAATAATTTATGGTAGGAATGAGGGAGGGGAAAAATGCACAGACGGCACATGACTCTTGTCTCTATATGAACAGCATCCATGGGAATTTAATCTTCTTTTTAAGATAAACTATTAATTGACTTGCCCAAGGTTGAAGAGTTTGTTTACGATGAGTTTAAAACTATGGTCCAGTTATTTCAAATTTTGTGCAATTCTTCATTGAACGTGACTCCACGATAGAAGTGAAGGGAGGTTGGCCATCACAGAAAACTCTGGAAGATTTCAGGTTTACAGTTTTTTAAATTTCCAATAATGTGTTACATCACTCTGACCAAGTTTTGATTCTGGACCCGTTTGTCCTCCCTCATTTTGAGTCACCTGAAAAAGTTCATCTTTGGAGTCATCTAACTAATGAAAACTCCATAAAGAACAACCGTTAAGGAAAAGACCTTAGAGTCATTCTTCTAAAGAACTTGAAGTTCTGGCAATTCACACATCATCTTACCCATCTAGCCAGAGCAAGAATGACTGTCAAATTTCTTGGCTGATTTTTAGGATAAACTATGTTGACAAAATCCTTATCATCTGCAAGTTTAGAAAAACAACCTGAAGAAACAGACCATCAGGAAGATATGATTTGTTCACGGCGGATCCCCACGGGTGCCCTGTGGGCAGCTCTCTTTTCTGCACACTCACAAGCCTAGTAGTAAGTAAGCTGCTTGTAACTTTTTGGATCAGAATCACGTTTGCTGATTTATAGTTTTTGAAATCATTTTTTTTTAAAGAAAACTTAAATAAAATTTATCTGTATGCAGTTTTTGATACTTTGTCTATTTTATGAGCTTTCTCATGCATTCTGAAATGTAGTTCACTATTTGTGAAAATTAAAAGAAAACAAAACCATTTATCAAAACAGAACTCATTTTACTCACAGCCCCCTCCTGTCATCCTCGTATGGTTATTATGAAGACTGGCTAGACTCAATTTTTTGCCTTGAGCCCCAAAAATATATGCCTTGCATGCCCCCATTTTTCCTGTATTCGCTGTAATGTCTACTTCATCTGATGATAAATGTCATTGAAATATCTTCATTTATCTCATTTTGACACATTTTTCTCTTTCAAGATATATCGTGCAAAGATGTGCTTAAACTTTTGCTGTGATGTGGGCAAAGAACACACTGGCCTTTAAAATATGTGCTAGCATTTAAGTGGCTTTAAGATGTTTAAAATGCTATCTTGTTCATTATTAATGAACAAAGAATTATAATACTATCTCGGCTATAAATCTTCGGTTAGTTCTGTCAAAAGATTACAAAAACTGGCAACTGTTCTCAGCACGTATCTTTTACATCATCATAATTTGTGATTGCTACAAATCTGAAATAATCTTAATGTCCAGCATTTATAATGTAAAAAATTAGAGCTTATCAAAGTAATGGGAGACTATGTAGAATTTAAGAATGAGTTCTCTCGGTGTAATGTTATATAAAAATTTCTAAGTCACATTGTGGAGCTAAACTGAATCAGTTGAAGAAGAGTAAAAAGAAGAATGTTTACATACCTGTACATATAAGTGTGAATATAGATTTAAATAAATCTAAAGGAATAAACCCAGATCTTGAAGGTATCACATTGAGAGATACTTACTTTCTACCATATTAACTCTATCATTTTAAATTATACCATGAGCATATATTAAGCTTATAATTAGAAAACAATATAGATTTTTTCTCTTTGGGAAAAAATGTAGTTTTTAGATTATTTTTTCATTATCTCATTTACTGAAATTTTTGTGTTTCTATAGGTAATTTGATGGTGTTAACATCACAGAAGTGTTTCCTTCTTTTAAGGCCAATAAAAATAAATAACTGTAATAATTCATTGAACTATGAGTATATGCTAAGTCTTCTGTATATTATCACATCCAATATGAAGCACATTACTTTAAGGAAACCTTTATTAGTCATACTTCACAAATAGGACACAGCTGAGGTTCAAACCTTATTCTCTTTTATGTCAAAGCACATGGTCTCGCCTCTACTATCTTATTAAATGATGTCCACAGTGAAGTTGACAAGTGCAAAACTGAGAACAATTTTCTAGAATTCATGCCCATAAATTTCTTGTATTTCTTTTGGATAAATTGAATAGAGTCACCAGTCAGAATGAGAAGAGTTCTTATGAGAAATGGGATGAGAATCTCATTGGCTCAGGTCTGCAGCCTTTAGATCTGTTTCCTTGATGGAAATGATAAAGCCGCAGAGAACCGTCTCTAATGTGACCCATTCGCCCACCGGGGCCTGGGGATGGTGTGCGTGACCCCACGGTCACGCTCTCAGGCCAGGTCACCCTTTGACCCTCACTCTGGGAGAGAACACTGCAGCCCTTGAGGAAGGCCTTTGGTATCTGCCCCACTTTCTGTAACAGCTCGGAGCCTTTAAAGGGGAGTTTTGTTTTTCAGTAGCTTTGTCATAAGTCTTCTTCTTGACTGCCTTTTCTGAGATAGACTATGTACACAATGCTAAGTTTAAAAGGAATTTACCTAGGCAAAAGGTCACTCGGAATGCATGGGGCAGTCCAGATGAGTTTGGGCAGGTCTGAAATGTAAGGAAATGTGGATGAGTAACGCCTGACAACCTCAGAACAAAGCTCTCCAAGACTGGTGGGTTTTGTCTAATATTTCTCTAGTGGGTTTTCTTAGTTCCTCCTCACAGTCCTTGGAGTCGAGAATCACCTTCTCTGTAGAGTAGGAAGAAAGAGTCCTTCTAAAGCTTGGCAACATGAGACACAGAGTATCTAAAAGTGGTCAGGAATGTGTTGCAATGGTAACTGCATTCTGACTGATAGTAGTATTTTTTTGCCAGTATGTTGCTTATAGTAGAAAGAATACATTCTCCATATGAATAAACATAGAGTGAGAAAAAAAATCTCTGCATATTTCCTCTCTGAAAACCACACTCCTTGTTATTCTTCTGAATGCTGTCGGCAGAGAGAAAAATGAGAGATTCAGAATCACATAATGCTTGATACCAGGATTTTAAGCTCCTGTGGCTGGTTGCTTTTGATTTTTCTGTCTGAAATGTTCAGTGTCTTTGTTACCAATTTAGCATTCCTTATGTAACAGAAGTCTACACTGACTGGTTTAGATTCAAAGCTAGATTTTCCCGGTCTCTCTTTAACTTTCCTTTGGTCATTTAATTGACTTTATCCCAAGGATGCTGAATTAAAATAGAAACTGGTATAAGAAACTCTTTAAGTGACTTAGTTAGAAGTGTATCAACCATAAAAAGATGCACATGTAAAGTTTGCAGAATACTTGCTAACAAAACCTTAATTCCTTTGTCCACTAGTATGCATGATTTCTTTTAAACAAGCTTTCTGGGTTTTTTTTGGTGTTCACATTTGATGTGATAGAACTCCTTAGTTTGGGCATTGGTGTTGCATTGGTCTGAAGACCTTTACAAAGTTACACGTTTCTACTGAAGAAACACAGCAATTCTAAATATTTTTCTAAGTTAGATATTTGCACATTGATGATTTCTAAAAACAAAAATAACAGTAACAAAACAATCTGATGACAAGCCTTGGATTATAAAGGACAATTGTTTAATGTTTCCAGCTTATGTTCAGTCTAACAGTTTTTTAAAAAATAAAATGCATATGTGGGAAAATTTTATAAGCTACTCTACACTTCTCAGGAGATAATCCTATAAACATAGGCATGGTATATTCTTTGAAAACTACCAGTGTGGAAAAAAAATAGTGTAAATTGCATGGCTCTTCAATACCGATAGACACATTGTTTTAATTTTTTAAAGATATGAAAGAGATTGAAATTGGCTTATGTGACTGTTGCTGAGAGTTGATGTTCTAGCCTCTGAGAAGACATGTGCATGTGTACAGTTGTGTGTGTGCATAGTGTAAGGATAAGGGTGTGGGTGTATGGTAAAAGTGCTTATATACACGGAAGTAATCAGCATTCTATTTTTGGGAGTGTCAACATACCTGGACAACTATGCATTTGGGTGTGAAAGTGTGTGTTTTTTGTTTGTTTTTAAGATTTGAGATTTGCTTATTTCTGAAAACGAGAGTTTGCTTTGACGCATGAAGCTCTTTCAATCCTATGCAAAGCTGATCAATAAAGAAACGGCTTCTCCCTTTATCATTCTAGCCTCCTAAACAAGAGAAAACTAAGGCGACCAGAGGTTGATGAATTTGCCAGCAGTCAATCTCCAGCTATAGATTGTTCATCACTTAGATTAGTTAATATAGAAATATTGTATTCCGTAAAATGACCCAGAGTAGGGTTTGATTCGGGGTTGGGGTGGGGAATGAAGAGGGAAGGAACACTTTGCTTGACAAGCCATCGCACTGAAAGGCAAAATGCCTTCTCCTCAGATCTTAGCACTTTCTACGATAAAATTGTCAACTTCCAGCTGCCACCCATCGAATTATTTCACGGCTCTTGTCGTCAGGATGGGGAATTCCCTTCCAGAGGCTCTGCGGTTCCACCTGACTGTGGGAAGAGACCTTTAAGGCTGGTGCCTGTCTTGAAAGCCTTCCAGGGGAGGAGGCTTTTCAAAGGCAAAGCATTCTGACTGCAGACTTGTAACAGGAGGCTTTTCACACCTGGTGCATAAGATCCATTTCTCTGTGTTTTTTATGTCGATTCCCTCTGGATCATGGGGATCCATCTACTCGTTCGACAAGAACACACTTAGCTCCTGCTGTCCGCTGGACACTAACAGAACATTTACTGGGGGATTCAGCTTGCTTAGTGCTGCATAACCAACCGCCCTAAACTGAGGGTCTTAAAACAGTTTATTATTCTCTCTCACAGCCCTGAGGGCTGGCCAAGCACAGCCGGGCAGCTGTCATCAAGGGTTTCGCAGGGGGCTGCAGCCACTTAGCCCTGGGGCTGGGGCCCTGTGAAGGTCAGCTGGGCTGGAATCCGCAATGGCCTCTTCGCTCACGGACCTGCCCCCGCCCCGCACTCCCCTGCCCCCCTTCCTTCTCTCCACATAGTGTCTTCTCTTCGGCGCACCTCTCCACGTGGCTTCTGACCGCACGGTGGCCTTGGGACAGTCACATTTCTTACACGGTGGTTGACTTCCAGGAGAGAAGGATGTGAGAATGGTTGGGCCCGTTGCAGGCTACGCTCGAAGCCAGCTCAGTGTTCATTTGGCTGTATTCTATTGCTCCAGGCAGCCCCGGGGCCTGCCCGGACTCCGCCTCTGTGCGGGAGGGACAAAAGCCCATCGCAGCAGAGCGCAGGGGTGAGAGATGGGACATTGCAGCAATCCTTGAAAAATGTACTATGTCCATTTGGTGCATCAGGCGTGGAGGACAGCAGCCCTACTGTCTGCTCGTATCCCTGGCTGTATTTTCAAATTCGTAAAGCCTTTGGGAACAGTATTTCTTCCCTGTCTTTGTCCTCACCCCAGGCTTCCGTTTCTCTTCCATAAAAATGTATTGAATTCCCACAAAAGGGAGCTTCTCTGTGGCAGTCACCATCATGGAATTCAGGTAATGGTCTCAGTTACATGTTGCTGTACTATAAAACTTTCTCTTTTAATGTACCCCTAGTCTACATTAAAAAAAATTTTTTTTTAAGTGTGTTTAAAATGGAAGAGAAGAAAATGCAGGAATAATCCTGCCACGTTAAGGAGGAAATGCCTGCTCCTGGTACTTCTGGCTGTATGTATGCCAAGAAGCATTATTTGTCTATTGGTTTATTTATGGCTCTGAAAACACTTAGCACTAGAGATACACCGGTAGATGAACAGACATGGTCCTTTTTTGGGTTGAGTGTGTCCCCCAGATTTATACCCAGAAGGCCCAATCACTAGTACATCAGAATGTATTCTTAATTGGAAACAGGGTCATTACATATGTAACTAGTTACGGTTGAGGTCGCTACGGTGAACCTTAACCTGGTATGAATGGTATTCTTATGAAAAGGAGAAATCAGGGCCCAGAGGCAGATCCCCACAGGAAAAGGATGACGTGAAGAGACACACGGAGAGGGCAGCCATCCCCTCAGCCTCCCTCACAGGCCACAGCAGGACCCAGCCCTGCGGACACCTGGATTTCAGACATGCAGCTTCCAGAACAGAGACAATATGTTCCTGTGGCTTAAGCCTGTTCTTCTTCGGGGCCGTGTTATAGCACACCCAGTGAACTAATGGGATCTCCATCCTCAGAGGGCTTATCAGCCAGATATTGATCAAACAATCCCAACTAACAGGTGTATAATTACAAAACTGAGCTAAGTAATATGAGGGGAAGAAATGCAGTTCTATGAGAGCACAGACTTCTCCCATTGTGAGGGAGAAGGTCATGAATTCCAGATTTCTCATGTTTTATGGGCACTGGGGACCTGCTGCCGAGAAGTCAGGAAGGCAGCTGGATATGCAGGAGCTCAGAGAGTGAGTTCTGGGTTAGAGACATGGATTTGAGGGCCATGAGCCAATAGGTGGTGACTGGAGCTTTGTGTGCAGGTGACTGATAAGAAAGGAGGTGCAGAGTGGGAAGAGGCAGAGGCCTGGAAGGCAGTCATCAGCAGCTACAGCATTCATATGATTTTTGTCTTATTTTGCCATTATTTCATAAGGAAATGATAATAGAGTTTATGTCCAACTATTCCTGTCAGATCATTTCTTAAAAAATTGAAGCCTCTGAAACCACATTTCTCCAAGTTCCAGTACAACCACATTTCTCCAAGTTCCAGTACAACCGTGGGCAATTAAAATAAAGCAACTGCAGCTTATTTTTTCCACTTCAGATTACAGAAGGGGGACAATGTTTTCATAAGTATCTTTTTGTTGTTGCTATTATATATGAGTGCTTTTATTTCTATAAAATATATTCTAGAAGTAGCATTATTGGGTCAAGGGTATGTGCTATTTATTTATTTATTATAGTAAAAACATTTTAACATGAGATCTACCCTCTTAACAAATTTGTTTTTTATCTTGGTATCATTAATATACAATTATATGAGCAACACTGTGGGGGTTACTAGACTCCCCCCATTATCAAGTCCCCCCACATACCCCATTACAGTCACTGTCCATCAGCGTGGTAAGATGCTGTAGAATCACTACTTGGCTTCTCTGCGCTATACTGCCCTCCCCGTGCCCCCCCTACATCATGTGTGCTAATCGTAATGCCCCTATTTTCATAAGTATCTTAGATAAAAATAAAGCAAGAATTGATTTTGCTTTTCATAGCTAAAAACAAACAAAAAACCCCAGTATTTTTAAAATAGCCGATTGCCCACAAGGAGAAAAAGGCCTTATCTGATTATAATGGTAATTGGATATTTTTGTACATGCTGACATTGGGTACAGGCCCTACCTTCTCATCCTCCCATTTCTGGCAGCATCACGACATTATTTGTAAGTGTGTATTGCCTCTGTTAAACTAGAAAAACACATACATGGGCTGTGGCCCTTGGAAATTGTTAAATTATGCCTTCGTTTGTGCGGAAACCAAATGTAAGCCCTCCTCCTTCCCCATAGTTTCACGGTGCTCTAGTCAAGCTTGCAGATGTTCCCGGCTGCTCACTCTAGCTTTGGGCCCAGCTGGGAACAGACAGAGGGACTCTAACAGGCCCTCAGCAGAGTAGGTGGTGACAGTCCATCATTACCGTGAGCTGGTCATACAATGGGGCGGAATGCACGCTGTGAGTCTGTATGTCCCCTTGTTTCTAGTGATGACACCTAGTGATAGTGAGGTCAGGGGCAAGGGTTTATTCTCTATAACTTTGATAACATGTCACTGTATCTTAAAAATCTGCATACCGTTTGACTCAACAATTTTACTTCTGGAACATTAAGAAATTAATCATGAAACTCAGAAAGGATTAATCTTCAAAAATATTAATCTCTATTAGATCTTAGAAGCCAAAACTTAGGAACAATGGCCTTTCCAACCATAGGACATGGATTAAAAATGATAAGGTCCATCTGTAGATGTAATAACTTAAAGCTATTAAAACTATGATGCAGAAATATAGTGAAATAGAAATGGTCGAAATAGTAAAGATAAAAAATAAGTATATGGAGTACCACTTTTGTACATGTGTATGAAGATGGCTATTTATTTTGAAAAGTTTGAAATTGTATACCCTAAATTCTTCATTTAGTGATTCTTCATTACTTAAGTCTAAGTATTAAATATACAGAGATTTATTCTTCTTCCAGCCTACAAGTATATTTCCTTGAGAAGAGGATTTACAGAGCTATATTATTTTAAATAAGCTCTTTCCAGTGAGTAAAGTTTGATGGGTCCAAAGGTGGATGAATAATAGGACCAGAGGGCACCTGAGAGGGAAATGAAACACATTCACAAGGATTGTCTGCCCATGGGAACCTTTGGCTTTCTTATATTTTACCAATCTGGGAGAAATTAATAGCAATTAGTAATCTAAGAACTCTGCCCAAGCCCTTGGCATTTAACACATTTTATAAATGGATAAAAATGTTTGGTGTTTATTATTTGTTGTTAAGCAGGTTAAGATGGAGACCCCACCTTCTATTACCTAAATGTGTGAAAATAAATACAGATGAGAGACATTCACATATTGCGTGTGCTCTGATATGTGAATTCTGTTGGTCTTAATGTGTTAAAATAACCTGAACTATTCTGAATCCTTCCCTCTCTTAGACATTATCATTATTTATTCATTTTCATTGGGAAAATTCATTTTTGAGTAATATACCATTCAAAAAACATAAATATTAGATTAAGACAGATTAAAGTAGAATTCGGCTACATCGTTAAAAAAAGAAAAAGAGCTTACTTCTAAAATTTTTACTGCCACTAATACTACTGTGAAGGAGGAAGCATTTATTATCTCCTATGACTCAGGTACTTTATATAATTAAATTACACTAAATAACTATATTTTGTATAATTTAATTTAATTATATAAGCCAGCCTTTAAAGTCAGAGATTTATTCTTCTTTTACAGATGAGAAACTGAAATTAAAAGTTTCCAAACAACTTGCGCAGCTTTACACAACTAGGAAGTACCAAAGTGGATTCACACCTCGGTCTTCCTTAACTCCAAGGTCCTGCTTTCATCTGGAGTGCCATGCTAGCTATTTAAGTTTTCAGAAGAAAAATAGAGACCCTCCTACACCATTGCTAACACTAGAGTCATTACTGCTATTGCCACCAACCAGAATGGGATATTTAGGGCCCTTTTCAGTAATAAAGCACGTCGCTGTAGCCAAGCCAACGGATAGCTACTGTCAACACTTTTTAATGACAACTTAGAGCCCGTCACAGAGTGTGTGATTCCTCGGTCATCAGTGCTACTCAGAGCGATCAGAGAGCGCCAGAGTCACTCACCCCAAATTCTCAGACATCCATCTCCATTTTTCTTGGCATGGCTGTTACTTGGAGTTTATTCCCACCATCTATCCTCAGAATCTTTGCAATCAAGTTATTTTAGACAACTGATGATAAAGTAGCACTTGACTCACCAATCTGAATGATTCGAAGCCCTCTCCTGGTAGAGTTTTTTAGAATCCTGGAGCCTTGTACATATAAATGACAATCTGGGTTGAGTATATTTCCACCGCACTTGACAAGCTCACTGGATGGAAAGACCTCTAGCCTGGGAAGGAATATACATACTGAAATGTCTAAATTACTTAAACGTATTTCCTCTCAATCAGAAATGTGAGTTCCTACCAGGCTTGTTGTATGCCATTGGCCATTTTAGTTAAGGCCCATTGGAGACAAAGAGAAAATAACATTCTAAAGACTCGATGAACAGTCTTACTGGTGTCATACCTGCTCTGTCAGCCCCTCTTGCTGTAGATTTGGTAGGGCTGACAGAGAAGCAGTAAGGAGACTGGGGCACAACCAAAGGAAAAGCCTATTTTTACATGTAAGATATTACATGTCATATATACACAAACACATAGACACATAGTATATATAAAACGGGAAACTGGGAAATGATTTAGTTGCTCTCTCAAAATATAAATAACACTCACTAGGTGAGTAACATTTAAAAGTTTGAGGCATATGATGAATATTTTGTTAATAACAGCATAGCTAGTTTTATCAAGCACTATGTACCAGGCCATGTGTTATATACCCACATACACACTCACACACTTATATGTATATGATTCTCACACAACCCAGTGGGTTCCCATTTTACATGTGAGATAATTGAGACTCAGGCTGAATCACGAACTCATTTCAAATGCACGTGATTAGTAAGTGGCAGCGCTGAGATCACAGACCCAGGTCTTTTGGCTCTGCATGATGACGCCAACCTAAACACTGTACATCTTCTCTGTGACACCCTGCCAGGTACTAGAACTGCTCAAGGGGTGGCCTGATACCATCTCTATCAGATTTACCTGAGATGCATGCTAAAGCATGGTTCCTAGGTTCTATAACTGACTTTCCAAATTAGAATTTCTGAGAGGCAAGTCCCAAAGATCTACATTTTTATCTGCTCCTCAGCTAATTTTTAAAAAAATGTGAATGTGGCTAACTGGCAGGCCCATGAGTGTGAGAGTAATACAGTGGAAAGACCATGGTGTCCGAGTTTAGGTGACCTGAGTTTTAGTCCCTCCCTGCGGTAACTACTTCTGGACTAGTCACTTCACCTTTCTGGGCCTGCATTATGCCATCGGCAGAGGGATGATGTTAGATCAGATGTCTAGGCTAACAGTTTGCAAATATTTCAAATAGACCTCCCACTGTGGGGAATAGTAGTTCTGCTATGCTACGCATTGTTCGGTCCAATCACAGCCACCACTGTGTTTCAAAGAGACTCACTATCTGGAGTAGGGTCAAGGCTGGCCAGCCGCACAGCCAGGGGAGGACTCTGACCTGGGGCAAGAGCAGCGGCTGCTTTTCTGGCCTGCGACACAATGAAAGGTAGGTGAGCGAGTGCTGCCATTTTAGATGCGCTAGGTGGAGGCACAGAGGTCATTTTTCTGACCTGCAGCATATTTTCATGGAAAACAAGCAATAGTTCCTGTTCAAGAAATCAGGGGCCTGTAGAACTGATAGTTCTTTAGATTTAGAACACCCTAATCTGTTTCAGTGAAGAAGTGATCATTTTTAGTCTCTGAAACTGTTCCTGCAGATCCAACAGTGTTCCTGCGTTTGTGGCCCACACAACTGCACTGGACTTTGCAAGAGAAGCAAATATGTCCTCAGTGGCTTCTTTGTGCCGGCAATTAACTGATCTGTTGGCAGATTCTGGCATCTGCATATGCAAATACACGTTCGGCAGCACACCGTAGGATGCAGGCACACGTTTCATTCTGCAAGCATATTTTGGGAACTTGGAAGGAAACGTGGTCTTTATTTTAATCTGCAGTGCCTTGTCCAGTGTTTTCCATACCAACATGTTTATGAAATGAGTGTTTGATATTTACATCCCAAAATAAACAGCTAATGAATATTCATGTATGTTGGATGCAGAGAAACAGCCAAGAATAGAACGTCAGAGTGCACCCTCCTACTCCCCATCTGTAACCATTAGGATAACATGACTACATTGCCACTAGCTAGGCCCAGACTCATTCATTCAACAAACAGCTATTAATCGCACATTATGTACAAGCCACTGAACCAGACTATGGAGGCTTTCTTTTATTTCAAGGAGAAACTACCTGAAAGTAGAGAACAATGGTTTAAGAGTATTGTTCAATGACTATTACATGCATACTTCATGTGAGATGCTGATATAGGTGCAGAAGCTTCAAGCAGTAATTTTTAAAAAGAGACAAATCATTTCCCTGCCACAGGAAATGGTCAGCACGAGGAAGGCGAACAACAGCTGGATAAAAAAGCACACAGTCTGATGGACAGTGATGAGTACTGCGTAAGACATAAATAGATAAAAAGAGAAGGGAATGGGGCTGCCAGTGAAAGGAGATTGATTTAAATAAGTAATCAGGAAAGTCTCACCAAGAAGATAAAATCTGAATATGGATTTGATGGAAATAAGGGAGTGAGCATGGGGGTGTCAGTGGGAAGAGAGTTTTTGAGGCTAAGGGTATTGTGAATACAAGCCTCTGAAGGTGGGCGCCCAGTAAGGTAGCAGTACGCAAGGGGGCTCGAGTGGCTGACGTGGAGGGAACGAGTCTTAAGGGGTAAGAGGGGCAGGAGGATGCCCGGTCATGTAAGGCTGCGTAAGCCAAGGTCTCTGACTTGGACTCTGGATGAGACGGGAAGCCACCGGGCATCTGAACAAAAGGAATGACGTGCTCAAGCTTGTATTTTAGAACAATGAGATTAGTGTATGAACTGAAAATAGTTTAGAGGGGGCAAGGGCAGAAGAAGGGAGTCCAGTGGGGTGGTTTTTGCTATGAACAAATTCATAAACGATGGAGGCTTGGATCAGGGCAGGAACGGTTGAGGTGTTGGAAAGTGGTTGGATTTGAGATGTTTTACATGCGGAACTAATAGGATTTCTTGCACCAACTAATTTTTCATTTTGAAATATAATACATGGCAGAACGTTACATGAAAAACAAATGTAAAATTTACCAAATGATGTGAAGCAAACACCATGTATCCATTACCTAGCATAAAAAATAAAACTTGGCTCATGCTCCAAATGCACCATAGATTCAACAAGCTGGAAGAAAGATCGGCTCCGTTAAGGAGAGTCCTGGGGGGATGTCCAAGAGACCCAAATCAAACTTATAAAGAGGAAATGACAATGTCTCAACTAAAAGTTCACAGGTAGCATGGATGACAGAAGAGACATTACAGAGTAGAAGATGAGTGAACGTTCCAAGATGATGTCTTCAGTGGAAAGAGTGGGACTAGATTCTTAAGAAATATGACGGACGCCTTCCAACGAAGTAAAAGCTGTTCTTGAGGGCTTCTCATTCCCAGAGGACTGTGCTCCTCACAGCATGAAACACAGGTTCAGAATGTTTCTGGCTGACAGATTGGGTAGACATGATCCTTCTTCAGTCACAGGGGCCACAAGTTCTAGAGAGCAGAAGAAGATAGTGGCCAAAATATCTGTTAGACTCTGTTGGATAACCTAGATGGTCGGGTATACGAGTTATGTGATTTGGGGCTGCAGAGAAGTCTCTTTCCAAGAGCTTTCTGGTATAGCAGCACCTGCTCATTTGGTTAACTTCAAGGAAATGGATATAGTAGCAGGAATTGCTTTAATTAAAATATTCTCTGGAACAAAATGTCTTGTTCCAGGCTCTTCTGCTCCATCAGCAAAATGCATTACCCTAACAGTTTAGGGGAAAGATCAGGAAAAAGATGCTTTTGAACACAGAATGACACAGCTTTCAACAGTACCTGTAGCTGCAGTCAGGGAGAGAGAGAGCATCTTTAATGTGCATGACAAACGGAGGGGTATGAAGATCTGAGACATTAACAGTACCAAGCTGTACACAAGCACCACTGATAATCAGACCTGATTCTTGAAATCCTCTTAAGACTGGCTTAAAGAGTTCGGATATTTTGGATAATAGGTTCCCTGTTACTAAGAATTCAAAGGGCTACAAGTTGCTACCATCTTATCTTAGAGTCAGTCAAGGGGATGGTGTAAATTTAATACCAGATAAGAGATTGTGGAAGGGATGAAGCAAAAAAAAAAAAAAAGAGCATTAAAAATATTTCCTTTGCTTCTGCTGGAGATTTGCTATCAAAGTTTACAAGATAGCTTGAATTTTTCCTTCAAGTGCGGTTATGTTGTAACTAATGGTTTTGGGACTAACGTCTTCAAGGACTGAGTTGCTAATCCCAACAAAAACCCCAGAAAGGAGTGGTTATCTTTATGTGAAATACCAGCAAGGAATTCTGTTGCACTTGTAGGAAGAAAAGGACACCTTGAAGAAGGCAGTCATGGTCTCCTGCACCCTGTCTTCAGGAACGGGAACCTGGCAGAGAGCTACTCATTTAATCCAGCAACAAAAATCGCAAAGCCGAACATTGGGCTGGAAGCTGTGTCCATCTCATCAGGTGCTGTTCTGTGATGGTGTGTGTGCATGCACGACGCCCACGTCTCTGAGCGTGAGTATATACTACATGTTTATTGTACAGATATATGGGATTTCTTTGTGTTTTACGACGTATCACAGCCAAATTATTTGTTGGTTTATGGACATACTGCCCTTTCATTTAAAAACTTTTTTTTCCGATGTTTAGGTGGCCTCCAATTAGGAAATGCATTTAATCATGTAAAAGATTAATGCTAAAGTAAGCTTTTTAGGGCCTTTTGCCAAAAGATAGTAATTCAATCCAGTATTGACTTTTTCACAAATAACAGAATTGAGAAACTTTTATATCTAAAACTGACAATTACTTAAGATTTGAACAAAATTATCCTGCTTGCTTTATGTTTATACAGTTGAGCTTTGAACAATGCAGGAAATATACTGACCCATAGACATAGTCAAAAACTCATATGTAACTTTTGACTCCCTAAAAAACTTAACTACTAGTAGCCTACTCTTGAGTAGAAGCTTAACTGATGGTATTAACAGTCAATTAATGCATATTTTGTATGTTATATGTATTATACACTGTATTCTTACAATAAAGTAAGCAAGAGAAAGGAAAATGTTTTTTTAAATTGTCACAAATCTCCACAAAGTTTTCCAACATATTTCCTGAAAAAATCTGCACTTAAGTGGACCCAAGCAATCCAAACCTGTGTCGTACGAGGGACAGCTGTATTTAACGTGCATTTTTGTACAAACAAGATTATAAGGTATATTTAAAATTTTAGTGATTTAGTCTTTCTAACTTTTCATGATTTTTAAGAGTTCAGACTTTCTAGAAAATATTTAAAAGTATATTATATTGTCCTTTTGTCCATTATTCAGCAAATAAGATATGACCTTAATAAAGTTGAGTCACTACAGTTTGAAAATGTCAGAACATACCCTATAGGATTATTTACCTCACTGTTCCTTATAGAATCTGTATTCATCACTGCATATGAAAGAAAATAATGTTTTTACTGGAACACCCAGGCACCCCACAGTGATTATATACCCTGATCATGGTATTGTACCAGTAAAATGCAAGTATGAGGGGCTTGTACTGCATTGTTACATGTCAGAAATTGCCTGTGGGTCTAATATGCACCTCAAGAGTTTAAGGAGATAAATGTTTTTTAGAGGGAATTTCTGCTTCCACTAGAGAATATATACATAATGTAAAATTTAACAAAAGCAGAAGTAGTGTATTTTAAAGCAGTTACACTTCTGAATTTACTTTTAATATTCTATAGTTCATATGACTTAAATGAATCACTGATTAGTAAGTGTGCTTATTTTAAACGCTTAGATTCTGTTGTATTTTTCATTAAGTTTTAGGAAAGTGAAATTGGATACTAAGTTGTAAAAAATATTAGTAAATTTGAAGATATAACAATAGAAATTATTCAAAATAAAACAGGAAAATACTGGGAAAAAAATGAAATGCATCAGTGTGCTGTGGGACAGCTTTATGTGACTTAATATAAACAGGATTATTCTCCTCAAAGAGGAAGAGAGAAAGGGAAAAAGAAAGGTATATTTGAAAAAAAAAAGGCCGAATATTTTGCAAAGTTGATGAAAACTGTAAGCCCACAAATCCAAAATTTCAACAAACTCCAAGCCCAAGAAATGTGAGAGAATCTATCTTTGTTTCTCCATAGGTGGTACTGTGTCTATTTGCATTGGCTGATTTTAAGATTTTTCTCTTTTCACCAGTTTCAAGCAATCTGGTTACAATGTGCCTTGGTTTAGGGTCTTTCATATTTCTTGTTTAAGCATTTAGCATAATTAATTGTTGTGGTGAGTGTAACAGTTTGACTTTTGTCCTCACAAAATAGAAATGTTGAACCCCACAGTGACACAGAATACTACCGTATTTGGAAATAAGGTCTTTACAGAGGTAATGACGTTAAAATGAGATCATTCGAGTGGGCCCTAATCCAGAATGATTGATGTCCTTATAAAAGGGAGCGACTGGGGCACGGAGACAGATGGGAAAGCCCACAAGGAGAACAGCACGGGAGTACTAAGGGTTCAGATGATGGGTCCGCAGACCAAGGGGTGGCAGAGATTGCCAGAAAGCCACCAGAGGCGGGAAACCGAAAGGAAGGATTCTCCTGCTTGTTTCGGGGGGCCTGGCCCTGCTGATGAGACCTCTTTATTCTCAGCAGCCCTGGCATTCAGCTCGGGCCGACCCCAGCAGCGCTCCGAGCAAGGGAGCGGAGCCCGTCCTCAGGCTGCCCCAAGACAAGTTAGGTCATGTGATACTCCCTCCCTCCCGAGGGAAAAGCTGGGGGCCGTGGCTTTTCAATTGTTTGCTCTGTGCCGATCGGAGAGGGGCTGCTGCGACTGGGTGCGTTCTAGACTGAACCGCTGGCTTGGCTCTTACCGGCCCTCAGGGGGCTAGAGTGTGCTGGGGGCTGTTTGCACAGGAGGCGGTCAGGACAGGTGTCAGTCCTCTGAGTGCCCCCTGGAAAAGCTGGGGCATTTGCCGCGAGGCCCCCTCCTTCCCTCCCCAGGGAGAAGCTGGGAGCCGGAGTTCTCGCGCCCTCCCTCGCGCTGAGCCAGGAGGAAGGGCCGCGGAGCGTGCTGGCCCAACTCCCGTCTCTGTCGTCCCCCAGGCAGCTGGAGGGCGCCGGTCCTGCAAGCACTGTAGGACGGGCGGAACAGGAGCCAGTCCTCTGGGGGCACCTGTTGAAGCCGGAACACTGGCTGCGGTCTCTTTCCTTCCTCGGCGAGAGGCTGGGGCCAGGGAGTCTCCTCCTCGGCCCAGGGCTCAGGCCCGCGGAAGGAGCCTGCTAAGAGGTGGACTTGAACGTCCCTACTGGCTTCGCTGCGTTTGGTTTCGCACTTGTTCAAGGAGCAGAAGCCTCTCAACCAGCTTCTGGATTTCTCACAAAGGGAATTTGTTTCTGAATTGCTGTTGAAACAGTGTGTTTGGGGTGGAAGGAGAGCCCGGGGCTTCTTATTATGCTATCTTACTGACAACACCCTCCAAGAGGCAACCAGTTCTTGAGCAGGTCTAATTGGCCACGCAGAGTTTCTGGAGACACTTACGGAGGCAGCACCTAGATAGCCGGAGGAAGTGTCGATAAGACCACGGACGTTTGGATTATTATTGCCGATGTGGTTCCATCGCCCATCCTGGGGAATCAGGTTGCAAACCCATAGCAGGGAAAGGAATTAGTAGGAAGACTCATAGATTAAGTTCTAGTTATGTAGCAGTTTATTTTGCTCTAGTTGGCTTTACAAATACAATATGTATGACAAAACTGCCTTTACCCTCCCTAAAGAAGATCCAGTGGTATCCGGGAGCCGGCTTACCCCAATTCCCCAGCACTGATTGTATTTACCTCTTCCCAACTCCACTTTTGGTGACATGACTTCAGTGCTTGAAATCAGCCATGAAGGGATCATTACACCATGGAAACTGGCAAATGTTACAGATGAAGGCTTTTCTCTTTGAAAAATCAGTTGTTAAACGTTTCCCAGTACATTTGGAGGACTATGCGCCTAAAACACGATGTCTGTGTGTATTGAGACGGAAGCCACCTCAGGTCTGGTTCCCAGGAGACAGACTCTGAGATGTAGATTTCTATGCAGGAACTCGTACTAACCATGTCTTTTATTTTCTGTATTCTGATGCTTTAACTTCTGGAGTCCTGCCAACACGGGGTGGGTTCCCCAGTTCTAAGAGATAGTAAACAGCTTTCCCACAAGTTTGCTTTTCAAATGCAAACCTAACAGCCTAGAACCAGACCTCCAACCACTTGTCCTGACTACCTCCAGGGACCAGGGCCAGGCCCCAGGCGGTGAAGGGCAGGTTCTCTGTCCCAGAGCCCGCTGAAATCACCATAAACTAGCCAATCCTAAGGTTGCTTACCCTGCCTCAGTTGTTCCTTCCCTTGGAAAGCTCACAGCCCCTTCCTCTCTCTCTACCTCCCGACCGAGCCCAGCACACCTCTGCGGCAGCCGCTGCGGCGGGGTGCGCCTCCTTCTCTTTAGAACTGTCAAAAACTATCTTTTCAATGGCGACCATCTGATGGTTGGCCTTAGCATACCTAAATAATGATAAAGCCTATATTAAAGTAAGTTATTTGAGGAAGCCCTCAGATCAACACATTTGAGAAGACGTAGAAATAGAGCTGGGAAGAGAGGATTTACTTATAACTCAGTCCCAAGGCCTTGTTCAATTCCACAGCAATAAGATGGCCTTCTAAGTGGTCCCCTTTGAAGCATGGGACCCAATTTTCATAAACCCACATTGATCATGGTGAGATGTGAGCAGACCCTGGGGAGGGGGCTTGACCTTGGGCTTTGAAGAAACTCCCTGGCCAAGAGCATTACCCAGAGAAGGATTCTGCTGAGTTCTGTGAGTCTCCAGTGTTCTCAGCGGCTAGGGGAAGCTCCTTGGTTCTGAAGGAGGGCTGCGGATATGCACCTCTGCACACACTACATAATAGGAAGATAAAATCAACTGCCAAATGTGGTCTACCTTCTATGATTCATGAGCTTTCTGATTGAGTCAACATCACTGAGGAGAATAAATGCTGTAGTTAAAAAGGTGCTTGAAGTTCATGCTAAGAACAGAGTCAGGTATGTCCCTTCAACCCTGGCAGAAAAATAAATGTGAAATAAATTAGCCATTTACAACTTTGCAAAACCCAGCATACTGTGAAGATTTATCAGTTGGACCATGAAAAAAAAACTGACTGTCTTCAAAAACCACAGTTAAAAATGAAAACTGGTGCAACTGACATCCAAATAAAATAAACTTCAAGGACAGAAGAAATGTGGAAATAAAAGTTTGTTGGATTTCTCACCTTCTCTCTCTCCTTATTTGGCTTTAGAGTTTCCTATCATCTTGTAAAACTGGCGACTGGCTGAACAGGAAGGGCAACGGATTAAGTTCTTCATCCACCAGAGGAACAGCCCCCAGGGCATGTAGCCAGGGTGGATTCTGACGGGCAGCAAGGTGGTTTGACGGAAAGTTTCTGCTTGTTCTAACTGTTTTCTCTCTGGGAGCTAGAAAATAAAGGTTGTGCACTCGATGCATTCATTATTCTAATTAATTATTTCTGTATCCATGTTTTCAATAAACGACAAAAATAAAACATACATACTCTTCAAATGTTTGAACGACAAAGTCCTATGCATTATTCTGTGAAATGGATGGGAAGCAAAGAACCGAGAATGGGTTTCATTCAAAGGAAGGTAGCAGACTCATACAGGAAAAGCAAACGCCCAGAGATTTAATAAGAATTCAAAGAAACAACTACGGAAGACGAGAAGGAGCCAATCAAAGGAGCGAGAAGCAAAAGCCCCACTTTATTAGGAATTGTGGGATGTGTGGAGCTCTCTCCAGGGATGCATCTTCTTTAAACCATGTTGTCTGAATGCAGTGGCTCGGCTGCCTCTTGACCTTTCCTTGCATTCTGTCAAATGTCCATTAGCTGCAAGGCCCTCACTTGGTTCTGTACAACCCAGAACATATTTACTGTTCTCGTCTTATGCTTGACGCAGTTGACGATGCAAAGGTGACTTTAACAATAGCTAACAGATTTTGAGCATTTACCATGGACTAGACTCTACCTAAATCTCTTTAAATCCTCACAGCAGTCCTTTGGTGAGGATCTTATTGCTATTTCCATTTGTGGATAAAAAGACTAAAGCTCAGGAATGGTAAGTAACTTGCCCAAAGGTATGAGTTTGTAAGCTGGTAAGAAACACCAGAACCATAGTCAATCTGATCGTGGAGTGTGAACTTTAAATCATTCATTTGACCTTTAAATCATACATTTCCTAGTCTATAAGGAGAGATTCATTATTACTAATAGGATTCTAGAAGGAAGGAGAAATGGATTTTATCCTTGAAGAACTAGTTGGAGTTAGATAGTTAAAAAGGGTCATTATGGAGGGGGCAGTGTTTTCACAAAGACATAGATTCAGAATATTTTAGGACACTTTAGGGGGACACAAGTGAGTTTTGTGTTAGGAATTAGTTAGAAGATAAGGTTGGGATAAATTGTAGAAGCACTATATATCCACCTTTCCCTTTGTTTAACTACTGAATTTTATAACCAGAGAGAAGTCTTGGTTCACAGCCCTTAAGAATGCCCAAGAGAGGAGGTGTCTCAGAGAAGATAAGAAATAAGGTGGTCATTGCCTTAGAACGAACGGGTCCTCGGTGCCATCCCTCCTTCCACGAATCTTCCCACATATTCCCCGGCCTGCTAGTGCCGCTTACCACGACCAGGACGCAGTTCCCTCTCTCACTCCAGCTAATCTCTGACTCAATTGCCTACCCGGCCAAACCAATGGATAAAAAGGCTGGGGGTCACTTTGGGTGGGGGTCTCTAACCAGCCTGAGTCATACAATAGGACCGATGGCATCCGAACCATGTCATTCTGCTAGTGGACATCCTGGGAGTCACAGGTCTGTAACAGGAGGGACCACATGGCAGTGGGAGAGGAGCGGGAGGGGTGCCTGAGGCAGCCCAAATTCCCGACCAGAGAGCTGCAGGATGACTTTGACCCCACACAGCATCTTTGCTATACTGCAGGAAAGAAAGATACGAAAAGGTTTAATTCCTGTTTTTCTCAGAGTTAAAACGGTTCCATTTCTCTTCTGCAAACTCTTAAAGAACTACTTTGAGGAGAAGCGGAGCGGTGTTTGGGCGTTGCTCCACCACTTCTCCCTCCCCCCGGGTCAGAGCACCGGTTCCGTGGCAGCCCACTCTTCCTTTTCTCCACTCCGAGGCTTGAGCAGGGCTCCCGTCCTTAAGGCAGGGAGGTTTGTCCTGGGGCATTCCCCTACCGCAGTGATGTTTGATGGGTGAGTATGGAACACCCTCAAAATAAATCATTGCCAAAGAAACACTGAACTTCTAGAAGAAAACAGGGAAAAACTCCCTGACCTTGGTCTTAGTGTCAATTTTTTGGATATGACACCAAAAGTACAAGTAACAAAAGCAAAAATAAAGTGGGGCTATGTCAGGTCACAAAAGTCTCTGCACAGCAGAACAATCAATAACCAATGACATGAGTTAGTGACCTACAAATGGGAGAAAATATTTGCAAATCATATACTTTGTAGGGGAGTTAATATCCAAAATATGTAAGGAACTCATACAACTCAATAGCAAAAAATCAATCAGATTTAAAAAATGGGCAAAAGCTCTGAATAGACATTACTCCAAAGAAGATATACAAACGCCCGGTGGGCACATGGTGTCTGTTGTATACATTGTAATCATCAGGGAAATGCAGATCAAATCCACCAGGAGATACCAGCTCACACCTGAGAGTACAGCTGTTATCAAAACGATAAGAGATGACAAGCGTTGGCAAGGATGAGGACGAAAGGAAAACCTTGGGTGCTGTTGGTGGGAATGTCAATTGAACTACCAGATGAACCAGCAAACCCACTTCTAAGTATGTACCCAAAGGAAATGAAATCAGCTCAAAGAGATATCTACACCCCTATATTCATTGCAACATTATTAACTACAGCAAGGCAGGGAAGCAACCTAAGTGGTCATCAGCAGATGAATGGATTGGGAAAATGAGGTATAGGTGCACAATGGAATATTACTCAGGGGTAGGAAAAAAAGGAATTCCTGCTATTTAGGACAACATGGTTGAACCTGGAGGGCATAATGCTAAGTGAAATAAGTCAGAAAAAGACAAGGACTGTATGATATCACTTATATAGAGAATCTTAGGAAAACAGAACTCATACAGATAGACAGTACTTTGGTGGTTGCTAGGGGTGGGAAGTGAGGAAGTGGGAGAAATGGGTGAATGTGGTCGAAGGGCACAAGCTTCAGTTATAAAATGAAAAGTTCTGGGGGTTTAATGTACAGCCTGGTGACTGCATAGGCTACTCTACTGTATACTTCCAAGTTGCTAAGAGAGTAGATGGTGTGAGTTTTCAGTACATGCATACACAAAGGGTATCTATGTGATCATGATGGATATGTTAACAACCTTATTATGCCACATATTATATCAAATCATCATGTTCTAATCCTTAAACCTACACAATGTTCTATGCCACATATATCTCAATAAAGCTGAAAAAAAATTTTAAAAGGAACACTGAAAACTCTGGGAAGGCAAAATTTCTCCTTTACCATGTGGGGGTCACAAAAGAGAACCTTCGTTACTTCCTTTAGGGCCTGATGGAAGGACGACGGGAGGTTTGAAAGGGCTGCAGTCCTTTCCCACCACAAGGATAAAGCTGTACTAGAGGAAACATAGCCGAGACATGGTGACGAAGTTGGAGTTCAGAATCAAGCAATTCCTGAAATCAGCTTGGAGTTTTTTCCATTAGGTGAGCCAATGAGTATTTTTAAAAAGCTAGTTGGGTACATTTTTCTGTCTTTGGTCTTAAGAAGTGACCGTGGAGGGCCCCAGCCTTATCTGCAGTTATTCGGCTCTTCCCAGGTCTCACGGAGGGCTGACGGCCACTGTCTGCAGTCTGTGGCAATGTCACTGGACTTGGGCAATAGCATGTCATAAATGTGCTTGTGGCACTGTAAGAACTTTTACCAAGAACCCAAGTGTTCGATCTAGTTAATATCAGATGAAAGATGGTTTTCAAAATTAGGGAATCATGCTTGAATTTCTGGGATGTCTGACAATGGGTATAGGACGTTTGGTAAGTCCCTCTCAGAGCTTCCTTTAACCTGGCAGGACTTCACCCTAGACAGAAGAATACCAAGAGCATCTCCTGGGGGGAACTGGGTGACTCCAAAAACTCTGCTTCCTGGCTGTCTCGATGTCCTATGCTGTGCTCTGGCGAGACGGCATCCTCTTAAATTATCACATGAACTGTAACTTCTGTTTGATTTGTGTATCAGAGAAATCATCTGTGCCAAGGCTCTAAACCAGTCATCTGCGAGACTCATGCAGAAGATTCAGGATTGGTACGTCCAAGAAGAAGACATAGATTATAAATAGTTTGACTGATAGCTCAGCCGTGACATCTTAGGGTCAACTCAGGGCACGAAGAAATGGAATTGCCATACAAAGGTAAATCTTCAAGGAGAACCAGCTCATCCAGTCTTTTTAAAATCTGAGCTCCTTTGGCATCATACAGATGTGATCTGTGTCTTCCCTTGCCTGCTAAGGCCACCAGTGAGTATGCGCCCTTTCCTCTGTCCACCTGTCCCAGGACAGGGAGATTCGAGGAGGTGTTCTGACTTGGTCCCCCACAAGGCGACCCCCTTTCTGTACTCTGTCATGAGTCCCCAGGAGCCACCCTAAAGTCCTGTCACCTTTCCTATTAGCTCCTTGCTCTATGTAGGCTCTCCTTTTCTTGGTTCTGGAGCTCGATAGACTCTCCCTCTCCTTAGGCTCCTTGCATTTCCTGAACTGTTCCCTACATCTATACCTTAGTTTTTGTTCTCAGTTAAAACAACCCTTCCCCAGCTAGATCAGGTATCCTTGCTATGATCAGTCATTGCACCCCATCCTTCTTGTTCAGAGGCCCTATCATATTTTGTGCTTTTTTATATATACATAGACATAATTATTTGAGGCTTTGCATATCACACTAAACTTACCAAGGGCAAGGACTGTATGTATTTCTTTATTGCTATGCTCCCAGTGCCCAGTGCAGTGCCTGGTACTTCGTAGACATTAAGTAAATGGATTGTTTTTCAGTGAAATGATTGTACATTCCTTACTCTGCCCTCTAGGATGAGGCTGGATTAAGATGCATATGAATACCAACTACTTGCTTTAATAGCAACTGAATGCATTCTTTCCCCAGACATTCTGAGCACACACAGCAACATCCCTTGCATGTTTTCTACCAGCCTTCTGGCCACCTGACCTGCAGAGCTCTGAAAGGGGCTGCCTGGGGAGGAATGGGGGGATCTACAACCCCTGGGCCTCACCCTTGGCTTTTCAGAACCTGACTTGTGTGCTCAGGGTAAATTAATTATTCTCTTCCTATCCCAGGGCTTTTGAGTGAGAATGGCTGCAAAGCCTGATGAGTCCTGGTAGATCAAAACAAGCATGGACACTGCTGTGGACCGTCCAGCCCCACTGCAGAGTTCCCTAGATGCAGGCAGCTTTGGCATTTGATTACTCTCAGCATAGCCCCTGAGGAGGCATTATCTCAGATGCTCTTTTAAAAACAAATTCTTTTAAATAAAACTTGCTGGCTTCAGCCCCTCCCTTTCTTTCCTTTCACTGATGAATAAATCCAGTCCGACTCTGGCCAACCGGCCTTCACTGTCCTGATCAACTAGCAACACGGGTTCCAGGAGAACGACTTCCAAATACTGTTACTGGCAGACGAGCAAGAACAGAAACTGCCCTCTCTCCTCTTTCTTCCCTCTGGAGCAATAAATCATCTACACATCCCGGGTGATTGCCACAGTCAGTCCACTTAAAGCAGTATTTCATGATTCAACAGCTATAATGTTTCTTCAACAGACCGTTTCTCACCATTGTCCCTGAGCTCCAGGGACAAGTCAGGTTTTTTTCTTATCTTCAAATCACCTGAGGGCCAACTGAGTAAAGTTCTTTGAGAATATGGCCCATGACTTCCTGTTGTGGCTGTTTTCCTCAGCCTGACATTTCCAGGGAGTGGATTTGTTTACAAATAAAAGACCTATGTGGAACTTGAAAAAGGACTGCTCGCTGAGTTGCGATCTGCCTGACCAGGCAACCTGTTGTCTTAGAAAGAAACACCGGCTGCTCTCACTCCTGGCCTCTCAATGGTCACAATATCTGTTGAGAATTGTGACTTTAGATGAAAAGACATTAAATGGACTTGTCCCTGAATCTCAGCTATTTTTAAAAAATCTTACTGTGTCCACTGGCTTTAAGGAAAAGTAATTTCTGCAATGCAGCATGGAGGGGATTTTCTTTTTGCTTTGCTAATGAATCGTACACACAGGGTAAAGGATGCTAGAGAGGCTTTACATGGGGAGCACCCTCCACAGGCATGTTCGCCTAATCTTCTGGTTTTAAATTAAAACCTTTCATTTAATTTTGCCATTAATACCCAAAGCTTGACTGTGCACAAAATGACACAATATTAAGGGTGGCGTTTATGGTATTTAAATTCCATTTGCCCTCTTCTTTAGCCTGTTCATAGTAAGGGAAGAAATTTCAAATTAAGTAAAATACAATATTTAGGCATAAATGAGGCACAAGACCAAAATCAAAGCAATGTCACTTGCTACAAAGAGTCCCACATTCAGTTAGAAAACTGCAATTTCTCCTCACAGCTTTAGGGATGAAAGATTTGAAACCTTCAAAGGAAGGTGTCATCATATGTGCCAAAGAGGCGTTCTAATTTATTACATATGTGCTGGGAACCACTTTTGCAGTCATCAATCTCATTCTCTGAACACAAAAATCTTTATCAGTATGAAGGTCATTAATTTTAATTAAGTGGAAATCTTTTTTTTACACTTGCAAGAAAAAGATTAGTCTCAATGACTTTCATTAAATAAATAGAGCAAATTAAAATTTATAGTACATCTCTAGATGGATCTAAAATGGTCTCATGAAAAACTCATTAGCCGATGAGAAGGCAGTATTTTGGTGGGTTATGGTAAAAGATGCACAGAAGCCAGAAGACAGGACCTGTGTGCTAAGCTAATGTCTACAGTTTACTTCAATGTTATATTACCCTTCCATCATAAAATTACAGTAGGGAGGTTAAGATAATATCAACTTTACATTCGATCACTAATTTAGTCTACTCACAACCTGTAGTTGTGTGGGTTTGGGGAGCCTTCAGAGAACTTTCATATACACCACTTCTTTTTTGAGTGACTTATTAGAAATAGTATATGCTTCAGACATAAATGTGCTGGATCACAATTCTATCTGTACCACTTATTAGCTCTTACTCGGAGAAAATAAATTCAACTCTCTGAGCCTCAGCTGTCTTATCTTTAAAGTGGGAATACTAATTCCTACCTTGCAGGGGTGCTGTGAGATTGAAATAAAATAATATGTAGAAGGCAGCATGCACAGGGCCTGTCACATAATAAGTGCCTAATAAATATAATCCTCTAATACCCTTCCGGTAACTAGTTTTCCAGGGTCACTCAGTCGATTAATTGGAGAGCTGATGCTGGAATTCCTGTTTATTCTTCTTTCTACTCCCCTCCCTTCTTTCCACTCCTCCTATACTACTCTTAAATATATACACAAAGAGGAGGATTAAAGATAGCAATGTGAGAGGTGAGACAGAAACCTCCTCCCCAAACCACACATAATATGAAAATATAGCAAATACATTAAATCCTGAAAGAGCAACAGGAAAGAAGGCTGTGGCAGACTGTCTACACCTGGGGAAACTAGCAGAGCTCAGAGCTCAAAGCCCTGATCTGGCAGGACCCAAGTCCTTTCCCTACCCCAGCTCACCAGAGGGAGGAAGAGAAATGGAGTGGGTAGGGGATGGAGGCCTAGGATTGCTAAACACCCAGCCCTGAAGATCTTCTCTGGGAGCACCATCCTACATTACATGGTGCTCTGGAGATTAGTGGGGTTGGAAAGCTAAGACAGGTGGAATACTTGGAGAGACTGAGATTCCAGCCACCTGTGGAAAACAGGGATCCACATCTGGCCATTCTGGGACAAAAGAAAGGTGGGCAGTCTGAGAAACTTCCTAACAGTGAGAGGGCTGCTAAAGGGGAAACGATTGCACAGAGCATACTGCTCAGGAGAAAGGACAGGTGGACAAAATTGTCCTGGTGCACTCTGCCCAGTAGGTTTGGAACTTCCAGGAGCTTCAGGTGCTCCATCATCTGGTTGGCTATGCAACTATGAGGCCACCCAACATGAAAAACAGCCTGCTGCACCTTCTTCCCAGGTGGTACCAGCTCACAAACTGGCTGCCCCTGCCATTGCACCAGGCCAGCCAGAGGCAGCCCTGCCTAGGGCAGCTATAACTGCAAGGCATAGAGGCTTCTCCCTGCATGCTCAGCCCACTGGCCCTGGCAATGGAGACAAACACTGCAGCCGGAAGCAGGAAAGACCTCTTTCCTCCTGAAAGCACCAGCACCACTTCCCTGTGACCCCTGACATTGATCCAGGGGTGGAGCAGCTCCAGAGAGTAGAGCTTCTGGGCAACAGAGGGCACCACATACAAATACAAAACATCAAAGGAACCTGGTTCATACCAAAACCCCACAAACACCAGAAAGAGGGCCAAATGAAACTGTACTTATGGATATTCCTGAAAGAGACTTCAAAATAAAAATCATAAACATGCTCACAGAGCTACAGAAAAATATTCAAGAATTCAGGGAGGAATTCAGGAATGAGATACAAACATTGAAGAATACATTATCTGAAATGAAACATACAATAGAGGGATTTAAAAGCAGATTACATGAACTGGGGAGACAGTAAATGAAACAGAAATTAGAGAAGAGTAATACAAAGAAGTTGAGACACAGAGAGAAAAAAAAGGATCTCTAGGAATGAAAGAATATTGAGAGAACTGTGTGACCAATCCAAATGGAACAATATTCGCATTATAGGGGTACCAGAAGAAGAAGAGAGAGAAAAAGGGATAGAAAGTATCTTTGAGGAGGTATTTGCTGAAAACTTCCCCAGTCTGGGGGAGGAGATAGCCTCTCAGGCCATGGAGTAGCACAGATCTCCCAACACAAGGGACTCAAGGAAAACAACACCAAGACATTAGTAATTAAAATGGCAAAGAACAAGGATAAGAACAGAGTATTAATATTAAAAGCAGCCAGAGAGAAAAAAAAAAAGAACACATACAAAGGAAAACCCATTAGGCTATCATCAGACTTCTCAACAGAACCTTACTGGTCAGAAGAGAGTGGCATGATATAGTTAATGCAATGAAATAGAAGGGCCTCGAACCAAGAATACTTTATCCAGCAACATTATCACTTAAATTTGAAGGAGGGATTAAACAATTTCCAGATAAGAAAAAGCTGAGAAAATTTACCTCCCACAAACCATCTCTACAGTGTATTTTGGATGGACTGCTATAGACGGAAGTGTTCCTAAGGCTAAATAGCTGTCACCAGAGAAAATAAAACCACAGTAAAGAAAGTAGACCAATTAATTACTAAGCAGATGCAAAATCAAATCACGTACCCCACAGTCAGTCAAGGGATAGACAAAGAGTACAGAATATGATACCTAATATATAAAGAATGGAGGAGGAAGGAAAAGGAGGAAAAAAGAAAAAAACTTTAAATTGTATTTGTAATAGCAACTAAGTGAGTTAAATTAGACTGTTATATAGTAAGAAAGTTATCCTTGAACCTTTGGTAACCATGAATCTAAAGCCTGCAATGGCAATAAGTACATATAGAAAATCACCCTAAATGTAAATGGTCTGAATGCACCAATCAAAAGACACAGAGTCGCTGAATGGATAAAAAAGCAAGACCCATGTATATGTTGCCTACAAGAGACTCACTTCAAACCCAACGACATACACAGACTAAAAAGGAAGGGATGGAAAAATATATTTAATGCAACTAATAGGGAGAAAAAGCAGGAGTTGCAGTACTTGTATCAGACAAAATAGACTTCAAAACAAAGAAAGTCACAAGAGACAATGAAGGACATTATATAATGATAAAGGGGTCAGCCCAACAATAGGATATAACCATTATAAATATCTATGTTCCCAACACAGGATCACCTACATATGTGAAACAAATACTAACAGAATTAAAGGAGAAAATAAAATGCAATGCATTCATTTTGGGAGACTTCAGTAAAACACTCACTCCAAAGGACAGATCAACCAGACAGAAATAAGTAAGGAGACAGAGGCACTGAACAACACATTAGAACAGATGAACCTAATGGACATCTACAGAACACTCCACCCAAAAGCAGCAGGATACACATTCTTCTCAAGTGCACATGGGACATTTTCAAGAATAGATCATATACTAGGCCACAAAAAGAGCCTCAGTAAATTAAAAAAGATTGAAATCATACCAACCAGCTTCTCAGACCATAAACATATGAAACTAGAAATAAATTATGCAAAGAAAACAAAAGAGCCCAAAACACATAGAGACTTAACAACAAGCTTGTAAATAATCAATGGATCAATGACCAAATAAAAACAGACATGAAGCAATATATGGAGACAAATGACAACAATAACTCAACACCACAAAATCTGTGGGACACAGTGAAGGCCATGCTAAAAGGGCAGTATATTGCAATACAGGCATACATCAGGAAATAAGAACAATCCCATATGAACAGTCTAAACTCATAATTAAAGAAAAAGAAGAACAAATGAGGCCCAAAGTCAGTAGCAGGGGAGACATAATAAAGATTAGAGAAGAAATAAATAAAATTGAGAAGAATAAAACAATAGAAAGAATCAATGAAACAGAAGCTGGTTCTTCAAGAAAATAAACAAAATAGATAAACCCCTAGCCACACTTATCAAGAAAAAAGAGAGTCTACACACATAAACAGAATCAGAAATGAGAAAGGAAAAATCACTACGGACACCACAGAAATACAAAGAATTATTAGAGAATACTATGAAAAATTATATGCTAACAAACTGGATAACCTAGAAGAAATGGAAAACTTTCTAGAAAAGTACAACGTTCCAAAACTGACAAAGGAAGAACAGAAAATCTGAACAGACCAATTACTAGCAACTGAATTGAACTGGTAATCAAAAAACTACCTAAGAACAAAACCCCTGGACAAGATGGTTTCACTGATGAATTTTACCAAACATTTAGTGAAGACCTAATACCCATCCTCGTTAAAGTTTTCCAAAGAGTAGAAGAGGAGGGAATACTTCCAAACTCATTCTATGAGGCCAGCATCACCATAATACCAAAACCAGGAAAAGACACCACAAAAAAAGAAAATTACAGACCAATATGGCTGATGAACATAGAAGCAAAAATACTCAACAAAATATTAGCGAACTGATTTAAAAAATTCACCAAAAATATCATCCATCATGATCAAGTAGGACTTATTTCAGGTATGCAAGGATGGTACAATATTTGAAAATCCATCAACATCATCCACTACATCAACAAAAAGAAGAACAAAAACCACATGATCATCTCCATAGATGCTGAAAAAGCATTCGACAAAATTCAACTCCATTCATGACAAAAACTCTCAACAAAATGGGTATAGAGGGCAAGTACCTCAACATAATAAAGACAATATATGACAAACCCACAGCCAACATCATACTTAATAGCGAGAAGCTGAAAGCGTTTCCTCTAAGATCAGGAACAAGACAAGGATGCCCACTCTCCTTGGTTTTATTCAACATAGTACTGGAGATCCTAGCTACAGCAATAGACAACACAAAGAAATAAAAGGCATCCAGATTGGTAAGGAAGAAGTTAAATTGTCACTGTTTGCAGATGACATAATATTGTACATAAAAAATCCTAAATAATCCACCTCAAAACTACTAGAACTAATAACTGAATTCAGCAAAGTTGCAGGATACAAAATTATTATGCATAAATCTGTTGATTATCCATTATGATCAAGTAGGATTTATTCCAGGCATGCACGGATGGTACAATATTCAAAAATCCATCAACATCATCCAACACATCAACAAAAAGAACAAAAAACACATGATCATCTCCAGAGATGTTGAAAAAGCATTTGACAAAATTCAACATCCATTCGTGATAAAAACTCTCAACAAAATGGGTATAGAGGGGAAGTACCTCAACATAATAAAGGCCATATATGACAAACTTATACTAATGATGAACTAGCAGAAAGAGAAATCAGGAAAACAATTCCATTCACAATTGCATCAAAAAGAATAAAATACCTGGGAATATACCTAACAAAGGAAGTGAAAGACCTATACCCTGAAAACTGCAAGACACTAATGAGAGAAATTAAAGAGGATACCAATAAATGGAAATACATCCTGTGCTCATGGCTAGGAAGAATTAATATTGTCAAAATGGCCATCCTGCATAAAGCAATCTACAGATTCAAAATACCAAGAGCATTCTTCAACGAACTAGAACAAATAGTTCTAAAATTCATATGGAACCACAGAAGACCCCTGAATAGCCAAGGCAATCCTGAGATGGAAGAATAAAGCAGGGGGAATTACGCTCCACAACCTCAAGCTCTACTACAAAGCCACAATGATCAAGATAATTCGGTACTGGCACAAGAACAGACCCATATACCCATGAACAGAATAGAGAGCCCAGATATAAACCCAAGTACATATGGTCAATTAATATATGATAAAGGAGCCATCGATATACAATGGGGAAATGACAGCCTCTTCAACAACTGGTGTTGGCAAAACTGAACAGCTACATGTAAGAGAATGAAGCTGGATTATTGTCTAATTCCATACACAAAAGTAAACTCAAGATAGATCAAAGACCTGAATGTAAGTCATGAAATCATAAATCTCTTAGAAAAAAACACAGGCAAAAATCTCTTGAATAAAAACATGAGCAACTTTTTCCTGAATGCATCTTTTTGGGCAAGGGAAACAAAAGCAAAAATGAGCAAATGGGACTACATCAAACTAAAAATCTTCTGTACAGCAAAGGACACCATCAGTAGAACGAAACATCACCCTATAAAATGGGAGAATATATTTGTAAACGACATATCCAACAAGGGGTTACAATCCAAAATATATAAAGAACTCATACCCCTCAACACCCAAAAAGAAAATAACCCTATTAAAAAATGGGTGGAGGATGTAAACAGACAATTTTCCAAAGAAGAAATTCAGATGGCCAACAGATACATGAAAAGATGCTCCACATTGCTAATCACCAGGGAAATGCAACTTAAAACCACAATGAGCTATCACCTCATGCCAGTTAGGATGGCCAACATCCAAAAGACTAGAAACAACAAATGCTGGCAAGGACACGGAGAAAGGGGAACCTTCCTACAATGCTGGTGGGAATATAAACTAGTTTAAGCATTGTAGAAAGCAATATGGAGGTTCCTCAAAAAACAAAAATAGAAAAACCATTTGACTTGGGAATTTATCCAAAGAAAACAAGTTTTCAGATTCAAAAAGACATATGCACCCCTATGTTTATCGCAGCACTATTTACAATAGCCAAGATATGGAAGCAACCTAAGTGTCCATCAGTAGATGAATGGATAAAGAAGAGGTGGTTCATATACACAATGAAATACTATTCAGCCATAACAAGAAAATAAATCCTACTATTTGTACCAACATGGATGGAGCTAGAGGGTATTATGCTCAGTGAAATAAGCCAGGTGGAGAAAGACAAGTACCAAATGATTTCCCTCATTTGTGGAGGATAACAATGAAGCAAAATCGAAGGAACAAAACAGAAGCAGACTTACAGACTCCAAGAAGGGACTAGCGGTTACCTTAGGGGAGGGGTGGAAGAGGGTGGGTGGGGAGGAAGGAGAAGGGGATTGAGGGGTATTATGATTGGTACACATGGTGTGTGGGGGGTCACGGGGAAGACCGTGTAGCACAGAGAAGACAAGCAGTGACTCTATAGCATCTTACTATGCTGATGGACAGTGACTTCAGTGGGGTATGGGGGGGACTTGATAATATGGGTGAATGTAGTAACCACAATGTTTTTCATGTGAAATTTTCATAAGAATGTATATCAATTATACCTTAAAAAATTAGAAATAAATAACAAAAATTATATATCTATACACAAAGAAAACTACTTGAAAAACAGGATTTTGTCATTAACTGAGCTCTTCAACTCTTCTCCAGTTTACAGAGAATTAGGAAGTACTATCACAAACATAGAAAAGCATAATAAACATGTTATTTTTACCATGAAAATCAAAATTGCTTATTTGTAATTGAATATTTCTAAAACCCTTGATATTTGCAGGGCAGTGGAGAAGGTTTATAAGTAAATTATATGAGACTTCTGTTTTCTGATCTACTTTTTCTATAAGTGAAAAAACTCAAGATTTGAAAAGGTTATTGAAAACTAATATGGGGGAAAATGTTATTGAGAAAGTAAATGTCAGAAGTAGGTGGGACCTATTCAGTCAACTCTTTTTTCCTTCCTTCCTTTTTTTATATATCCTGGGGAACAGGTTTCCAGATAGGATGCAGAGGTATTGCTGATTCAGCCTCCTAACCCAGGGCTTTAAATATGGACTCTCTGTAAGGCTTGCTCCTGACTTACTCTTTGTCCTTTCTTACTCTTTTCTCTCTTCTTAAGTCGTACCATTTATGCCCTTGGCTTAATTTCCAGGGACAGTTCTCCCAGAGGTGTCTCCAGCACAATCCCCTCTGGGTTGCATTCCATATTTCCAAATTCCTATCCAACAGTAATTATCACTGGTTGTCACACAGCTACTCCCCATTCATCACATCTCAGCTTAACTTCATGATCTTCCCCCCCAAAATTGGTTCTCCTCCTTTCCTATCTTCTGAGTACTACTCCATATTAAAGGAAAAAACTGCTCTCCATTTTCAATATCAATATTTAAAGCTGTCTGGGACCACATGTCATTTTAGTTCTCAGCCCAGATATACTTCTGAGTAGCTATTCGGGTGATTATGTCATAAGGTTTGAAAGCAGAGACTTTGGCATCGGACTGCCTGACCTCAAATCTCCACCACTTCTTATCAGATCTATAAGATTAGGTAGACTAGTTTATCTCTTTGCATTTCAGCTTCTAAGAATATAAAATTAAGAGAATAGTGTTGGTTTTCTTAAGCTGTCACAGTGAAAACTATCTAAGTTAATTTGCATAAAGCATCTTACCTCTGTGCTAAGCAAATAATAAATGCTCAGTACCTGCTTAGTTTTGTTAATTTTAGGAAGATGTGGGATCAGGTATGAATTTTCCATTTACAAGCAGTTAAACTTTGGGAATGTTACCTTATCCTTCTTTTTCTTTATTTTTGAAATGGAATTGAAAAACAGAATCGACCTAACATCATTTGTTGTGATGATGAAATGACATCATGTTCGAACATCACCTAGTCAACGTCTGCACGTAAGACAAGGTTTCAGCATATGCTAGTATGTTCTTCCATATCGCAGTGCTTAACCAAGGCTCAGTCTGTGTTTAGTGAAAGGAATTCAAATGTTGCTAATGAAACAGCAACACCAACATTCACAGCTTCAATCGCTAGTCATTTTTACAAAATATTTGAGGAATTCTGAGTAAAGACAAAACACTGGATTGTTAAAATAGATCCAATAGAATATCACATTGATGTTTAAGACAGAAGAAGAAATGCTTAAAAGGTAAATACTCAGTTAAAAGGAGCTGGACTTTATTCAGCTTCTTGGTTTGTAAATGTTTATCGATGACTCCTGCATGTGTGGGCCCTAGGTCAGTGTTCACCTATTGGGCCTTAAGAACTTACCACTATTTAATCATGTGTGTCTCTGTTTCTTTATCTCTAGATGGAGATAGCAACACTTACATATTTCACAGAATTGAAACAAATGCTAGGAGACAAAGAAGGTTAAAATAAAAACATGGTATATAAGTAAGCTTTTCAAAACAGCTGTATTTTTCTTCTTTAGAAAAAAGTAAAGTATTTTTTCTTATTTTCACCTATATTCAAATTAAAGTCATTAAACAAATTCCCCAGATTATGCTATACAGCAGGCAGAGGACATACTTCTCTGACAGCTTCAAGGTGGCCAGTGGTTTTGAAACCTGGAGGTGGGGGAGTACCAGGGTGAACTCATTTACTTACAAGACATGGCCTTCTCTGGTTTAGAAAGGAGCTAGGGAAACCACTCATTTTTCCTTAGCATAACCCCATACACACATTCTAAATAAATAAAAACGCTCATAAATGATCCACATTTGCAGTTGGACCTGTTCCTTGAACTTTCCACGTGTCTCCATTCTCCCAAATTATTCAATGTCAGAATCACAAATTGGCTTCTGCTCTGGTGTGAATTCCATCTTTCATCAAAATTTTCTCTAATACCTTTACATAGTCAATAAAAACAATATGACCATACAATTCAGTTTTCAAAATTACGTTTTCATCCATGGTGAACTTTCCACACAGTTTTCCAAAATGTGTGTGTGTGTGTGTGTGTGTGTGTGTGTGTGTGTGCGCGCGCGCACACGCATTGACAACTTAAATTACTTTTAAAAGTAAGAAAAATAGAAAGTAAGATATATTTTGAAGTTTACCCCTTCCTCCCATCTTTGGTTTCAATAATGCCAAAAATGAAAATAAAAGGGAATAGAACCAAGTTTTTAAAATCCATTTTGTGAAGAGATATTGCATAGACCACTCTTTGGATCTGACATGAAAATCCAGTGATTTTGTTTCTTCTATCAATGATCGTTTTGCGGTTTTAAAGACATGGCTTTTATGTTGGTGAGGAACAGCATGCATGCTGCCCTGTGAAACAGATAGAAAATTATGCTTCAGAAAAAGAATTTCAGCATCTTGAGTAGCTCACTTTTATGTCAGAGGTTTCCTTAATTGTAGCATCTATTTTTGGAAGATAAGAAGGAGCCTGCTGTCACCTTTGCTGCATTATCACATCCTAAGATCATTCTGATTTTGTCCCTTTCTTAGAAGGCCCGCCTAGCTCACTGAATTGGAAAGAAAGAGCAGCCACCCTATTTATCAGACATTTACCTACAGGAAGAGCCAGTGAGTGTTTTTCTATCACAGTTTCTGAAAAATTTTGCTTTACAAAGAAATGCACATCCCTCTGCTCATATCCTGTGGTGTATATGTTTCTAGAAACTCCATTTCCTTTCCTAATAACACCATTTTTCTGTTTAAATGGATAATAATAATAAGCGACATTCCAAGTTCTGCACATGTACTAACTCATTTAGTCCTCACAAAACCCCATGAGATGAATAGAATTATTAGCCTAATATTAAAGATGATGAAAATAAGTACAAGATGTGCTAAATGATGTTAGAGTCAGCTGAGGAGTGGCAGAACCATGATTCATATCTGGACTGTCTGACTCCAGAGACCTCCCATTTAAATTTCATGGTCAGGGAAGACCACATGGAGAAGTTGACATTTGAACAAAAACAACTGTTAAGAAAAAGTGAGGCATGCAGATGGCGAAGGAAATGTCATTCCAGGCACAGGGCCAGGAGGTACAAGGACCCCGAGGCAGGAGCGTGCTAATGTGGGGGAGGAAGGAGTGTGGGATGACTAAGTATTTTTGCCTAGGAACCTGAGGAGTTGCTGTAATCTGATATGGGGAAGATTTGGGTGATTCAGGTCTGGTGGGATAATCAAGAGGTCGGTTTTGAACGGGTTAGTTTTGAGGAATCTCGTAGATGTTCAAGATGGTCAAGTCGCCAGTTAGAGATCCAAGACTACGGTCAGAGGAGATGATGGATGTGGGTGTGCCCAGCTTTATGGACGCACTTCCAGCCGTGAGACTAGCGAAGGACACCGACAGAGTGAAGGAAGATGGGAAAGCCGTCCAAAATTAAGTCCTCCCACCTTTAGAGCCAGAGATGAGGAGTCACAAAGAAACTGAGATGAAACTGCCAGCTGGTAGCATGAAACCAGGTGAGTTTTGTGGGGTCCTGGATACCAAGGGAAAGAGGCCTTTCAAACGTGAAGGTGATCAGACTTGTCAAATGTTGCTGGCAAACCAGGGAGACGGGGACTGGGAATTCGGCATTGAATATAGCAATGTGGGTGACCTGGGGGACCTCAACAAGAGAATTTTCATAATAATGATCAGAGCAAAAATCTAGTTTGAGTGGGTTTATAAATGATTAAGAATTTTTCCCAAATCACACAACTAAGATTTGTCAAAGAACAAGTGATTTTCCTTATCTTTATTGACTGGACCAAACAATGTATAGTTCTATGGAAAATGGATCTTTTTAAATGATAATTTCTACATAATAGAATCCCATACAAAAGCAGGGGTAGTGAAAAATACACAAAGAAATACTGAGAAGAGAGATTTAGTAGAGAAGCACATCCTGGAAGGATAGAATGGACACAAGAACGTCATTGGCCACAGGCTTATATTGGGAAGTGCTAAACACTCAATTCAAGCAGGCTTAGGAAAAATGTGGGGAGATCTATTGGCTAACGTAACCAAAAAGTTCAGGCATCACCAAATCGAGGTGCTCTATGCCATTGTGTGAACACAGTAAGCTTCCTCTCCCAACTCTGCTGTTCTGGGGTCGGCTTCACTTTCAGGCAGGCTCGCCAGCCAGGTCGGTCCCTGCTGGCTCCAGGCTTCTCTCTCATTGTCTAGCCATCTCTTTGGGAGGGCTTTCCTTCCTCAGCAGCTCCTGTAAACTGTATGTACCTGTTCTGATTAGCTTGCCTGATGTTCTATGTAGGTCAGTCATCATTTACTGTCACCAAGGGGGTAAATCAGCTAGACTGAAGTCTGATCTCCAGCCCTTGGGAGTGGCATGTGAGGTACCACACCACAGGTATTAGCAATTAAGTAGAGTGTTACCCATAGAAAAACTAAGGTTCTAATACTCTAAAGTGGGGGAATGCATATTAGCTGAATAAAAACAAAAATGTCCATTAGAGAGGAGAAGATGTGAAAAAGGAGAATGGAGACAAGTAGTTATTAGTTATGTAGCTTTCCCTGTGTACCTGATCTCCGCTTGTTCAGATTTCCTCATTTCTTACTCAGGACAACCCCAAAAGTAAGCACTTATGTTGGGGAAAGCTGTGAAAAGGGAAAGGATGTCTCCTAGTTACTTCAAAGAAAACTTGCCCTTAATTCTAAATTCTAAATGAATATTTCAAACCTTAGGATATTTGTATTCATAACCATATGATGAAAAATATGTATGGTTCATCTGTTCAGCATTTATAATCAGCAGCTATGAAAACAAATAAATATATACAAATAGATGTTACAGGAAGTTGTAGTCATATGGTCTGGTACACATTCTCTGGTTCAGTTTTCCCAGAAAGTGAATGTCTTCACTTCTGGGGGTCAGCAAAGAGTGCTACGTGGGGGTGAGGAGTGAGGGAGGAACCTCATCATGGGGGGGGGATAACTGTATCTTACCTAGTTTTCCAAACAATCCTCTCACTTCAGCCTCACCTCTCTCCTTTGCCTTTAGAATCATGCAGTAGCTCCGATCCTGAACCTGCCTGAGGTTCTGGGCTAACACTGGCTTGTTGCAAACTGGCGCTTCACTTAGGCCTGGTAGATCATCTCAGCTTTATTTGCTCTGCTAGTCTGTTGCGATTCTTCCATTCATTTCCTTTCTTTGTATGCAGTTGACATCTCTCACCTGAGGTCTTCTCTGTCACTCTTTTTCTTTGTAGTCTTCTATCGATATATCTTTTTTCACTGTCATTTTTCTCCCCACTGGTGTTTTGAGAGGTAACAAGCATAAAGACACATGTAAATGTTATCTACTTCCTTTGACCAGAGGTCCTTTTATCTAGTTGTACATCATCCATTTACATGCTTAATAATTGATAATATTATGCGTGCTATTATAATCCCTGTCAGCAGACTAAAGTCCCATCTTTCAATTTCAGTAAATCTCCCCATTTCCAAGGCATATATACACCAACCTCTAAACCATACCAACATCCATTCATCTAAGTATATTTCTTGGTCTAAGTCCAACCCCTATATTATTTGATCAACCCTGCTTTTAGGCTGTTTCTAACTCTGAAGTACCACCTGAAGCCAGTAGAATTTGTATTCTGATCATACTGTTGTTAAGATGGCAGAAAATACATGTCAATGTTCAGATTAGTGTTTTGAGCTGAGGTCGCCTACGTTTCCAAACATTTAGATAATGTGACTGATCAAACAGTAAATTCTCCATCAGGCCAGCCAGAGGGAGGCCTCACCTACAAAAAAATAGAGACGCTTACACCTGTATGAGCAGCCCACTGGCTGTGATACTGGAGACAGGCAGGGCAGACGGGAGTCAGGAAACAGATCTTTCCTCCCTCCAGAAACCAGCTCTGCTCCCCTACGACCCCCAACCTCACTCTAGGGGCTGAGCATCTCCAGAGACTGGAGCTTCTGGGCAATAGAGGGCACCACACAGAAATATGAAATGTCAAAAGAACATGGTACAGACCAAAATCTCACAAACTCCAGAAAAAGGGCCAAAGGAAACTGAACTCACCAATCTTCCTGAAAGAGAGTTCAAAATAAAAATTATAAACATGCTTATGGAGGTACAGAAATATATTCAAGAACTCAAGAACAAATTTAAGATGGAGATTCAATCATTAAGGAATTCCATATCTGAAATGAAACATACAATGGAGGGATTTAAAAGAAGATTTGATGTAGTTGAAGAGACAGTAAATAGAATAGAAATTAGAGAAGAGGAATACAAAGAAGCTGAGGCACAGAGAGAAAAATAGCATCTCTAAGAATGAAAGAATATTGAGGGAACTGTGTGATCAATCCAGATGGAACAATATTCACATTATAAGGGTACCAGAAGAAGAAGAGAGAGATAAAGGGATAGAAAGTGTCATTGAGGAGGTAATTGCTGAAAACTTCCCCAGACTGGGGAAGGAGATAGTCTCTCAGGCCATGGAGATGCACAGATATCCCAACACAAGGGACCCAAGGAAAACAACACCAAGACTTATAGTAATTAAAATGGCAAAGATCAAGGATAAGGATAGACTATTAAAAGCAGCCAGAGAGAAAAAAAAGATCACATACAAAGGATAGCCCATCAGGTTATCATCAGACTTCTCAGCAGAAACCTTATAGGCCAGAGGGAGTGGCATGATGTATTTAATGCAATGAAGTAGGAGGGCCTTGAACCAAAAATACTCTACCCAGCAAGGTTATCATTTAAATTTGAAGGAGGGATTAAACAATTTTCAGAAAAGCAAAAGCTGAGAGAATTTACCTCCCACAAACCACCTCTACAGTGTATTTTGGAGGGACTGCTATACATGGAAGTGTTCCTAAAACTAAACAGATGTCACCCAAGGGATACACAAAGTACAGAATGTGATTCATAACATACAAAGAATGGAGGAGGAAGAAAAAGGAGCCAAAAAAAAAAAAACCTTTAGGTTGTGTTTGTAATAGCATACAAAGTGAGTGAAATTAGACTGTTAGTAAGGGAATTACCCTTGAACCTTTGGTAACCAAATCTAAAGCCTGCAATGGCAATAAGTACATACCTATCAATAATCACCCTAAATGTAAATGGTCAGAATGCACCAATCAAAAGATGTAGAGTCACTGAATGGATAAAAAAGCAAGACCCATCTATATGCTGCCTACAAGAGACTCACTTCAAGCCCAAAGACATAAACAGACTGAAAGTAAAGGGATGGAAAAAGATGTTTCATGAAACTAATAAGGAGAAAAAAGCAGGAGTTGCAGTACTTGTATCAGACAAAATAGACTTCAAAACAAAGAAAGTCACAAGAGACAAAGAAGGACATTACATAATGTCAAAAAGGGTCAGTCCAACAAGAGGATATAACTATTATAAACATCTATGCACCCAACACAGGATCACCTACATATGTGAAACAAATCCTAACAGAATTAAAGGGGAAACAAAATGCAATGCATTCATTTTAGAGGAGACTTCAACACACCACTCACTGCAAAGGACAGATCAACCAGACAGAAAATAAAGAGACAGAGGCACGGAACAACATATTAGAACAGATGGACCTAACTGACATCTACAGAACACTCCATCCAAAAGCAACAGAATATACATTCTTCTCAAGTGCACATGAAACATTTTCAAGAATAGATCATATACTCAGCCACAAAAAGAGCCTTAGTAAATTAAAAAAGATTGAAATTGTACCAACTAGCTTCTTGGATCACAAAGGTATGAAACTAGAAATAAATTACTCAAAGAAAATGAAAAAGCCCACAAACACATGGAGGTTTAATAATATGCTCCTAAATAATCAATGGATCAATGACCAAATAAAAACAGAGAACAAGCAATATATGGAGACAAATGAGAACAATAATTCAACACCACAAAATCTGTGGGATACAGTGAAGGCCATGCTAGGAGGGAAATATACTGCAATACAGGCCTACCTCAGGAAAGAACAATCCCAAATGAACAGTGTAAACTCGTAATTAATGAAACTAGAAAAGGAAGAATAAATGAGGCCCAAAGTCAGTGCAAGGAAGGACATAATAAAGATTAAAGCAGAAATAAATAAAATTGAGAAGAATAAAACAATAGAAAGAATCAATGAAACAGAAGCTGGTTCTTCAAGAAAATAAACAAAATAGATAAACCCCTAGCCACACTTATCAAGAAAAAAAGAGTCTACACACATAAACAGAATCAGAAATGAGAAAGGAAAAATCACTACGGACACCACAGATATACAAAGAATTATTAGAGAATACTATGAAAAATTATATGCTAACAAACTGGATAACCTAGAAGAAATGAAAAACTTTCTAGAAAAATACAACCTTCCAAGACTGACAAAGGAAGAACAGAAAATCTGAACAGACCAATTACTAGCAACTGAATTGAACTGGTAATCAAAAAACTACCTAAGAACAAAACCCCTGGACAAGATGGTTTCACTGATGAATTTTACCAAACATTTAGTGAAGACCTAATACCCATCCTCGTTAAAGTTTTCCAAAGAGTAGAAGAGGAGGGAATACTTCCAAACTCATTCTATGAGGCCAACATCACCCTAATACCAAAACCAGGCAAAGACAACACCAAAAAATAAAATTACAGACCAATGTCCCTGATGAACATAGATGCATAAATACTCAACAAATATTAACAAACCAAATTCAAAAATGCATCAAAAACATCATCCATCATGATCTAGTGGGATTCACCCCAGGGATGCAAGGATAGTTCAACATTCAAAAATCCATCAACATCATCCACTACATCAACAAAAAGAACAAAAAAAACCCACATGATCATCTCCGTAGATGCTGAAAAAGCATTCGACAGAATTCAACATCCATTCATGATTAAAACTCTCAACAAAACAGTAGAGGGCAAGTACCTCAACATAATAAAGGCCATATATGACAAACCCACAGCTAACATTATACTTAACAGTGAGAAGCTGAAAGCTTTTCCTTTAAGATCAGGAACAAGACAAGGATACCCACTCTCCCCACTTTTATTCAACATAGTACTAGAGGTCCTAGCCACAGCAATCAGACAACACAAAGAAATAAAAGGCATCCAGAATGGTAAGGAAGAAGTCAAACTGTCCTTGTTTGCAGATGACATGATATTGTACATAAAAAATCCTAAAGAATCAACTCCCAAACTACTAGATCTAATATATGAATTCAGTAAAGTTGTGAGATACAAAATTAATACACAGAAATCTGTCACATTTCAATACACTAATGGTGAACTAGCAGAGAGAGAAATCAGGAAAACAATTCCATTCACAATTGCATCCAAAGGAATAAAATACCTAGGAATAAACCTAACTAAAGGAAGTGAAACACGTATACTCTGAAAACTACAAGACACTCATGAGGGAAATTAAAGAAGACACCAGTAAATGGGAATATATCCCCTGCTCATGGATAGGAAGAATTAATATTGTCAAAATGGCCATCCTGCCTAAAGCAATCTACAGATTCAATGCAATCTCTATCAAAATGCTAACAGCATTCTTCAATGAACTAGAGCAAATAGTTCTACAATTCATATGGAACCACAAAAGACCCCGAATAGCCAAAGCAATCCTGAGAAGGAAGAATAAAGCAGGGGGTATTATGATCCCTGACTTCAAGCTCTACTACAAAGCCACAGTAATTAAGACAGTTTGGTAGTGGCACAAGAACAGACCCATAGACCAATGGAACAGACTAGAGAGCCCTGATATAAACCCAAGCATATATGGTCAATTAATATACCAATTAAAGGAGCCATGGATATACAATGGGGAAATGACAGCCTCTTGTACAGCTGGTGTTGGCAAAACTGGACAGCTACATACAATAGAATGAAACCGGATCATTGTCTAATCCCATACACAAAAGCAAACTCAAAATGGATCAAAGACCTGAATGTAAGTCAGGAAACCATAAAACTCTTAGAAAAAAAACATAGGCAAAATCTCTTGGACATAAACATGAGCAACTTCTTCATGAACCTATCTCCCTGGGCAAGGGAAACAAAAGAAAAAATGAACAAGTGGGACTATATCAAACTAAAAAGCTTCTGTACAGCAAAGGACACCATCAATAGAACAAAAAGACATCCTACAGTATGGGAGAATATATTCATAAATGACATATCTGATAAGGGGTTGACGTCCAAATTATATCAAGAAACAAAAAGCAAATAAGCCAATTAAAAAATGGACAGAGGAGCTGAACAGAAACTTCTCCAAAGAAGAAATTCAGATGGCCAACAGGCACATGAAAAGATGCTCCACATCACTAATCATCAAAGAAATGCAAATTAAAACTGCAATATCACCTCACACCAGTTAGGATGGCTGCCATCCAAAACACAAGCAACAACAAATCTTGGCGAGAATGCAGAGAAAGGGGAACCCTTCTACACTTCTGGTGGGAATGTAAATTAGTTCAACCATGTGGAAAGCAGTTTGGAGGTTCCTCAAAAAACTAAAAATAGAAATACTATTTGACCCAGGAATTCCACTCCTAGGAATTTACCCTAAGAATGCAGCAGCCCAGTTTGAAAAGATATATGCACCCCTATGTTTATCGTAGCACTATTTACAATAGCCAAGACATGGAAGCAACCTAAGTGTCCATCAGTAGATGAATGGATAAAGAAGATGTGGTACATACACACAATGGAATATTATTCAGTCATAAGAAGAAAACAAATCCTACCATTTGCAACAACATGGATGGAGCTAGAGGGTATTATGCTCAGTGAAATAAGCCAGGCAGAGAAAGACAAATATCAAATGATTTCACTCATCTGTGGAGTTTAAGAACAAAGAAAAAACTGAAGGAACAAAACAGCAGCAGACTCACAGAACCCGAGAATGGACTAACAGTTACCAAAGGGAAAGGAACAGGGGAGGATGGGTGGGAGGGGAGGGACAAGGGGGAAAAAGGGGTATTACGATTAGCACACATAATCTAGCGGGAGGGCATACAGAGAAGGCAGCATAACACAAAGATAAGTAGTGATTCTATAGCATCTTATTGCACTGATGAACAGTGACTGTAATGGGGTATGTGGTGGGGAGTTGATGAAGGGGGGAGTCTAGTAACCATAACATTGCTCATGTAATTGTACATTAATAATCGCCAAATAAAAAAACCAATACAAGTATATAAAATGAAAAAAAAAGTAAATTCCCATTTGATGTGGAGTTTTCTATCCCACTATTACAAAGTCGTACCCACAATTGCCACATCTACATAAGGCACAATTTAGAAATAATGAAAGGTCATGAAGGCTGGTATAAACTGGTGTTCAAATGCAAATGCCATGCATCTCCCCATGAAGAATATACATTTTAGAATATCTCAGGAAGAATATACATTTGGGAAAGAAGGCCACTGAATCATAGAACCAGAGAAAATGCAGCTCGAAGCAGCCCATTTCTTTTAGCTGTCAGGGAAGTTTTGGTTGTTGGTTTGCTTTGTTTTATAGCTTTCTTTGCCTCTATAAAATATCCTGACATACTGCCTGAGACCCCTGGCTTGCTCTCTATTCCATTTTTTTTTAGAATAAGTGAGATGCCATTTTGAGAGGCACTGAAGCATCACTGTTAAATTATACCCACTGCATGTGCAGACAGCCATGTAGTGGGCTCGCTCCTACTACTCGTTGGGGTTTAATTTATTCCTAGCTTAGAAGAGCAGTGATCACTGTGATATGATTGACTTTTTACTACGACACATGGACATTCTTCATTATAAGGTCTAATTATTACTCCATATTTTACAGGTTAAAAGTTTTACTGGGGATTCAGATATTCTACCCAAATGAAGAAACAATGTTATAATTTGGAACATAGGTTAATAACTTAGTATATTGACTGACATATAGTTGCTCAATAACTGCCAGTTCTTTTATCTAATCAACGCTCATTGCCAGTTCACACACCAAGGCCTTTGTCCTGTTACACTGCTCTAAACACCCTCGTCCCAGATCTTAGGATAGATGGTTCTTCCTTATCTTTGTAGCATTAGCCTAAATCTGCCTTTTTCTCAGAGAAATCTCTTCTGGTCACTGCCTCTAGAGTTACCCTCTTTCACAACACCTACTTAATTTTATTTGGTCTTTATCTGGGCTTGTTATAATTATTAATTTGCTTATATAATAGAAAGAAATAATTCTATTTTGTCCTTTGTTTTATTTTCAGTGCCTAGAACCATGCCTGGAATATAGTGGGCTTGTGAATATTTCCACATCACACAGAGAAAGGGACCATGTGTGGTGTATCCACTGTGGTGGCTTTAACACCTGTCATGCCCTGTGGCCTTCAGATGTGTTCAGTTCCTGAATGACTTCCCTCTGCAGTTTGATGTCTAACTTTATTGCATGCTTAAAAGTAATATACCCCACTTTTTATATTTACCCAAGACAAATTAAAATTTACATGTACACAAACACCAAACTAAGGCTTTACTCATAATTGTTGAACACTGGAAAAAGCACAAATTCTTGTGAATGGAAAAAGAAACTGGTACATTCATTCAACAGTATACTACTCAACAACGTAAAGGAACAAACTACTGAAACATACAACACAGATGCAACTTAAATGCCTAATACTAAGTGAAAGAAATCAAAAGGCTATTGCATGGTGATTCAACTGATAACGACCTCTGGTAAAAGCAACGGTACACGCACAGAAAATAGGTCAGTGGTTGCTAGGCCTGAAGATGGGGCGTGGGGGCTTTCTGAAAGGCACAGAATAAGAGAACTGGGGGAGGGGGCTGGAACTGTTTTATATTGTAGTGGTAGTTAAATGACTGCATATGCTTGTCCAAACTCAATGAACTCTCCTCTAAACAGTGAGTACTACTTTATGTAATTTACACCTCAGTTTTTTAAAAAGTCAAATAGATGGGACATTGTAACCCACAATAGTTCAAAGGTGACGCATTATATAATCTACTTTAGGCTGCGCTATAACCCACAGTCTAGGTCCTGGAAGACTGCCGGCAGCAGAGCCCGTCCCCACCTCGTCTGCCCCCCCTGGATTCTGAGCCATTGATAAGAAATAAACCTTTATTGGGCAAAACCATCATACTTTTGAGTTGTTACAGTAGCTAGTGATACATGCCCTGACTAAAACACATGAGTTTAGAATCAAAGGATGTTTCTATTTGGTGGTTTGCTACATCTAGCCATAATTCATGCTAAAAAACTATTTCCAAAATTTGTACACTGGGGCTAGTAAACATCACTTTCTAGGATGAAAATGCTTTGCAAATCAAAAAAGAAACATGGAAAAATAATGTATATATTCTAAAAGGATTTCACAAATGTAAGTTTTGTCAAGTACAACTTCTCCTACTTTGTTAATTTAGATTCTATTTTCCCAAACAGTCCTTCACTGAGTTCTCTTCCTGTTTATTCTCTCAATAGTTAACATTTACTTAATTACTATATTTTCTGTGGCAAGCACTGTGCTGAACAAGGACAATATCTGTCTCCACAACAAGTGAGTGGAGAAAACAGCAATGAAAGAATAAGTCATGGAAAAGTATCTTCAGAGGGTGCATTTACAGAATGTTAGGGGAGGACAGAGCAAGGCAACCCAGAGCCCCATCCTTGAGACATTCAGGGCGGTGTCCCAGAGGAAGTGACACTAAGTTGATGCTTTCATGATTAGGATAATTTTGGAAAATACACTGGATGGTGGGATTTGAGGGAGGATTCCCTTTAGAGTGAATGCCATTATCAGAGAACTTAAAGAAGATAGAGCGGATAGAGGGTAACACGCTTACAGGAAAGTGGCCAGAGATACAGGCTGAGGGCAAGGAGCTGACCAAGCTTTGAAGAGCTCTGAAAGTCAGAGAGAGGACGTGACCTTTATTTAAAGGAAATGGAAACTATTAAAGGGTTTAAAAATGCAATAATTGATTATATTTGCTTTTTAGGAAGCGTGATCAGGCCGAATGATGGATAACAGAAAATGCGTCAGCCTGGGCATGAACATGGGGATGGCGTAAGACTGAAGGCTATGGCTGCACTTCTCAAGGCAAAAGAATATATGGACTTTCCAACAAGAGGGGATTAAAGAAAAGTTGATAAATAGGGAAATTTTTTAAATTGGTCTTGCCAGGACATTGTCATTGTAATTTGTCGCATGGTTGGAATGAGGGGAAGAGGCAAGGATTATTCCTAGTTTTCCAGTTTGGGCAAATTCTGCAACTATGGGAATTCTACAAAGTCCTCTTCTTGGTCATTTTCTTTTCTTTACATTTTCTTCTTTAACCTCACTGACTCTACCTGAGAATTAATCCTGTATCAGCAACTCTAGACTCAGCCATGATCACAATCTATCTCTATCTATCTAGCCTCTCACCTACCTATCCATCTGTGTCTTTTGCATCCATATAATTTTCCTCTTGCCTTATTGTTTTGTCCGGGGCATCCAGTAAAACTTGGATAGAAGTAATGAGTATTGACATCCTTGCTTTTTTTCCACCATTAGTATAAAGTTGAAGTTTTTTGAGTGTTCTTTATGAGATTGAGGAAGTGTTTTCTATTCTTGATTAGCTGAGAATTTTTTTAATAATAAAAGGATATTAAATTTTATCAAAAGCTTTTACATTGAATGACTTTTGTACATAAACCAACCTGACATTCTTGGAATGACTTCTCTTGTCCATGGTGTTATATCCTTTGCACATATTGATGATCTTGATTTATTAATATTTTGTTAAGTATATCTGCATCTATGTTTATGAGGGACATTGATCTTAAGGGTTTTTTTTTTATTCCACCCATCATAAATAACTAGAAAAATGGACAACATATAAGAAATAACTGTTCTAAAAATGATGGATCATGAATTCCATGAAATAAACTAAACATACAAAGCAAGCGCTTTGAACACCCCAGATTTCTTCTTGGAAGCACTTTCCGGACCCCTGTGTAGAGAGGAAATCCCAAGTAGAGCAGGGATATCTTGCTGAATTAAGGACAAAGAGGTACAATTTCAGAGAGGGTGAGGCTCCAAGGAGGAGGTGGTCATGCAAGGAAAGGACTGCACAACTCTGCACACCCTGCTTAAACTGAAAGACATGCAAGTCTAAAGTCCCGCTGGAAAACTGTTTTTCAGATACACTCTGTATTCTTCTCCACTTAATGAAATGTTTGGCGTAATGGTGATTCAACTTTGAGTTGTAGCTACTTGACCCAAAATGACGAGCTGAAAGCATACAATGTATTCAATTTGCTGATTGTTTTCATATGCCCAGCATGTTTGTTTCCCACTGAATTGGTGGTTTTCTTTGTTGTGGAAGACACAGAAGATTGGCCTCCAGACCCATCTTGTTTTAGCAAGTGGATAAATGAAGTTATTAGGCATGGTATGGTCCTTTCCATTTTTAATTTCAGTGGGGATTGCTGGCAGAAGGCAAGCAATATGTGGCCTCCACCTCGGGTGTGCTAGCATCTTGCAATTAAAGAAAGCTACTCTTAGTCACCGGGGGGAAAGTGATTGATCAAAGTGTCAAGTGATTAACTTCCAGTGTAAACAACAATTCCCCGCCCCAAATACTACAATTTATTAGTAAATAGAAGGTATCATTAAAACCCAGACACACATTATTCACCAACTGTTGTCTAAGGGAATGTGGATGCATAATTATTCTCCAACAGGTAAACATAGTCAGTGGCTTCTCCACATCCATCCTTATTATAAATAATTGTTCCAATTAGTGTTACCCAAACGCTGTGTGGAAGCATGGGTAAAGGTGCAATTTAAAACTATGTAAATAAGACTATTTTTTATGCTCAGTGAAATAAATCCATGTCAGGCAAAGATGGGGCTCATGACAGAGCAATAGAGATGTAGATGGCAAAGCAATGTGAAAACTACCTAACCAAACGAGGTCTTACAGGAAGAAGCGTATAATCTAGAAGCGAGTGACTCTAAGTATTATTGTCATCGGTATTTTATGTTGAGCAATAATGAACAATGAACCAAGATCACTAGTTAATTTGGTTCGCAGTCAGTCCCAAGATGTGGAACTTTCCTGATGGCATCATGTAGAAAAATAATAATTATGTAGTAATGACCACAGTGTGCCCTCATATTGGCATTGTGTTTGATATTTTTTCAAATGGCATTTAATGTTGAGTGTATCATTTTAGCTTCCCAATGACACTCTGAGATTAAGAAGGTATGCTCTGCGGCCGGACTGCCTTGAGTGCCAATGCTGACTCTCAAATTTAACCTCTGTAAGCCTCAATTTTCTCAGCTGTGAAGAGTGGGCTAAGTAGAGGACCCACTTCTTAGGGTCATTGAAGATGAAAATCAGTGATGATATGGACTGTTTAAAAAAACCAGATGAAGTTCTTGGAGCCGGTTGGTGATGGAATTGGGCACAAAACACACAGTCCGCTTCTAGAGTCTGCCCTCAAACCACCATGCACACTGCCTCCACCTTCTGGGGTTTTGTGACGATTTAGCAGAACTATGCATGTGGGACTTCCTCCACGGTTGGGTGTGCAACATTCCAGTGACATCTAGCTAAGGGGATGTGGAGAGGGAGTAAGGAAAAGAAGGTGGAGAAGACCAGTCACGATAACTAGATTAGGACAGGAGTTATAAAGAGTCAGATAGTGACCATTATTTTTAGGCTTTGCAGGATATACATTCTGTCTCAACTACTCAACTCTGCCATTGCTGCTAGAAAGCAGCCACGCATAATATGTGAATGAATGAATGGTTATGTTCCCATAAGGTTTCTTTACAAAAACAGGTGCTAGGCTGCATTGGTCTTTTGGGCTGTAGTTTGACATCTGGATCAGAGAATGAGGATTTCAACTCAGTCTTTTCCCGACCCCCCAGCTTCATTGAGGTGTAACTGACACATACTGAATGCAGTTTTTAAATCAAGTCCAGTATTCTTTTCACTCCCAGCTGCCTCTCTCTGGCCTACTGTATCACTGGGAATAGTAAGGGAAAGAGACCGTATGACCTCTAGGCTGTTTTCAGAACTGGTGGTCTAAGAGGATATGATACATTATCTGAAGCTGATTTAGTGACTGTCAACCAGGAAAAAAATAATCAAAACAAATACTAATTCCAGGCATGGTAGACATGGCTTAGATCATGATGGAAACTATGCCTGTGACTCTTCCTTCTCTGCTCAAATCAGAATTATATATCTGTTCAAGGGGAGAATATGTATTTGTACCCAGAACCCTACACATTTTTAGCCACATTTTTAGCAAGGGAATGTTTGTAGGTAGGGTGAACAGATGTCCTTGTCTGCAGGTGAAAGCCCCATTATGCCAGTTAAGCCTGTCTCATCATTATTAGCATCTGATTCCACTCTTCCAGAAGAGTCCGATTTGGATGAAAAATTCTTTGCTCACCTTACTAATAGGGGATGGACCCCAATTCTCTAGATTTCCACTTCCTTTGGAAGCCAGACCATCTCTCCCCCAAACACTGCCAGGGATAGAAAACAATTGTCATCTAAAATTCTTTTATAGCAAACATTTACTGAGTACCTAATACGTGTTGTGTACTATGAAAGACACTGAAGAGAAAATGAGAAAAATGCTCTGGCAGAAGTTGTAAATGGAGACAGACTGTCTGTGAAGGTTTCTGTGAATTCGCTCTCTGGCTGGACTCTTTCTTCTGCACACCCAGGCTGTCTTTCCACATATTCCTCCCCTTGTTGTGTGTCCCACGGGAACTGGAGCTACATGAGAGCTGAGGCAGGGGCCACACTTTCACCCCAGCCCCGGCACCTAGTTGTGTTTGCTGTGTGCTAAGTGAGTCCTGAGTGGATGATGTGGAATGAATAACTTAGTACTATTCAGAGGTTTCCTCAATAAGTACTGACTTTCTTTTATGCCTATATTGTCCTGAAAAACAAGTGAATTATTGCACAGAATTTAAAAGGCTTGTACGAGTAGATGCAAATACTCATCCTCACACTTTATACTTATTATTTATTGAGATCTTACTACACACCAGGCTCCAAATTCGACTTTTATATATTGTATAGCAATTACCCCTCATAATCACCCTATGTGGTAGGAGCTAGTATTTTCTCTGTTTTGTGGATAAGAAAGCTATAGCTCAGAGAATTTAGGTATTTTACGTAAGGCAACATAGATAGCAGGTAACGGAAATAGGATTCCATCTCACTTTCGATTCCCACGAAGGCAGAAATATTATGAAAGCTATTGGGCATGTGTATATAAAAACACAATGATAGCCTTGATTAAACTCCATGACTTAATACTACTAATATCACTCTTACACATATTGCATGGACCATACTTATATTCAAAAAAATATTTATTGTTTATCTGAAATTCAGATTTAACTGGGCGTGAATTTTATTTGCTGAATCTGACAACATTACCTGTTTCTCATGCTGAGTGGGATATTTCTAATAGGCGAGCATGAATAAGCCCGCAGGCATATCCTGTCCCAGTTGTTCTACACCCTATCCCTGATTTTGTGGTCCTGGGTGCATGTGGATTTAGAAAATATTCTTAGTGCAATGATGACAAAGAACCAGGAGGGCATTGTCTATCTTCTGTCCCACATGGTGCAGATTAGATGAACTCAGCCCCAGACTGCAAGTACCCAAATATCCCTTGAGTGGTCAACATTACACTTTTTTTGCATGTTCCGCCACTGCACAAATTAATCCCTGAGAGTAATTCCTCCAGGTCTCCTTCTGTGGAGATGAGATGTAGTGTAGAGCCCAGCTGCACGCATGAACTACCATATAAATTACAGCAATAGCCACCCAGAGAGGATGGGTACCAGCTGGGAGCAAGTATATAGGCTGGCTATGGGGAATCTTGTAAAGAAAGCCCAACACCAATTTCTTTCTCAAAGACCCTGCTGACTCCTTGCAGAGAAATTGCCAACACCTAGAAATGATTAAAAAGATTATATATAGAACTCCTGAGAGAATGGTTGTCAAGGCTTTCATCCCTAGGCTTCTGACTCCAGCTTCCTAAAAGTACCCTCAATTTCCTTTGTAAACTCACCCTTCCCCCAATTTAAACCGGATTTGCTTAAATCAGTGATTGCAAAACTTCCTGAACATCTCTGCAGCTCAAGGAATGACATGTGACCTAATTCCAGCCGCTGAGATAAGAAGCATTTATTTCTGAAGAGAAAAGCTGCTTCTCCGCCCTGTAGAGGCAAGCATAGGAAACTGTCCTCCTTCCCAGGAATTCAGTGGTCTGGAGGCTGTGGATGCAGGGTCTCATTTTGCTGCCATGAGGAGAGAGGCTGGAACCTCCAAGGGCCATTTTTGTGAGGTCTGAGAATAAAGCGGACGCCACAGAAGGTAGAGAAGTGTGACTCACAAAGTAGCTAGGCTTTGGGCAGGAAAATCTGAACTTCTGGATGAAGCTTCTGCCAAAGACCCTAGATTTTTTTCTACACGAGTCAGTAAATTTGTTAGTTAAGCCAGTATAAGGTGGGTTATATGTTGTCACTTGCAACATAAAGCCTGTCTTGTATCTATTCCTTTGTATTTCAATTTGCTCACACTCTAGAAATAATACGCAAGGAGATTTATTAAAATACACAGCATACAAAAAATGAAATACAGATTAGAACTGCGTGATAAAGGTGTGTGTGTGTGTGTGTGTAGAAGAGGAGCCATTTGGACACTAAATGGAACCAGAAATGAGGCTCAAATTAAAATGATGTGAAGTCTTTAGGCTCTGGGTAGCCCAGAGTGTTGTTATAAGCTTCCTAGCATATAATTCAAAGGGAACAGCATGTTCATTTACCCAGCACTTTGTGTCTTCCAGCTAAATTCCAAGGAATTTCTCAGGGGAACTAGAAGTTATAAAGATCTAACAGTAGAAGTTAACAGAAAGGGGAAGGAGCCCTTCAGGGTTAAGGAAGGGGCTCTATGGCACGTCAGACTTGGCTGAGCCATGAGAGGGCAGGGCGGGGTTTGTGTGGAGGAGAACGAACAGTATAAGCAAGTTTATACTTGAAGTGAATTTGTACAGAGGACTGTGAGGAGAGAGGCATGGATAAAGTTGAGAGAAGTTATGACAAGATGGAATCAACAATTACTGCAGAAGACAAGGTCGGAATGAGGAGCAGTATGCAAAAAACAAAAACAAAAACCAGAAATCCCTATTATTAAAGAGTAGGTGTTATCTCAAGCTCGTCAAGTACTTAAGTTTCTTGGATTTTAGAACGTATTTGTGCTTTGTGCCAGTAGTTTTGGTCTGATAAAAATGGAAGCAGTCTACAAATAAATCTTGACAAAAAATAAAACTGAGAATAAACAAACTCCTCTGCAAAAAACAAACAACATATTGAGCTTAGTTCTCCTGTTGTGTCAATTGGTCCTTAAGAGTAATTTAGGTAACATTCACTCCCTAACCCAGAGATCTATACCTTTAATAAAATAATTTGCATTTACACCCTACCAAGATATATTCAGAAATTTCAGTATTGTTTTAAACTGCTGGATGGAAAATGGGAAATAATAATAGCATGATTACACACTCATATGCAATAAACTCGCATGGCCATCATTCTGAGATGTTCTGTTCACTGGTCCAGTCACATACTTAAAGTACAATACCCATAAAACACTCAAGAATCAATTGTCAGTGGATAATTTATAAAGGGCACTCAGTGAATACTTGTGGCTTTCAAATATATTTTGACATAATTACACCCCAGCTGTATGACTAAACAAATGAATTAACTTCTCTGAGCCTCAGTCCCTCACTTGCAAAATAGGTACAATAACAACTACCTACCAAGGCTTATAAGATTAAGGGAAAATATATAGTAAATATGTAGTAGGAGTAACTATCACTTGAGCAATTACTATAGGCCAAAGTCCTAAGGACATGAATTATTTTAATTTTTATTTAAATCTGATAGAGGTTTTTCCCTCTCTACTGATAAGTAAATTTAAACACAGAGATGTTTTACCAACTTACCCCATTTCATAGTTAAAAAAAGATAATGCACATAACATATATTATTTCTCTATTTAAGAGATCACTTTATTACCACTAGCATGACAAATTAATAAACTTATTTTATAGTTATTTCTAAGAAACCAAAAAAAATTTTACATTAAAATGAAATTATTGGTCCTCAGAGAGATCTCTGAGGTAGCTGAGGTCATACAGTATTGTCTGTATCCTATAGACAGGTGTAAGAAAGTGGCAGTGAGTGGTAGTATATTAAACCAATGGTTTACTATGGGAGAAATTATCTTTATTTAATCATTATCTGTTTCAACTTTAGTATTTCTAAAAACCACCTGAGGAACTTGTTAAAAATACAGATCACTGGGTCTAATACTCCGACACTCTGTGCTGGGGAGAGGTCCAGTTCTATCTTAACAAGCACTATGGGAGCTTCTGATATAAGTTGTCCTCTAGCTACATTTTATGACAAATGGATCTGGCTTTCAGTTACCCCTTAAACTCAGGGCCTGCACATGCATGTGTAACGAAGAGATTGAGTGGAAAGAAAAAAGGTATTAAAAAGAAAGAGGTGGGGTATCTACTTATTTCTGCTTGCTGTTTGCCTGCATAGCAGCAGCACAGATTTTTCTAGTGGGCATCCACCATTCCCTCACTCTTGGTTCATAGTTCTGGTAGCCCCCACCCCACTTAGGTCCAACCCAACCAGCACACCAGGTCACTGCTGCAATGCCACGATCCGTTCAAGCTGGCCAAGGCAGGTCCAATCACAGAAAATCACAGAACTACCCAAGGGACCAGAAAAAAAAAAAAAGGTCTGTCTTCTGCTGCAGTGTGTCTTGAGGATGTGGAGGTTTTGCAGACATCTTGCTGCTTCTGGGATTCAGCTAACATGGCAGAAATTCAAGTCCTGGAGGTACTGCTTGAGCTCTGAAGCCAGCCATGCCTGAAGCTACAATCTACCCCAGGACTCCTCAGTCTTGTGAGCTAGGTGAATTCATATTTGGCTTAAGACAGTTTCCCTCGCAATCCATAGAGATACAGATTTTCATAAAAACTTTAGGATGAGAAAAATGAGGCTTAGAAATATCGAGAAACTTGTCCAGGATCATCCAGCTTGTAAATGGCAGAGTTGAGATGTGGGGAACTACCTTTGACTCTCAGCTGCGCCACAAAGATGGCCACTGAGAACCCTTTGAATTTCAGCTGCGCCACAGTTTCCCACCAAATGTTCTCACTCCGGTCCACCTCTTGCGTCAGAGACAACTGCGCGTGCGCACAACTCTGTGCGTCATTTGAAATTTGAAAGTTGCCTTGTTAGCATAAGGTGTAACCAATCAGAGAGACCACACCCTATATATTCCGTGTTCTGAGCTGCAATAAACGAGTTCCTGCTTCCACTGAGCTCCTGGTAGCATCTGATTGTCTCCGGGGACGGCGGAGGCTGCGGAACGGGCGGACAGTCGGCTCTTACCTCCCTTGCTTCGCCTTGTCGGGCTGTGCCTCTCCCTCCCTTTCTTTCCCTCCGCTGGCTCGGAGGGTCACAGAAAGAGCTAGTAATCCTGATGGTGAGCAGGACCGGCGGGGGAGAGGCTAGAAAATCCCGACATTAAGATTCGGCCCCTGCCTGCCTGACTCTGTGGATTACCCGCTGTAATGTATCATCTCTTAAATATTTGGTTGTACTGAGCTCTGTGATGAGGATTGCTCAGGAAATAAAATACCTTGGGGGATTCACTTTTCCTGGACTTTAACTTCAGCTTGACTTCTTGACTGGGGACAGTTAGGTCTACACCACATTAAAGCTACTTTTCAATTGCTCAGGGTTGGCAGGCCACCATTCATCTCTGTTTCTTCCTATTTTTTAGCAATTTAACATGTTTCATGAGGACCATGGAGTTTTCTTTTGGATCTTGGTGCTGCAGAATGAAGGGAAAGCAAGGGAATGGAGGTGGGGGGAAGGGATGCCACACCTACAAGGTTCAAATGGCACCATCCCTTCAGCTCCTGTGTGCCGACTAGATGGATGTCCTTCCTCCTTTTGCTCAATTCATTTATCATCACCAGCCCAGGACATGTTTGGATTTATGGCCAAGGTTCTATTCAACTAAAGACAGCAAATTTGCAAGCCAGCAGATCTCCTGATCAGGGCAAACTGATTTGATGAGGGACATGGCTTGCTGCCGTTCTGGATGCAAAACGCAACATCTGTTTCTGAGAATACTTACTAACTCTTGCACTAGAACGATTTGCCGGGTTTTGTCTGCATTTAGATTGTTAAAAAGGAAACCCTTTTTTTGTATTTTTTTACATATCCCTGGGGTATTTCTTTGGACTGGTCAGCTTTCTTGACATCACCGTCACCTATGACAGAATCTTAGAAGGACAGTGTTAAAGTGTTTGAGGTCATGCAAGTGATGATGTTGACAATCACTTAAACGATAGCATTTGCCTGTGTATTTTACGTGTGTTGTCTCACTCATAATAGACCTATACAAAAGATATTGTCATTGCTTTCATTTTATGGGTCAAGACATAGAGGCTCAGAGTGGTTCAGTGGCTTGCCGGTACTCACAGAGTTAGTGAGTTGGCCAGTCTGGATCAAATCCATGTTTGACCCTTCATCATTATATTCGATCGTTTGGTCTAGTGGTTCTCCGAGTCCAGTGCCTATCAGAATCACCTGGAGGGCCTGTTAAGACCTAAATTTCTAGACCTCACCCAGAGTGTCTGATTCGGTAGATAGGGGGTGCACTGTGATAATTTGCATTTCAAACAAATTCCCCGGTGGTGGGGAGGCTGCCTATCTGAGGTCCACACTTTAAGAATTACTCATCTAGTCCAACTGCCTCACCTCAGAGTTGTAAAAAGAAAGGACTTTGTCTGGATCACAGTGCGGATTAATGGTCAAGAGAAAATTGGAATCTAGTTCTTTAGGTGCTCAAGCAAACAGTCTCTTAAACATGAGGAAGCACCTGTCCTCTGTCCCTTTTATATTTACAATAAAGAGACATCATATTAGGCTAAAGTTGCAAATAATAACCCCTCTGTCATGTCCTGATTCACCAAAATGACAGGTATTCATGAATTAAAATTAATTAACTGTCCTGAGTTTTAAGTTCCTGCAAAATTGGGGTAACCAATTCCTCCTCGGCAGTTGTGTCCTAAGGGTGGGACATAATTATGAGTCTCCGCACTGGAACATAAACTTCATGAAGTCGACTATTTTGCTTATCTTTGCTCCCGGCTGCATTCCTACACCTAGGAACTGCCTCACACATAGTAGGTGTTTAATATCATGTTTGTATGATAAATTCCTGGCATATCATAGAAACTCCATAAATGGCACCTTTATTACTATTTTAATATCACCATCATCACCAATTTACGGGGTTCACGGATTCATTTCCTATCCTACTCTCCCTTTTAGATTTTTTTTACACTCCCTTTACCTGCCAAGCTCTAGCATGTGTTCTGGTAATGATGTTTCCGTTTTATGGCTTCTGGAAAGCAGGCCAGATGTTAAGCGTTTTTTTTTTTCATTGTGTTGCTGTTATCCTTTCAGCAAATTCACACTGTAGCCATTGATGCCCTGTTTTCAAATGGGGAATGCTAAATTGCTGCAAATATTCTGCCAGTGGCAGCCTTTTAAATCTTTTCCAGCTGTCAGCTTTGAAGAAAGGATGGCCATTCATCCTTTGGGACATATTTTAGGCCTTTGGATAAAGGGACACATCTTGTACAGTGTTGGAAGTGGGTCTCCCACTACCCCATATGGAGTTCTCTCTTGCCTCAGTAAACAGGCAAATAGGAAAGAGACTTTGCCGAATTTATTTTGTAGCACATTCTTTGAGCCTAAGAGGTCTGGCACTAAGTACCCATATGCACTGATGTAAGATACAGCTTTGAACAGTGAACAGTTTCTACAGGAAAACAGAGACAGAACGGGGAAAATGTCCCACTGGCTGTAGATCCATTGTTCTGCATTGTAGATTCATTAGGAGAGCATTTTAAAAATCCTGCAACAGAGACACCTTTCCTGCCTGTTGGAACCAGATTCTTTGAGGGTTGGATTCCAGGCATATGTAATTCTGAAAAGCCCACCAGTCGCCCAATTCCCTCCAAGAACCAGTGCAGAATGTTTCAGAAATTTTTCATGGGTCTTCAACATAGTAAGAAAAATAAAGCCAAAGTAGCAGGATTTTCATAATCTAAAATTTGGTCCTTTCATAAAGATTGTCCTTTATTCTAAGGGCAGCCGTCTTCCCTTGCATTGCTTGCGAAAATCATTAATCGCCATTAAATAAATAAAATGCCACCACAACTCAGCTTGGAGCAGGCTACATATCCTGAGAAGAAGCAACATTGTAATCCAAGTGTATAATTTAGAACATCTGCCCTTCTGGCTTCAGTCTGGGGCTCCGGTTTGAGATCAGTGCTATACCCTCGATTTGCAACAGGCGTGTGACGGTCTCGATGGGCCCTGACTGCGTGTTACCCTGTCAGCCATCAGGAGGGCATCTCCTCCAGCCTCACTTTCATCTGCTGTGGAGGAAGAGTGCCTGCTGCCTTGGGGGGCTCCTCGAGACCCCCAGCATGGATCTCACCTGTGACACTCAGTGTGTACTTTAAGTCAGATGGTCCCAGACGTACACACTTACTATTCTGAAAATTCTTACGATTACTTACGTGAAATGCATTGAGGCATATAATGAACAGCTTAATTTTATTTACATAGATGATGTTTTTCCTGCTTGTTTGGCTTCAGAATATTATTTTTAAAAAGTGACAGCAATAGTAATCATAGCAGCAAAAACTATACATTTATGTGATACATTTAAAATGTTGATACATTCATTGTGTGGGATATTCGTTCATTCATTAAGCTTCAGTTGTCCTGGTCAAAAATCCGGGGATACCACATTGTGTGATAAAAAATATCCAGAACATGGTAACTCTCCATGGTTACTGTTTTGCTGGTAACCAGTGATGACTCTTTACTCTTCAAATGAACTTTTTAGAGAAGGTTCCCATTTCCTCCCGGGGCTCCAGAAATGTACAGACAACCCCCTCTTACATGCCCAGTTTCCATTTCATACAGTTCTGGGTCCTCAAACTAGTTCTGTTATAACTGAGTTTAGGTATCAAAGGATAACAGATAAATACGTGCTTTGTAGGAAGGCCATTCCTGCTGCAGACTTGCATCACCTCTGAAAACGCAGTCTCTCCCTCCTCCGCACCATCAACTCAGTCCTTTGAACGGACATTTATCACTTGATTTGTCAAGTTATATGTAATTATATACAAGCGGCTCCTTGGCATCCTCGTGAATTTAGCATTCCCAGTTTCAGTTCTTCATAAGTGACCCTGAAGGGTCCATGATTTGTGTAATTTGTCATATTGTTGTGGTATGAACTTAAATCACACTTATTTGAGCTGGTGTAAAAACGTGAATGACAGCCAGGGCTGCAGCCTGCACAGACGTCCGGCATCTCCCCTCAACCGAGCTCGGTTCTTGTTTGCCATTTGCATGAGATCCCAATGTTGTACTTGTGTTAAAGCAACTAAGAATATTTTAATGAAAATTGAAATACTCATTAGTAATAGTAATTGTGTAAAACTGTTTGTAGAAAAAGTTTGATAGGAATGAGATGCAGATGAAATAAAAAGAGATTGCCTTAAGTGCTTGCTATTCACCTAGCATCATAAAAATAGCTTTATATTCATGTTCTTATTGGATTCTTACAACCCCACAGTTAATTTATATTATTAAACATATTCTGCAGAAGAGGAAAATGAAGAATGGAAGATTTGGTTCAAAGTCACATAAGCAGAGCCAAGATACGAAAAACTTTTGTCTGACTCCCAAACATGTACTTTTCCTCCCTTTTTAAAAACATGGATAGAATTATATATAATATTAGTTTCAGGTATACAACATAGTGATTCAATATTTATATATCTTATGAAATAATCACCACAGGAAGTCTAGTTAACATCTGCCACCATATATAATTACAATTTTTTTCTCATGATATGAACTTTTAATACGTACTTTTACATTCCTATTGGTCTCTGTTCTATCCTCCTCCTCACCATCACTCCACATAATTTTTCATATTCCTTCTATGTTATAAGTTCTATTTGGCCATGGGTTTAATTTTATTCACATATTCCTTGGAGTACCCAAAGCAGAACTTTTGCTATAACAGAATTTGTTGAATATAGGTGTATGGGTGAGTACAAAGATGAATCATGCATTTGCTAATTTAATCCACCTGCTTTCTCTTTACTTCACTGGCAAAAACTGAAAGAGAGCAAAATCCTTCAATGTGCATTTATTCCATGTTCTCCAGTAATGCTACAGAAATCCTGAATGTTGAATAAAGAGAAACTCCTCTGTATTTCAGGAGCTCCTGGGTCAAGTAAATGAATAGAACATTTCCTTTACTGAAGACAACGAACACTATGAGTCCCTGGGGATAGCTCACCTGACTGTCCCAATGTCATTTACGGATTTTCAAGAAAGCACTGATTTGAAACCAGAAAGTACCAGGGAGGCCCTACCTACTTGACTTGGAGAGAAAGGGAACAGCCCACCTCCTCTCATTCTTTCCTGATAAACTGAAAGACCCTAAAATAACACACAGCTCATTCCTCCATCCCTGTAGCGGGGTTCCCCAGAGAGACGGAACCAATAGGGTGTGCACAGATAGACGCCTAAGAAGGTTTGTCCGAGGGATGGGCTCACGTGACCACAGAGGTGGGGAAGGCCCACCATCTGCTGTCAGTAAACAGAGAACCAGGAGAGCGGGCAGTGGGACTCAGTCTGGGTTTGAGCCTGAAGGACCGTGGGAGCTGAGGGTGATGAGGCCACGGCCAAAGGCCAGAGGCCCGGGGGCACCAATGTCTAGGGGCGGGAGGAAATGGATGTCTCGGCTCAGCAGTGAGAGATCGTTCATACTGCTTCCAGCCTTTTGTTTTCTTCAAGCTGTCAATGGATTGGATGATGGCCCCCCACACTGGTGAGGACGACCATCTTTACGCAGTTTACTGAGTCAAATGCTAATCTCCTCCAGAGACATCCTCATGGACACACAGAAATAATGTTTTACCAGCTATCTGGGCATCCCTTAACACAGCTAGGTTGACAAAATAAACCATCACAATCCTCATATACTGCCATGAAGCTAATTAGAGAGTTATTTGTTTTTAATTATAATAAATATATATTAAATTTAAAAAATAAATATAATTATAATAAATGGCAAGAAGGAGAAGAACAGAGAGCTAGGAGGGGACACACCAGGCAGACAAACCCTGTCTGGGGGGCCTCTGGGAAAGCTGCGCTCAGGAAAGGGTGTATGAGCTGGGACCACTTGCGTGGGAGTTGGGGGACTGAAAGGAGGAGACGTGCCCAGAGCTGACGGCAGAAAGAGTCGTGAAGCTCTTGAAGAACTGAAATAAAAAAGTGGGCGAATTTTAGTGATTGAAATCCTAAAGCAATCTGAATAAGATCTGAAATTCAGTTAATAGTGTGGTACCAATGTCAGTTTTCTGGTTTTGATTAAGTAGTATGATTATGGTAATTGTTACCATTACAGGAACCTTGGGGAGGAGTTTATTGGACTTGTCTGTATTATTTTTTCGACTTTTTGTGTCTAAAATGGATTTCATGATAAAAAGCTTTTAAAAAGAACATTTGTAAAATAACCTCAAGGTCTCAGCTTGAAGTTGGGACTTGAAGTTCATGGGTATCAATAAAATTATGCATATGCTGTGACAGTCTCAAAGTTATCCACTGTGTTGCTTTGACACAAGGAGCGCTACTTTGTCTTGGCTTCATGTATGACGTATCTCCCCAAAGCCTTAGTGATTGCCAGGTTTAAAGCGAACTGTAATCAGGAACCTGGGCAGGACGAGATGAGAATGAGCTGTCTGCTTCTCTATCTTCAAATGTCAGCACTCTGCTCTGGAATATACGGTAGGTGGGCACCTGTGATTCTATGTACAGGCATCAGCTGAGAATTGGGGCTCAGGGAAAAGCCTGATTGAATCAGATTGCATGAAATGTAAGTAGAATGTGCTCATGGAAAGTCAAAGAAGTAACACGTGTATTGGGTAACAGCTACAGTAACAGTCATGCTCACTTCTAGATAAGACTTTTCATCAGCAGTCTAGAGCTGGTTACAGGAGTGAAGACGTGGAACCAGGGGAAACTGGGTAGTAAGCCTCACACATCCCTGGAGCTGAGCTAGGATCGACCTCCGTGAAGGGCACTGTTGTTCATCCTCTGAGATGAATACGGCATCGAGTCCTCACCTCCGATCGTGTCATTTCTCTGCGCCCAAACCTGTAGTTGTTTCCTATTGCTCGCTGGATTAAATATATATTCCTTTGAGAGATGTTCAGATCCTCCATGCCTTAGCCTCTGTCTAGTTATTTCTCTAACCTCATTGCTTTCTATTCCATTCCAATATTGCCAAATTTTTTCGTTGATCTTCAAAGACCCTGGGCTCCTTTATGCCTTTAAACAATTGATTGTGTATTCTTACCCCTCATATCTTAAGCCTTACTACATCTGTGAAGTTGTCTTTTAGTTTGTCCAAACTTAGGAAAAAAATCCTTACATTCTCATCTAGCCTATAAGTAGCTCTATACAGTAATTGTCACTTTTTTACCCTAATATGTTTCTTCACATGTTTGTCTCTCCGCCAAGACGCAGGCTCCTTGAGGACCAAGTTCTTCCTTTTTGGTGTCTTCAACACTAGAAAACTGCCTAACGCAGTGTAGATATTGATTAAAATTCTGATCAATGAATGAAAACAAAATTTATTGAGTGATACTTGCCTTGATAAAAAGGGCAAAAAATGCTATAATGGTTTCCAATAAGAATCATCAATATTGGCACAAAGGAATCTCAACCCAAGATCAGAGTGTGGTTGCTACAAATGGACTTGCCGACCATCACAGCCCACGAATGCTGGTTAAGGAACCACGTGGTGAAAAATAATCTACCTCAAAAAGCAGAAAACACAATCAGAATTCTTATGATACTTATATGATACAAAATTATTCTTTAGCAAAATAAATAATTCCTCTTTACTTGGTGAGGCCTGCCATGAGACTATGGATTTTTGTGTTCTATTTTAATGAAGTTATTTTTGAGGATAATAGTTTTTCATTACATTCTGAAGACTTTTGGTGAAGGAACAATAATTCTAGGTTTTAAAAAATGCCAATGCTTTTATGATTAGCACACATAATGTGGGGGGGTGTACAGGGAAGGCAGTATAACACAGAGAAGACAAGTACTGATTCTATAGCATCTTACTACACTGATGGACAGTGACTGTAATGGGGCATGTGGTGGTGACTTGATAATGGGGGAATCTAGTAACCACAATGTTGCTCATGTAATTGTATGTTAATGATACCAAAAAAAAATGCCAATGACTGTAATACTTGAAGGAAAACTCTTGGATAAACCTATTTCCTGTCTCAGGTCATGACTGCAATATATTCCAAGTCTAGAAAAGGACCAGGCAAGGACAATTATATAAAAGTAACATGTAAGAAGATATAATTTTGTATGATTTGAGGTTTTCAAAGAATTCCAAGTATTGCAAAATATTAACTCCAAATATTCCAAAATAAATAAGTTTTCCAAACATTCCAAACTATTCCAAAATATCCCATAGGAAACAAACAAGGCAAAGGAGATTAAAGAAGTAGTAGAGGGAAAGTAAAGTGCACGCTGCAGCAGAAGGGACAGGCAGAGCCAGGCCTGGCAGCGAGTTCAACTAAGTGAATCCTGCGGGAAGATGTTCTCAGCGAAAGAGCCGGGCAACCAGTTGGACAATCCCTGAAAAAACTAGACAGCTGTCGCCCTCACTGGACTTCATAAAGAGCCCAGCTGACATACGTGACAACTACCAACAACCAACTCTATAGTCATGAGAAGACAGAAGAATATGATACAGACAAGACTACAGACACACACCCCTGAGAGAGAATCTGAAGGAATGGACATGCACAGTCTTCCTGAAAAAGAATTCAGAATAAAAGTCATAGCAATGCTGACGGATCTACATAAAAATGTGCAAGACCTGAGGGAGGAAATGAGGAAAGACAAAGCAGAAATGAGACAAGCCATCGATGGGCTTACAGCAGACTGGATGAGGTTCAAGACACGGTCAATGAAATACAAAACAGGGAATAGGAATACAAAGAAGCTGAGGAAGAGAGAGATAAAAGGATCTCTAAGAATGAAAGAATATTAAGAGAACTGTGTGACCAATCCAAACGGAACAATATTCGCATTATAGGAGTACCAGAGGAAGAAGAGAGAGAAAAAGGGATAGAAAGTGTCTTTGAAGAGATAATTGCTGAAAACTTTCCCACACTGGGGAAGGAAATAGTCTCGCAGTCAATGGAAGCCCACAGATCTCCCAACACAAGGGACCCAAGGAAGACAACACCAAGACACATAATAATTAAGATGGCAAAGATCAAAGATAAAGACAGAGTATTAAAGGCAGCTAGAGAGAGAAAAAATATCACCTACAAAGGAAAACCCATCAGACTATCATCAGACTTCTCAACAGAAGCCTTACATGCCAGAAGAGAATGGCATGACATATTTAACGTAATGAAACAGAAGGGCCTCGAACCAAGAATATGGTATCCAGCACGATTATCATTTAAATATGACGGAGGGACTAAACAATTTCCAGACAAACGAAAGTTGAGACAGTTTGCCTCTCATAAACCACCACTACAGGATATCTTAAACGGACTGCTCTAGAGAGAAGCACCCCTAAGGCTAAAAAGATTTCACCAGAGAAAATAAAATCATAGCAAAGAAAGCAGACCATCCAAATACCAACTAAACGCAAAGAATAAAACACTTAATATATAAAGAAAGGAGGAGGAAGAATAGGAAGGGAGAGATAAAGAAACATCAGACGGCATTCACAATAACTTAACAAGAAAGTTAAGTTAGATTCTTAGATAGTAAAGAAGCAACCGTTGAACCTTTGGTAACCACGAAGCTAAAGCCAGCAATGGCAATAAGTACACATCTATAGATAATCACCCTAAATGTAAATGGACTGAATGCACCAATCAAAAGAGACAGAGTAACAGAGTGGATAAAAAAGCAAGACCCATCTATATGCTGC